>CM074444.1:9267598-9700098 GCA_037101425.1 Elopichthys bambusa
ATTCTCTTCAATACAAAGACTTAGTGGCATAATTGGACATTTAAAAATTAAGATTTTCAATTGATAGGGGACAGCGGTTAGTGCAAACACTTTGACATAAAGGAGTCATGTATGTGGTCGTCTCATGGACCTTAAATGGGCTCAGGTTTGACATGATATGGAACAGACTAACAGTCGAAACAAACTGGGTTCCAAAAATGTATTGTGTTTCCTAGCATTCTTAAGATATATGGGTGTAAATAAGGACATTTCTTAATTCGTATAAGGGTGGGACTACTGTCTTCTTACTACAGTGAATTTTGTTCAAAAATAAATTTGATAGAGTTAAAGTTGAGATAGTCTCTCCTTCCCTATTGTGATGTATATTTGAGTGAAACAGCTTCCTAGAACAAGAAAAAATGTACAGTGGGGCTTGGATCATTGGATCGTTGTGTTTTGCTATTGCTGTAATCTCAAGTGAGTGACAGATTGTCCCGCCCTCATGCCAGTAAACATGTCGTTAGAGAAGAGATGTTGCTGCAAGGTAGAACCTGATTTCACCAAGTGCAACATGTTCATGGATCAACATCTTTGTCAAGTTTAGGCTTACGACAAGGGTTAGGTGCTTCTACATCGGTGTTATTCACCTATCATTTCCCTCTGATTTTACGGATAACTTATGGGTAGGGTTAGATTTAGGAGTAGGGATATGGTTATAAAATACATTTTCGGACAGGAATGTTATTCCAGAATCAACAAAATATGTTGACCCAGGAACGTGTCTAACTCAGCAAAATATACATTTTTCAGGAAAATATGTTCTATGAGTCGTTTCAATAACATCCACACAGCTCCTCCTGTCGACAACAAACCTGATGTTTCCCGTTATGTTAAAACGCTGTAGTTTTACAATGTTTTATAAAGCCTGTTTAAACCCCACATAAGTATGTTTGTGTAAATGTTAATGTTGTTTGGCAAAAGCTGAAAATGACTACCTTAAAACGCATAAGCCTACATCATTCATAATTTTAAAGGGAATGTTTGAAAAGAATATGGCTTACGTAACCAAATATATGCCAAGAGATAGATGTTTTGTTATACTATATATAATAAGCATATTTTGTGTGGCTAAAGTGAAACTCAGCATAAACTGGTGTTATCTGGTTTAAGATGGTCTCTTAGCCTGGACAAGATAGCTCAGTTGGTTTAAGGTTGCCAGCTGGCCAGCCTTTTTCCTTTATACAAGCCAGCCTTTCTCCTAATATATAAGCAATACATTGAAATATTAGCAAACATCTATTTGCATAAAGTTATTTTATAGCCTAGTTAATCTACACTGATAATCTAAGGTTTTTTGATCATGTAATCTCTGTGTATCTCATTTGAGAATATAGATGAAAATGTTGAATAAGACAATCTTTGAAAACTCTTCAGATGCAATCACATCCTTAGACAGAGCTTATTAAATCAACATCAGTTCAATTAGATCAAGGGTTGTGAGAATAATGTTTCATCACTGAACAATTGATGTAAAGGATCAGAGGATCTATTGTGCTCAGTAATCCTATTTTTCATTTAATTTCCACAATCCATTCAAAGAACAGAAACACCTATCTAACACAAAGCAGTTCATACCACTCACTGAGAACTGAAACAGGAAGTTTAGGGCACTAATCACTATTTATATCCAAATCGGATTTTCAAACCAAAAGAGACATCCTTTCAAAATCAACTGAGGTAATGTCAAATAATACTTTTCCTTTTTACATTTGATCATGCTGAATGGTTTATGCATGTACAGGTTTTATAATTATGGTGCAAGAAAGTAAATAAACTTAACTTAAATGTAATTATTAATACTTTTATTGTGTTCATTTTTTCTTTTCTAGTTCATCACATCTCACTATATATCATGGGCAATGGAACATCAAGGCCTCTGTTGACTCAAGAACCAGGAAGAAATATTCAGAGAAATGAAAAGCTCACTAAGGATGTCCCAAAAGACAAAGTCCCTTTCAAGGACGGCCTGGGAAAAGACAAGCATTGGAAAGTACTGTTAAAGAAAGACTGCAGTGTGGCAAAACTAAATCTTGCAAGAGGAAATCACATTCGTTACTCCCATCTGCCATCAGCACTGGAGCCTGAACAGGGACAATTTTCAGTGCAGAACTGGGAAATGTGCAACCCTGCCTTTGTGAAGGAGAGCAATCTATAAGTATACTGAGTATATTCTCCTAGTGGAGAATGTCAGGACCTCTTGAAACTGTAGCTTCAGGCAGATGTGTATTGGAATTATAACATACAGTACAGTAGTCTGTTTCTTGATTCAGAAAAGTATGCTCAACCCAAATTTTTAAATCATTACCGAGTACAGTGCATCCGGAAAATATTCACAGCGCTTCACTTTTTCCACATTTTGTAATGTTACAGCATTATTCCAAAAGGTATTAAATTAACTATTTTCCTCATAATTTTTAACAATTTCCTATAATGACAACGTGAAAAAAAAAAAAAATTAATTTGAAATCTGCAAATTTATTAAAAATAAAAAAACGAAAAAATCACATGTACATACTTGATTGGAGTCCACCTGTGGTAAATCCAGTTGATTGGACTTGATTTGGAAAGGTACACACCTGTCTATATAAGGTCCCAAAGTTAACAGTACGTGTCAGAGCACAAACCAAGCCATAAAGTCCATGGAATTGTCTGTAGATCTCAGAGACAGGATTGTATCGAGGCACAGATCTGGGGAAGAAATTTCTGCAGCATTGAAGGTCCCAATGAGCACAGTGGCCTCCATCATCCATAAATGGAAGAAATTTGGAACCAACAGGACCACTCTTCCTAGAGTGGGCTGCCCGGCCAAACTGAGCGATCGGGGGTGCAGGGCCTTAGTCAGGGAGGTGACCGAGAACCCAATGGTCACTCTGACAGAGCTCCAGCGTTTCTCTGTGGAGAAAGGAGAATCTTCCAGAAAAACAATCATCTCTGCAGCACTCCACTAATCAGGCCTGTTTGGTAGAGTGGCCAGATGGAAGCCACTTCTCAGTAAAAGGCACATGACAGCCCACCTGGAGGACTCTCAGACCATGAGAAACAAAATTCTCTGGTCTGATGAAACAAAGATTGAACTCTTTAGCCTAGCAAGCGTCATGTCTGGGGGAAACCAGGCTCCGCTCATCACCTGGCCAATACCATCCCTACAGTGAAGCATGGTGGTGGCAGCATCATGCTGTGGGGATATTTTTCAGTGGCAGGAACAGGGACATCCTTGATGAAAATCTGCTCCAGAGCACTTTAGACCTCAGACTGGGGTGAAGTTTCATCTTACAACAGGAAAACGACCCTAAGCACACAGCCAAGATAACAAAGGAGTGGCTACAGGACAACTCTGTGAATGTCCTTGAGTGGCCCAGCCAGAGCCCAGACTTGAACCCGATTGAAGATCTCTGAAGAAATCTGAAAATGGCTGTTCACCAATGCTCCCCATCCAATCTGATGGAGCTTGAGAGGTCCTGCAAAGAAGAATGGGAGAAACTGGCCAAAAATAGGTGTGCCAAGCTTGTAGCATCATACTCAAAAAGACTTGAGGCTGTAATTGGTGCCAAAGGTGCTTCAACAAAGTATTGAGCAAAGGCTGTGAATACTTATGTACATGTGATTTTTTTTTTTTTTTTAATAAATTTGCAAAGATTTCAAACAAACTTCTTTCACATTATCATTATGGGGTATTGTCTGTAGAATTTTGAGGAAAATAATCTAATCCCTTTTGGAATAAGGCTGTAACATAACAAAATGTGGTAAAAGTAAAGCGCTGTGAATACTTTCTGGATGCATTGTAGTTCCAGTTTGTCCTTAAAATATAACTTCCCCTTTTTCATTGTCAGTGCAGTAGCCATTCATTTTGATGAACTGCATTTCTGCAAACCACAAGTCACAAGTTCAAAGCAACATTTTTAAATACACATTTTTTTTTTTTTTTTGTATAAAACTATTGCATAAAATAATATCCAAGTATACTGTGAAACAAATAGTATCTTAAAATGATGCAATAACCACTCATAAAATTGTATTGCATTAGATATCAAACCATGTATACTAGACTTTTTTCACAACTAACTTTCCTGATGCTAAGGTGATTTTAATTAATTAACTTTTTACATTGTATCTTTTTTTTTTCTTTTTTGCATGAAACTTTCTTTAAAATAAGTAATTTGTTTGATATTTTATTATAATATATTAAACAATTCTAACATCTTCACTGTATTTTTCACAACTTCTATGTTCTCTCAAAAGCAGAACCTTTTAGGCTCAAAATAGTGTATAGCATACATATTGTTAAATAGTGTTTCAATAGTGTGTATGGATTACATTGATTATGGATGGATGCTTTTTTCTTTTCTTTTTTAAACATGGCCCCCCAGTCACAACCATTATAAACCTTGGAGGACTATGGATATTTTTAAATATATCTTTGATTATATTCGTCTGAAAGAAGATCATATACACTTAGGATGGCTTGAGGGTGAGTAAATCATGGGATAATTTTTCATTTGCAGGTGAAATATTTCATTTTCATACTTTTAAAACATTTCTTACCTACAAAACGTATTTATGAAATGCATGACGAAAATGTGTGTAATATATCACAACAAAACAACTTGAATTATTCTGTTTATACGTTAACTCAACCTCTCCCGCCATATCTAGCTTTAAAGAATTCGTCATTCAGGTCATTTGACCATAAATGATAAAATTACTTCCTTGAAGAGACCATCTCATGTACCTTTCACTAACAGACTTGTGGTAGGGCCCTTCATGAAGGGATTCAGGTGTTTACATATGAAACAGCATTGTGGGGGGTTTTTTTGTCAATAACTAGGCTTATCCGACAACAATGTACTAAAAACAGAAAAGTTTTTCCTTTGCATTATTCCTGTACAGACAACACCATTGTCAAAACGATTCCCTTTCACACGGATCCATGAAAATGATTAAAAACGCTGTATTATTCATGCCAGGCCAGTAGTATGTCACTTTGTAAAAAAACACTATGTGCCTATAGACTGAACACATAATACACATGATGTCAACGTTTTCACAAATTCACATTTTTAGTTTACACTGATACAACAACGGTAACGTTCAAAAACAGGCACTTTGAAAACATGTTGTCATGTAAATGAACAGCCAAGCTGAAAATGGTGTAATGTAAACGGCCCCTCAAGATAAGTAACACACAACAGCTTCTGACTGTTTGAATTTAAAATTTAATGATACAAAAAAAAAAACCTTACTGCTGTATAACCTTTGATTACAAATAAAACACAAAAAGAATACAAACATTAATACTGTGTTCATAATCAAGTAAAATTTATATTCAAAAATATTCTATTGATTACATAAGAGGGCGTAAGAAAACAAAAAGATAAATTCTTGTTTTGTAAATATATACTGTATACAGTGGGTATGGAAAGTATTCAGACCCATTTAAATTTTTCACTCTTTGTTATATTGCAGCCATTTGCTAAAATCATTTAAATTGCAACAAGTCGTCCTGTCCCTGCAGCTGAAAAACACTCAGACGGCATGATGCTGCCACCACCATGCTTCACTGTTGGGACTGTATTGGACAGGTGATGAGCAGTGCCTGGTTTTCTCCACACATACCGCTTAGAATTAAGACCAAAAAGTTCTATCTTGGTCTCATCAGACCAGAGAATCTTATTTCTCACCATCTTGGAGTCCTTCGGGTGTTTTTTAGCAAACTCCATGCGGGCTTTCATGTGTCTTGCACTGAGGAGAGGCTTCCGTCGGGCCACTCTGCCATAAAGCCCCGACTGGTGGAGGGCTGCAGTGATGGTTGACTTTCTACAACTTTCTCCCATCTCCTGACTGCATCTCTGGAGCTCAGCCACAGTGATCTTTGGGTTCTTCTTTACCTCTCTCACCAAGGCTCTTCTCCCCCGATAGCTCAGTTTGGCCGGACGGCCAGCTCTAGGAAGGGTTCTGGTCATCCCAAACGTCTTCCATTTAAGGTCTATGGAGGCCACTGTGCAGCAGAAATTTTTTTGTAACCTTGGCCAGATCTGTGCCTTGCCACAATTCTGTCTCTAAGCTCTTCAGGCAGTTCCTTTGACCTCATGATTCTCATTTGCTCTGACATGCACTGTGAGCTGTAAGGTCTTATATAGACAGGTGTGTGGCTTTCCTAATCAAGTCCAATCAGTATAATCAAACACAGCTGGACTCAAATGAAGGTATAGAACCATCTCAAGGATGATCAGAAGAAATGGACAGCACCTGAGTTAAATATATGAGTGTCACAGCAAAGGGTCTGAATACTTAGGACCATGTGATATTTCAGTTTTTCATTTTTAATAAATCTGCAAAAATGTCAACAATTCTGTGTTTTTCTGTCAATATGGGGTGCTGTGTGTACATTAATGAGGAAAAAAAATGAACTTAAATGATTTTAGCAAATGGCTGCAATATAACAAAGAGTGAAAAATTTAAGGGGGTCTGAATACTTTCCGTACCCACTGTATATATACATATATATATATATATATATGTGTGTGTGTGTGTGTGTGTGTGTGTGTGTTTGGAAGCATAATTTTTTTTGTTTTTGAAATAAGTCTTGTGCTTACCAAGGCTGCATTTATTTAATCAAAAAATACAAAAACAGTATTATTGCGAAATATTACAAATTAAAAGAACTGATTTTTATATTCGAAAATATTATAAAATGTCATTTATAGACCCACAAAGCTGAATTTTCAGCATCATTACTCCAGTCTTTAGTGTCAAATGATCCATCAGAAATCATTCTAATATGCTGATTCGTGCTCAGTTAAAATTTCTTATTATTATTATCAATGTTGAAAAAAGCTGTGCTGCTTAATATTTTTGTGGAAATGGTGATACTTTTTTTCAGGATTCCTTGATGAATAGAAAGTTCGGTGAACAGCATTTATTAAATGTATGTATTAAATTTAGTAAAGCATTTATTGTTGAAACAGAAATCTTTTGTAACATCTCTTTTCTTCACTGTCACTTTTGATCAATTTATTGCATCCTTGATGAATTAAAGTTTATTTATTTCCCCCTCTTTTTATCTTACCTCAGATGTTTGAATGGTATCATTGTTTCCACAAAAATGTTAAGCAGAAGAAAAAATAAGAAATGTTTCTTAAGCAGCAAGTCAGAATGATTTCCTCAAAAACGTTTTTTTTAGTATCTGATGGTGCTGATCTGTTTTGAGAAAGAGGAAGGAAAAACACATTTAATCAGAAAAGTACAACATTGCACAAGTCACTCTGTTGTCTGAACATGCTAAAAAGATGAATCTAAAATAATTCCTTGATACATAAACTTTTGACATACACAACATTTTTTATACAAATGATGGATTACAATTATGCTGAAGTCATAAAAAATTATTTATACCACGAATATAATACAAAACATACCATATATTTAGTATGTGTCCACCAGAGGATTTGTGTTGTCTTTATTTGTTGCAGAAGAGCACATTAGAAAGTGTCCTTGCCTCTGCTCTCTGAGAGAGAGAGAGAGAGAGAGAGAGAGATTTGTTTCATTTAGTTCAAGTTCATTTATAACTGATGGAGGTTAATTGAATGTAATTCAGATGTAAACATTTTTTTTTTTAATTCAAAAGTATAGTAACTGTCTGCTAAACATTCTTGAAAGTCGACACCAAATTCTAAAAAACATTTAACACTTGAGATTATCATTTTTAGTAAAACAATTATGATGACTTATTACATTGTTTACAAATTACATTGTTTACTTTTTCTGTATTATTATTAGGGCTGTCAAAATGTGTTAATGCATGCATATTTATTTTTCAGGTTAATGTGTTTTAATATTTAATGCAATTACAAGCATCTTTTTTCAGTCAACCTTTGGCTGCGCTACAGTATATGATCATGCTATCATTCATTCAAGTGTAATAAACCATTCAAGCACAATAAGACGCAAAAAAGAACTCAAATCTGAACTGGCATGCTGTCTGTGAAGCAGCTCTCTGTGAACAAACACCTGAAACGTGCACAGAATGCCACTTCTTTCACGCTTGAACGGACAAAAACACACTAGACTATGTCACAATTCCCATTTTGTCAAGTATCCTTTTAAGCACAGTATTAAATGAATGTAAGGAATTAGAAAATAGGATGTGTGTCAGATCCACGTCATTTAGTCAGCGTAATAAACAGAATCAAACAACAAAAGAAAAACATAAAATCAGTCACTGAAAAAAAAAAAAGAATATTTGTCGAGTTGAAGGCAGAAAACAAACAAATATAAACAAATATAGGCCTACTTACTGGCACGACCAAAACAAGTAAGAAATTTTGACGTATCTGCTGGGTAGGCGCTCGACAAGCTCTGATGGTGAACTGTGTCCACGCAGCTCCTTGAAGGTCCTCGGTGGTCAGGGAAATCAACTGACTGCAGTGATCAACTGCTAATCAACTGTGGTCAAGCCAGTCGCCGAAAAAAAAAAAAAAGTGTGCGCCTATTACTATGAATACGGTAATTTCAAGAACAGCACAGAGAGAATGCACTTTCAGAGCGCTTGAGTTGCCCAGATCTATCTAAAATTTCTTTCTTTCTTTCTTTCTTTCTTTCTGATATTTTTCTTTCTTTCTTTCTGATATTTCTCTTTCTTTCTAATCTATCTATCTATCTATCTATCTATCTATCTATCTATCTATCTATCTTCTTTTCTTTCTTTTTTCCCATAATGTATGCATACCTTATATGAGTACATTTTACTGCAGCATTTGGGAGATATGTCACATTATTTCACTTCAGAGGCCTATAAAGACCTCATTTCAAATAAGCAGAAAAAACGAATGGTCAGTTTCTATAGGGGACATCCTATGCAGTATGCATACCTCATATCAAAACATTTTACTGCAGCATTTTGGAGATATGTCACATTATTTCACTTCAGAGACCTATAAAATCCTCATTTCTAATAAGTAGAAAAAACTAATGGTCAGTTTCTATAGGGGACATCCCATACAGTATACATACCTATTATGAGTCCATTTTATATCTAATATCACTGTCTTAGTACTGTAACGAACAGAGGAAATGATAGACTCACTTAACAGGTTAGTCTTCTTTATTAAGGTGAGCACCTGTTTGGCCGATGCTTCTGCCTCACAGACAGCAAACCAACTTCTGGCACATTTTTCCCAGAACCCCGCCAACACCACACCACGCAGGCTCTTCCTTCAGGAAAACCTCCCAACCCTTAAAGCCCCACACAAGCCGAACACATAACACAGGAAAAGAACATACATGCACTTAGATTATATCTGAATAGAACATAAAACATTCTTTAGACTTGCTACACTGCTCCCCCTTCACAAAGTTCCTCGACCTCGAGGGAACGAACAAAGTCCCTGAATCATCTTGGCGGCCTCCTGACTCTCTGAGGCCACAGCTGGCCTTCTTGGGTAACTGAAAAAGGGCTATTCAAATGTGAGGTTTGCAGCTCAAGAATTGGTGTGGCTACATGTGGGTCTGCCAGAGGACTGGAAGAGCTTGACTGGGATCCTGTCCCGCCCGCTGGGGTAGGCGCAACTGTAGAGGAGGCCGGAGCTGGGTCCACGGTGGCACTTCCTCTATAAGGTGCCAATCTGTCTCGGTGTATGGCCACCTTCCTACCCTTCGGAGGCAACTGGACTTGGTAAACGACTTCTCCGATTCTCTCCAGAACATTGCATGGCCCAACCCACTGGGAGTCAAGTTTAGGGCACCTGCCCTTCTTTCTCTGAGGGCTGTACACCCACAGCAGCTCTCCTGCTGTGAAATGCCACCCTTTTGCCTTTAGGTTGTAATTTCTCTTTTGCTGGGTCCCTGATTTTAATAACTGCTTCCTTGCAAAATTATGAGCAGCTTCCAACGAGTCCAGAAGTTTCCTAGCATACTCATGAAAGTATGGAAAGTGGCACATCAGGAGCTTCAGGTGGCTTCCCAAAAGCCATTTCCGCTGGTGTTCTGATCTCCCGTCCCAACATCAAAAGGGCGGGCAAGAGGTTGAGTCTTGCACAGCAGATCGGCACGCTATTAGGATAAACGGCAAGTGCGTATCCCAATCTCGCTGATGCTTTGCAGACACAATGGCCAGCTGTTCCGCCAGCATCCTATTAAACCTCTCAATGAGGCCATCACTTTGGGGATGCAAAGGGGTGGTCCTTGTTTTGTGGATCCCTAATTTTTCACACATCACAGAGAAGACACGTGACTTAAAACTCCAGCCTTGGTTGCTGTGTATGGATTCTGCAACCCCGAACCGGCTGAACATGCCATCTACCAATGCGTTCACCACTTTCTTGGCTTCTTGGTCAGGCAGTGCGTAAGCTTCTGGCCATTTAGTGAAATAATCCATAGCAGTCAGCACAAACCTGTTACCCCTCTACGAACGTGGGAAAGGACCCATTACATCTACCCTCACTCTCTCCATTGGGCCCCTTACGGGTAACTGTTGCAGTGGAGCGAGGGACTGGCCAACAAAAATCCTCCACATCTCTCCTCACAAGCCCCCAGTAAAAACTCTGTCTGACACGTTTGAGTGTTTTTTAAACCCCAACGTGTCCAGACCCCACTGTCCTATGGGCAGCCCTAATCACCCCCCCTGCAGTGGCCTCGGGACCACCACTTGCCACCTCCCCTCCCCAGTGGCGGAGTCTTTCCACTCCCTCTCTAACATCCCGTCTCGCAGGCGCAGTTCCTTGAATTTGGCCCATACACTTTTCGTGGACAAGGAAAGAATGACCACTTCTTCCCACAGAGGTCACTGCTGAGTTTGGACCCACTGGATTACTGGCTGCAGGTCCACATCTTCCTCCTGCAGCTGCCTCCAGTCTTCTACTCTCGCTGTCCCCACGGTCAAACACGCTGGCGTATCGCCATGCTTACAAACCACAGAAGCACCACTGGCATCCAGGTTCTCCAGCTCTCTGTCCCTGGCCTCCCTTTTGTCACAGTACCTACACTGGTCAGCCAAACATGGCCGATGAGAAAGAGCATCTGCGTTCGCATGGCCTGACCCTGGGCGATGTACTACCTTCATGTTGTATGCCTGAAGTTCCTCAATCCAGCGTGCCAGCTGGCCCTCTGGCTCTTTGAATGACATTAGCCATTGGAGAGCTGTGTGATCAGTGCGTACAGTGAAAGGTAGCCCGCACAGGTAATACTTAAAGTGCCGGACTGCAAAAAGCACAGCAACAAGTTCTCGTCTGGTGACACAGTATCTGCGTTCGGCTTTATTGAACGCTTTGCTGTAGTAGGTCACAAGTTGCTCTCCCCCAACCCACACCTGAGAGAGTGCCAGGTCAGCAGAGGCCAATACAGGGGAGGTGACCAGAGCCTTTTTCAGGGCAGCAAATGAGTTTTGACATTCCTCAGTCCAAATGAAGGACTTGTCCTTCTTCAGCAGGTGGAAAAGTGGGTCGGCGATGCTGGAAAAATCACGCACAAACCTCCTGTAATATGAGGCCAACCCCAAAAAACTTTTGAGCTGCTGCGAGGTTGTAGAAGTGGGCCAGTTGCTCACCACCTGCACCTTCTCTTCCATCGTGCCAATCCCCTGCCCCCCCAGCTTGTGCCCCAAAAAACGGCACCTCCCTTCTAAAAAAAATGACATTTCTCCGGGTGCAGCTTCAAGCCAGACTCGCTTATGCGAACCAGCACCCGCCTGAGAACCTCCAGCGAGGCCTGAAATGAGCTGCCATGGACAAGGATGTCATCCAGGTACACCAGACACTCTGACCGCGGAATACCCGATAACACCCTGTCCATTAACTAGGCAAAAGTGGCTGGTGCATTGCAGAGGCGGAAGCAGAGCACCCTGAACTGCCATAGCCCCCTACTTGCAAAAAGCAGTCTGGTCTGGTCTGGCATCAGGAGCAAGTGGTACCTGCCAATAGCCAGTGCGCAGGTCCAGTGATGTGAACCATGACGACCCAGCTACGAGGTCCAGTGATTCATCCACACAAGGGATGGGGTACGAGTCCTTCCTGGTGATCTCATTAAGGCGACTAGAGTCAACACAAAATCTCCACTGCCCACCCTTCATGACCACTGGTGCAGCCCATGCGCTCTCGGATGGCTCAATAATCCCTGCTCGCTGCATGTCCAACAAGGCCTTATCAGCAGCATCCTGATCGGCAAAAGGGAGCCTCCGGGGCCGCAGCCTAATGGGCATGGCATCCCCAGTCTCAATTTTGTGTTGTGCCAGGTGTGTTTACCCCACATCCCCCTTTCCAAATGCGAAACAATGTTGGAAATTAACCAAATATATCCCAAAACTGCCCCTGCTGACTCTCATCCAAGCCCTCACAATTTTTCAGCCACAACTCCCTCAAAGCAACCAACCCCTCCCCCTCCTCAATGGGCAGAAATGGAACGCCGCGTTGACCCGGAGCGGGCAGGCTAGCTATTCTTGGAGGGTGAAAACTCTCCTTTTCCAAAAGCATGTGGTGTAGGTTTCCTTGCAGTGGAGAGTGTGTGCGCTTGTGAGATTTTGTGCACGGGAGGTTACTCATTGTGGGCTGTTTTAAAGCCCACTGCTTAGCCTGTTCTACTCTTGGCACACACCAGTTCAGTGGCAAGATCCATTTGTCAAATACATAAATATTAGCAGTCTGGTGTGGTTTGCTGCCACCAGTATTTTATTGCTACTGTATATAGCCCTGTGATTTTCTTTTAAACTAGCTATCATGATTCAATAAAGTTTCGCTTTGTACGTATCCACGCCTCATTGTCTCGTGACTGTGTGAGGGAAATCGAACTTGTGTGCCCTTCATTTATATTTTTCTCTGGATGATTAAGGCTGGGGTGGCATAGTCACTACTTTGTATAGGTCTGGATACGAGAGTGCCCTCTGCATGCCACAATATCAATATCCAAAATAATAGACAAGATAGTCTCAGTTGATTTATGTTTTCTTGGCCATACCAAGCTGGTCTAAGCTGTTTTTAGCTGCATGGCCAGCTTTTTTTCCTTTATTAGCTATCTTTTGAGAGACACTTGACTATATAACCAATATTGTACAATTCAAACAAATATTAGTAAAATTGGTTACACTGTGTTACATTGTAATTATACATTTAAGTACTGAGTAAAAATAACTACATGTACTTACTATAGGGTTAGGATTAGGATAAGGGTTTGGTTATGGGTTAGTTGTAGGGCTGTGAATCTTTGGGTAGACAGCGAATCGATTCACAATTCATAGGTGTTTTGATTCGATTCAAGAACGATTTTTGCAAATTCAGAATGATTCGATTCGAGATGATTCACATTAAAATTCCATGCAATTCGATTAATTAGATTCGATTCTGCATTCTTATATGCAGGGTTATTAAAATGCTTCCCCCATTGTGTCTTAGTCAGGGTGCGAATTACACAGCGGCCCTCAATAGGTCAGAGAGTAAGGGCAAAAAACAACCTTTTGTCCATTATTAATGTTAGTTAATGTTAGTTCTTAATGATTCTTAAAAATTGGCATTTGTAGAAATTTACATAATTACATAGGCTTTAAAAGTATTGTTAGTTCATGTTAACTATAGTGCAGGACAGTGTTAATGGTGATTCCAGGTACATTAAACATTCTAATGCTTACATGGAGAGACTACCCTAGAAAATCATGCACTTTGCCAACTAATCCTAAACTAACTTTTCTTAACGGAATAATTATAAAAGCTTCTTTGGTCTCTTTATATGGAGCATGTTCCTGTTTTATGATGATTCAGAAAGAAAACGCGCTGGGTGTCTACTGTTGCTATAGTAACGAACGCAACTTTAATTGCGCATCTGATTGACAGATAAACCGCGCGCTCTTATTTCAGTGTCGTTAATGTAGTTATTTCAGCAGTTTCCTTCGCACATTCATTTTAACAACAAATTTAAATTTCATTTATCATTCATTGGAACTATGCTTATGCATTTAGACACTTACATTATGCTCCGTCCATGCAATAAATGCGCGCCCTTGAATAAGCGGGGTTTTACTTCAACTGCTCAGGTAATGACAATGGTATGACCCATTTCCGTAAAATTCCAGTATTCCAGTATTTTATTTTATATATGTTATCTTATATGAAAGCGTTTTATTTCAACAGTAGTGACCACGCAATGACACGCAATGACCGTTTCGATAGAGAGCTATATCTGAGAACATCTGCTCATGTGAACAGCAGTGGCCGTCCTGAGGAGAGCTCAAACGTGCGGAGTACGAGCGCAATCCAGTCCAGTGAGAGGCGGTAAAGAGAGAGCTGTGAAGGAGAGCTGTATGAGCGCGAACGACGGCGCAAAACGTCTCCATCAATTCGCTCATGTAGTAATTTATTGTTTATGTATTTTAAAGCACTGAATCACTATAGAATCGCGATTAATCCGATTCTTAGCATTTTACATCGATTATCGGACGGAATTAACGATTCACGATTCAAAAAACATGTTTTAGGATCGATGCATCGAGAAAACAAGTAAATCGTTACACCCCTAGTTAGTTGCATGTAGATATGCATAATTTATAGTTATTACTAAAGTAACTACGTGTAACGTGCAATATGGACACTGTAAAATAAAGTGTTATCGCAAACTCATGGCATAATATAAAGTAGATCATGTTCATCAGTAAAGTTTAGACAAAGCTTATTGAATCAACATTAGTTTAGTTAGATACTATCAATAATGTTTCATCACTGACCAGCTGATGTAAAGGATCAAAGTATCTATTATGCTCTGTAATCCTATTTTTTCATTTCATTTCCACAATCCAGTCTAAGAACAGACACACCCAACAAAAGTGAATAAATATTCATCCTTTTATATAGTGCATCACATCTCACTATATATCATGGACAGTGGAACACCACGGCCTCTATTGACTCAGGAAGAAACATTTGGAGAAATGAAAAGTTTATTAAGGATGTCCCAAAAGACAAAGTCCTTTTCGAGGACGCCCTGGGAAAAGACAAGCATTGGAAAGTACTGTCAAAGAAAGACAGCAGTGTGGCAACACTAAATCTTGCAAGAGGAAATCACATTCATTACTGCCATTAGGGAGTAGTGGTGAGTGGTGCTACAATCATAGATTTTCTCATGTAATGAAGTGGACGTATCACAGCTCGTTTTCGCAAGTAGCAGTCAACTGCGCCATGTGGAGAATAACAAAATAAATAAAAATACTATCAATAAGATTTTTAAAAATCACATGCAAACCACATGTAGTAAACATAAGCATGAGTGTAAGCATTTGCTGTTTAGAATGAATTCAAACAGTAGGCCTACAGTAAATGTCAAAATTGTGTTTACTTTTTCATGGACTGCGCTTTAATGCAGTACTAATACCCCGTATTTCTCGGGGTGAGAGAAATGTGAATTATATAGGCTACACATAAAACTCATTGTGATAGCGTAGTTTTCCCAAATAGGCTGGACGAATGAGTAGGCTTTGCATGCACAATTTAATAGCAGTGATAATAGGCCAGTAGATAATGTTACTTCCTCGCTGATAAGCGATTTACACCTTTTGTCCTGCACTCCCACCATGAAGCTACTAAACTCCCTCAACCCCCATATCTGAGCATATGAGACTGACTAAATATATATATATATATATATATATATATATATATATATATATATATACACACACTAATGTAAATTCAGTCTGTTGGATAATATTTGTTACTTGGTGTAAAATGGAAATCCATGTTAATTTTATAGCCTATAAATGCAAAAATAAAAAAATAAAAAAGCAAAAAATAATATGGTGCAAAAAGTAAGTGTTTTAGAACTGCAGAACACACACATCTCTGTAGCCATGATTGTTCAGGATTTGAACCTGTGTCATGGATGTTTCTGTCCAACGCTCTACCATTCGACTACAAATTAACTTTCCGCAAAATGTCCAGAACATCTCTTTTCCAGCAGTAACCAGCACGTCTGCGCATGCAAAAGAGGAGTGCTCTTCATTCCTCTCACCCCGCAATAGTAAAAATAATCAGCTCATTGCATATAATTTATTGAGGAAATTTCTGCACTGGCTGTGAGATATGATGGTCTTGTGTTTTTTGTTTTGTTTTTTTGTTTTTTTTATTAAAGTGCAAGAGGGCCGTTCAGACCTTAGACATCGGCCTTGAACGGTTTATCCAGCTCTCCATCCGCTTCGCCACTCATATGCAGTAGTGTCTCGAAGAACACCAGGGACAACCACAGCTCAACACCTTCCTCTGCCGACCAGAATCTGTCAGCCCTCCAGAACCAGCTAACGAACCTATGCAACTCGAATCCACCCGTGTAACTCCAGCTGAGCAGCAGAGGAGGCTGACCCAGAATCTCTGCCTCTATTGTGGTGCTCCTGGGCATGTAATCTCTGCATGCCCAACTCGTCCTCCCCGTCCTATGGTGAGTGCCATCATTCCCATCTCTAACTCCATGAAACCACTCACTACTATTGTAAAACTTACTGCTGCTGAAATCTCCATTCCAGTTACCACACTCCTCGATTCTGGGTCAGCAGGAAACTTCATCTCCGGTGCCCTCTGCCGCCAACTCAACATCAAGACAAAGACAACGCCATCCACCTACCAGATCCATTCAATAACTGGAAAACTTGTCGGTAGGAAGTTAGTCAGTCGTATTGCTGAACCCATTAAACTTCAAATCGGAATTCTTTATGTAAAGAACATTCAATTGCTGGTTCTGGAGGGGTCTACCGCTGACATAATTCTAGGGCGTTCATGGATGGTTCAGCATAATCCTGTCATCTCCTGGAAAACCGGAGAAGTCCTGAAGTGGGGTGACACTTGCTTCCCAGACTGTTTCTCTTCCCTGCCTGTTCCACGCTCTCCAAGCTCTAGTCATCTTCCCGTGTTTACCACTTCCATTCAGAGCCCCCTCGAGAATCGCACTGTAAACATTCCTCCATGTTACGCCCCCTTCAGTGATGTATTCTGCCCAAAAAGAGCTTCCAAGCTGCCTCCACACCGGCCATGGGACTGTGCGTGGCGAAAAAAGACGGAGGCTTGCGGCCTTGTATTGATTACCGGGCATTAAACGCCATTACAGTCAAATTCAGATATCCCGTTCCTCTCGTCCCGGCGGCTCTTTAACATCTCCGTGGTGCCACTGTATTCACAAAGTTGGACCTCCGCAGCACGTACAACCTCATCCGAATACGCGAGGGGGACGAGTGGAAGACTGCCTTCATCACGCCCACTGGACACTACGAATACTTGGTTATGCCGTATGGCCTGGTCAACGCCCCCTCTGTATTCCAGGATTTCATTCACGAGGTGCTCCGGGAGTTCCTCCACAAGTTCGTTCTGGTCTATATTGGCGATATCCTGATCTACTCCCGGATTATGACCGAACATCGCCATCACGTTGCAGAGGTCCTAAAACGCCTGAGAAAGTTCCAACTGTTCCTCAAAGCCAAGAAATGCTCCTTCCATCAGTCTTCTGTGAAATTCCTAGGTTACAACATCGACAGCAGTGGCATCCGGATGGATGAGGGGAAGGTGGAAGCCATCAAAAACTGGCCCACACCCAAGACCATCAAAGAACTTCTACAGACGCTTCATCCAAGGTTACAGCTCCATCACCAGTCCACTTACAAACCTTCTCCGTAGTAAGCCCAAGTCTCTGTGCTGGACCCCAGCCACCGCAGGAGCTTTCCACTCCCTCAAAGAAGCCTTCACCACCGCTCCTCTCTTGGTTCATCCTGACCCTAACAAACCCTTCATCGTGGAGGTGGATGCTTCCACCAGAGGAGTGGGAGCGGTCTTATCACAGCAGCAGGGGAACCCAAGCCGTCTCCATCCATGTGCTTTCTTCTCCCACAAGCTCAACCCGGCGGAGGTTAACTATAATATCGGCAACCGAGAACTCCTAGCTGTTAAGTTTGCCCTAGAAGAGTGGAGGCATTGGCTGGAGGGAGCCAGACATCCCTTCCTGGTCTTAACTGACCATAAAAACCTGGAGTATCTCCTAGCCGCTAAGAGACTCAATCCCAGACAAGCCCGTTGGGCATTATTCTTCACTCGCTTCAACTTCACAATCTCTTACCGACCTAGATCCAGAAATGTTAAGGCAGATGCACTTTCTAGACTTCACACTCCTGACAAAACTACCGAAGATCCTGAACCCATACTCCCAGAAAAAATCATCGTAAGCCCTATCACTTGGTCTACCAACACCTTACCCTCCTCCAATGCCTCTACCCACACTCCGTCGGGTTGTCCACCGGGCTTGCAATACATCACCCGAACACGACGCACTCCGCTTATTCACTCTGCACACACCTCTCTTGGCACTGGTCACCCGGGGGTCAATGAAACCCTCTCGTTGTTGAAAGATCGCTTCTGGTGGTCCAACATGGCAGCTGATGTCAGAAGGTACGTGCAGGGATGCAGGGAATGCACCATTTCGAAGAGCTCACGCCATCTACCATCCGGCAAACTCCTTCCTCTGCCCGTTTCCAACCGTCCATGGTCACACCTAGGAGTGGATTTTGTCACTGATCTTCCTGCCTCCAATAACTTCACCTGCATCTTAGTGGTAGTAGACAGATTCTCAAAGTCCTGTCATCTAATCCCTTTGAAAGGACTTCCCACTGCGATGGAAACCGGCATCCTGGAAGATATAGTTTCTGATAGAGGACCCCAGTTCATCTCAAGAGTGTGGAAAGCTTTCTTCTCCCTCCTAGGTGTGATCATCAGTCTATCCTCTGGTTACCATCCTCAATCCAATGATCAGACGGAACAGAAGATTCAAGAAATAGGCCGCTTCCTCCGTACCTTCTGCCATGGCCACCAGGACTCTTGGAACCAGTATCTGGGTTGGGCCGAGTACGCACAGAACTCCCTATGCCAACCTTCTACCGGACTTACACCTTTCCAATGTGTACTCGGTTACCAACCTCCACTGTTCCCTTGGTCAGGGGAGCCTTCGGACGTACCATCTGTGGATTACTGGTTCCGAGAGAGCGAGAGGGTCTGGGACTCAGCACACCACCAATTACAACGTGCCCTCAGGAGGCGCAGGATGACCGCGGACCTTCATCGTTCTGAAGCTCCCACCTACCAACCTGGACAGAAGGTCTGGCTTTCCACCAGAGACATCCGACTGCGCCTACCTTGCCGTAAGCTGAGTCCCAGGTTCATTGGCCCATTCACCATCAAAGAGCAGATCACCCCGGTCAACTACAAACTACAACTTCCACCAGAGTATCGCATTCACCCCACTTTTCACGTATACCTCCTTAAACCTCACCACCCTTCTGTTCCTATTTCCACAGAGCCTGGTGTGACCACAGCTGAGCCCCCCCTTCCTCTTCTACTCGACGACGGAGCTGCCTACGAGGTACGTGAGATCCTGGACTCCCGACGCCGTGGTGGTCAGCTCGAATACCTCATGGACTAGGAGGGCTACGGTCCTGAGGAACGCTCCTGGGTTCCACGCAACGACATTCTCGACCCCAACCTGCTAGGCTGCTCATCCTGACAGACCTGCCCCTCGTGGAAGAGGAAGACCATGGAGGCCGTGGAGGGGGGTACTGTCACAGACAAGCCAGGCTCCAACATCCACCAATCACAGCGCACTCCTTCCCCTGAGTACTAATCACGCACACCTGCACTTCATCAGTTCACTCATCAGCACCCACATAAAAGACACTCACACACTCACCCTCATTGTCCGGTCTCGTTCACGTCAAGGTGCTTACCTCTGGCTTGCTAAAAGGACTCCCATTACTACTTACCTCCCTCCTGTGTCTCCGATCTACCTCCTGTGCTTCCCAGTGCGTGTGTGAGTGTTGTCAGCCTTCCTTGTCTCCAATCTGCCAACGCCGTCTTCCAACTCCCTACCTTCAGACCGTAAAGGACTCTTAATTACTATTCACCCATTCACTAGCACCGTAACTTCCACTGCAGACTCACCTTTTACTCTACTGTGTTTCAATAAACCAACTAATCAACATCTTTGGTTTCCATCCCGTCTATACTGTAACAATTCTTCTCCCTTCTTTTTTTTTTCTTTTTTTTTTTCCAGAAAAAAATTCAGTCTCTGTGGGAGAAACACAAAAACAAATATTATTTAATTATTACTATTTTCAACAGAATCAGGGGAGAAAAAATGAGAATGGAGAGCAACAAGTCACTGTTCTAAAGGTTCAGTCATAATGGTGGTCTGATCCCCCTGCCCACTCTGCTTCTAACACAATCCTGAATCTCTCTTGGCTGTGAAGGAACTGCTTTCAGGTGGGAACGATGTCTTCTCAGACTACCAGTCTGCCCTTCTACAATGTAGGAACGTGGAGTATCAGCAGGACTTGTGACTCTGCCTGGATTTGGTACATTCTTAATCCAGACTGATTGTCCTGTCTGTAGAACAGGTTTTATTTGTGCTCTGTGGCATTGTTTTTTTCTTTTCTTTTGAAAGTGTTGAGGTTTGGCCATGCTGGTTTGGTGTGGATGGACTCACTGGGAGAGTGGTTCTGATGTTCCTTCCCATCAAGTGTTAAGCAGGTGAGGCTCCTGACACTAATGGCGTGGCTCTGTTAGCCATAAGTGCTTTGTGAGGATCCTCGCCTTTCCTCAGTAGTGTTTTAACAGTTCTCACTCCCCTTTCCGCTTCCCCATTGCTTTGAGGATAATGCGGGCTGCTGGTCACATGATGGAAATCATAGTCTTTTGCGAAGTTGGCAAAGTCTGATGCTGCAAATTGTGGGCCATTGTCTGTGACCAGAATCTCTGGGACTCCGTGACGGGCGAACATATCTTTGAGTTTCTCCATCACTTGTTTTGTGGTTGTCAACGTGAGTGAAGCAACTTCTATGTAGCGTGAATAGTAGTCAATCAACAGGATGTAATTACCTTCGTTCCAATGGAAAAGATCTGCTGCCACTCTCTGCCATGGTCTTGAAGGTAAGGGAATGGTCAGCAGGGGCTCTGGGTAACTATAGCTGTTTTTGACACACGTTTCACATTGACTCACTTTGTCTTTGATTTGCCTTGTTATACCTGGCCACCATACAGACATTTGTGCACGTGCCAAGCACTTAGTGATGCCTTGATGTCCCTGATGCACCTTCTCTAGGACATCTTTCTGCAAACTGCCATGTATCACAAGCCTATTTCCTTTCATCAGCAAGCCCTCCGCAATGAGCAGATCGTGTCTGTATTGTCAGAATAATGCTAAATGCGGTGGAGCAGTCTTTTTCTCCTCCCATCCTGTGCGTACAAGAGAACTTAGCTGTCTGCACACTTTGTCCTCTTCCTGAGCTTTCTTTATTTGAGCAAGCTTAGTCTGTGTTGCTGGCAATTGTTGAATGACATGATCAACACAAACTTTAACCTCTTCTTCTCTTTTTAGGTCTGCTTCAGGTGGATTTTCTTTGAGTGGAGCTCTGGAGAGCGTGTCCGCCGTGATCAGATTTTTTCCAGCGACGTGCATGATCTTAAAGGAGAAATTATACGCGGAAATATACTCCGTATACGCGGAGGTAGGTCATCTAGCAGTCTCGAGCCTAGTAGACTGACCAATGGCTTGTGATCAGTCCTGACCACGAAATCCAGCCCAAGAAGGTAGGTTTGAAATCTTTCACAGGCCCAAGTAATTGCCAGTGCCTCCTTCTCAATTTGTGCGTATCTTTTCTCCGTAGGTGTCATGCCTCTTGAAATGAACGCAACAGTTCTTCATTCCCCTGCAGGCTGCAGCTGGGATACTACTCCACCTAATCCAAAGAAAGAAGCATCTGCTGAGACTCTTGTCTGTCAATCTGGACAATACTGTGCTAAAACTGCCGGAGAACTGAGCTCTTCTTTCACTTTTTCAAAAGCTTGCTGTTGTTGTATCCCCCATGTCCAGTCATTTTCGGCTTTAAGCAGGTCTCTGATAGGTCCCGTCAGCTCTGCAATGTTGGGAGAGAATTTTCCGATTTAATTCACCATGCCGAGGAATCTTTTGACATCGGCTACACTTTTAGGCTCTGGCATCTGTTTTATGGCTTTTATTTTATCCGGGTCAGTCTGTCGGGACCGAGTCTTTATGTAGAGGAATCTGCCAGAATCCAGCGGTAGAATCCAACTTAGAGAATACTGTAGCACCTGACAATTTCGCCAGTGTCTCATCAACTGCAGGAAGAATGTGTCTCTCTCTACAGACATCGTTGTTCAGGCGTGTTAAATCCACACAGATTCGGATCTTGCCATTTGGTTTCGGCACTATCACCATACCTGAACACCACTTTGTTGCTTCTTCGATGGGAGCTATTACACCAAGATCTTCCAGCCTTTTCAGCTCCTCTTTGATTTTGTTCATCATCGGCAACGGCACTCGACGAGGGACCGACAGAGCATTTGGAGTGGAAGACTCTTTGAGCTTAATTTTGTAGGCTCCTTGAAGTTTTCCAAGTCCTGTGAAGACTTTTGGGAACAGCTTTTTGTAGTCAGTGTCAGATGTTTGAATAGCATCTATGATGTGAATTAAGTTCAGCTCTTTTATGGCAGGTAGTCCAAGGAAAGGGGACACCAGTTTTGGTATCACAAACACTGGGTGTTTTATCACTTTTTCTTTGTGACTAAGTAGTGCTTCAAACTGTCCTCTCACCTGTATTGACATGTTGCTTGGAACACACAGCTTTTTTTCTCACCAGGCTGAGAGCACCATGTTTCCTCTCTGAGTACATGCTATCTGGTATGGCTGTCACTGCTGCTCCTGTGTCAAGTTTAAAAAGAATCTGTTTGCCGTTCACTGCAATAGACTTTTGCCAAACATCAGTTGAATTCTCAGATGTAACAACTCCCAGGAACACAGTCTCCATGCTATCTGTCTCTTCACAATGATATATTTCATCCAGCCTTTTCTTTGTTTTGCAGATTGCTGCAAAGTTGCCTTTTTTATGGCACTTCCTACACTCTGCATCCCTTGCCGGACAGCTGTTCAGTGAGTGTGCTTGTGGCTTACCACATCTGCCGCATCCCTTGCTGGCTTCATTATATTTTGCCCCGTCTGGTCGTCTTTGTGTTCCTTTTTGTGCATATTTTGGTTTTACTTTTCATTTTAGCATATCCATGTTTACCTCCTTTGCGTTACCGCTTGTTTGTCGTCTGCTGCTTTTTTATTTCTTCATTTTGTCTTATCTTTGTGACTGCTTTGTTGAGTGTGATTTCGGGATCTAACTGTAATCTCTCTGACAGTGAGTGATCTCTTATGCCAATTTATGTCAACTTATACCAGCCTATCTCTTATCATTGCCTCTTGAAGGACTCCATTCTGGCAGTTTTCTGCTAGTTTATGAACTGCAGTAATGAACATTTCAGCTGACTCTGCCGGTTCTTGGCACCTCTTGTTGAATTTAGCTCTTTCATAAATAACGTTGTGCTGACATACAAGTGTTTCTCAAATGCTTCTTTAACTCTATCATATTTCTTTCTTTCTTCTTCAGACAGAGCTAGTGTGCACAAGATATCATCAACTTTATCTCCCATTGTGTAGAATTTACTTGATATTCTTGGCTTCTTTCAAACGAAATCTCTTGTACTGTCTAATCCAATTAGGCTAGCTGCCAAAATCACTGAAGTCGAAGTGTTCAGGCGGGCTTATTGAAAAGAGTGTGTCCATGTTAAATGTTCACCTTGGTGCTGTTTTCTGTTGAATCTTCTTGTATTGTCTCTTTTTCCGTTGCTTTTTCTTTGCCCTCCTGGTGCTCACTCACACTCTGTGTCTGTGACGCAGCTGCAGGTATCGACGCGTGGTCTGGATTATTTCCTCGAAACATCACTTACAAACTCTTAGTCTCACCGATCTAGTGCGGATAGTTGTCATTGCTTGGAACACGAGGTAAGTCCACTTCTGACACCATGCTATATTATCGTTTAGGAACGGACAGGAGACAGCGTGCGTGTAACATATGGCTTTACTAAAACTCTTTCTTCTGGCGCATTTCCGCGCATGCGCACATTACACATCCATAATATCCTATCAGTACAGTAAATTCTTACCAGATTCGAAGTAATCGCAAACAGACAAAAACAGTCCCTGAAGACGATGAGATACTGACTGCTTCTCTAGGCACTCCTTTATACCTCCGGGTCACGTCTATAATGATGTCATAGGCTGTTGCCGGCCAATAGGATTGGTAAGATTTGATAGTTACTTTCAGACACCGGTTCATGTGATGATGTTCCCCAAATGCGTTTCAAAATGCAGTGTAGCGTTCCCTTTTGAAAGGGAAGCAGCATTTCAAATATGCATTTGTTGTATCTGAAAAATAAATCCATTAGGTTGAACAATCCCCCATTTTTAATCAAATATGATCTTAAACAAATGCAGTAACCATCTTTAAAATAAAAGTCACTTGTTTGATATTTTGTTATAATACATACAGCATTCTGACATGTTCAGTGTTACCTACTTTTTTGTGGCCAAACTGAATAAAGCTATGGTAAATGTTAAATGTACAGCAAAAATAAACATTGAAAGATTTTGTAGACTCTATTTTATCATTTCTTCTTCGCAGTATCTCAAACACAGAAGATAATGGAGATTGTGATAAAGGTCATGATCAAATTTAGCACTGAACCTCACAAAGTTAGCTTTAGAAGTCCAGATGTAATGAACCCACACATAATGATAGTGAAGTGCCACCTTATCATGTGTTAAAGTCATTCCGATCAGATGAAGACACAGAGGTCATATTCATACCACATAGTGGTATTTGGTTAAAAAAAAAAAAAAAAAAACGCATTGGTTTTGACAACTTCTATGTTATCTCAAAAACAGAACCTCAGTTTTAGGCTCAAAATAAGGAATACATATTGGTTTATGGCATTTCATTGAATCTCTGATTAGTAAGCATTTATATTACTTATACATAGGGTTTAATCAGACTCAGAATTAATTTCGGTGTATTCACCAACACCACATTGATTTTCTCCTTTGGACATTAAAACAGGGTATAATATTAATTTACACTGACACACAAATAAATAAAATAATGGGCTCTTTTGACTTGGACCATAGCAATGACCTAAAATACCATAGTACCACAGCAATGCATTAAAAAAAAAAAAAAAAAAAAGTCACTCAGAGCAAAATCTTGAAAAATCATGAAAAATGCAGAAGAGACACTAGCAAACACCTTAACATCCACAGGAAAACACCATCTCACAACTTAAGTGAAAAGCTTGATCTATTCAACTGTTCACTAGTGTTTCTCTTTCAACCAGTGGATGTCAAAGATTAACAGCACTAATACAGACATCTGCTTAATGAAACTAAATCTGTTTGTTGCTGTAATGTATCCACAGTGCAATTTTTGAATGTATGTGCTAAACGTGTGTATAAAACAAATTCTGTACAGTCTGTTTAAGAAAGAAAGAAAGTAAGAAAGTAGTTGATAGTTTATCATGGACAACTGTTTTCTTGCACAAAGTAGTGGGCAATAGCAAGCATTTTTCTTAGTAAGTAAAAGTAACTAAATTAAATACTTAGCATGTTTGAATGTATACTTAAATATAATGTAGAAATTTACAAAGAAACTGATCAAAGAAACTGATCCTACATGTTCAGAGATCCTACTGTTCTGGTGTTTTAGGCAGTGTGTTATAATTAAGAGACAATGAGTCATGATGAAAAGGTGTAGAAAAACTCTTCAGTGACTTTCTGTGTGATGTCTAAACAGGATATTGTTGTGGCTATTTGAAGGGCACCTATTATGCCCTTTTTTTACAAGATTTAATATAAGTTTCTGGAGTCCCCAGAATGTGTCTGTTAACTTTCAGCACAAAATACCCCACAGATCAATTATTATAGCTTGTCAAATTTGCCCCTTTTAGGTGTGAGCAAAACCATGTCGTTTTTGTGTGTCCCTTTAAATGCAAATGAGCTGCTGCTCCCTGCCCGCTTTCCAGAAGAAGGTGGAGCTTTAACAGCTCGCGCTTCGGTTGCTCAACAACAACAAAGCTGGAGAATCTCACACAGCCAAAATGACAATTGTCAGTAACTGTGTTCAGACTTACATTGTTCAAACCGGAGTCGGACACTGATGGAGAGACTCAGGAAGAAGTTACAACTTATAGAATGCATCTGGACATTTCTGAATGGTTAGTGAATAAATGTATGTAGTTGCTGTGGAGTTGATTCAACTCATCGACTAGCATGTGCCATCATGTTAATCTTTTTTGCAAATCCAGCATTGAATTGACTCTAGTTTGTGAAGCAGTCCAGCGTAAAAAAAGTGGTCATATGACCCTGCTGCGCCGCTCGACTCCGTTTCCCTCTTAAAGGAGCCTTTAATACAGCAAGTGTCCACAAAGTCACCAAATCTCATGCCATTTAGGTTAAGACAACTTTCTTTCTTTCTTTCTTTCTGCATAGCATATGCAGGGGTTAAATTGGGCCGGGGCCGTCCGGGGCTGAGCCCTGGCACATAGGCTTGCCAGGGCTCGACATTAACGCTTAATTTTTTGATGGGGAGTTTTACTTGTCCTGATTAAAACATCAATAACAAAAATAACTAGGGAAAATCACCAAAAGCAAGCATAATTTTATTACATTTAGTGTAAGTGGCAATTGATAATAATATATATTATTATAAATATGTAATATATATGTGCTGACAGTAACAAGGTTGCACTTTTGAGGCTCGCGCAGCCTCTCGAGAAGAAATCGAAACAAATGAGTGCAGCACACACAAAGAAAACATGCTGCTGTAAAAATTCAAAATGTGGTTCCCTTTCGAAAGGGAACTTCTACTCTGCGTTTGCAACGCTATGGGGAAACGTCACGTGACTCGGTGTTCGAAAGCCAACTATCCAATAACTCCAAATCCTATTGGCCGGTGACAGCCTATGACGTCATACAGGCGCGACCCGGAAGTATAAAAGGGGCGCCTGGGGAAGCAGTCATTATCTCATCGTCTTTCGGGACTGTTTGTGTCGACTGCCATTATCGAATATACTCTTCATAGAGTATGTCTCTTTTATGTCTGAGGGCAAAGAGAAACATTTCAGGAAGTGTGTGGATCCATGCCCGAGGTTTTTAACGGAGGGTTCGCACACCCTATGCGTCTATTGTTTGGGAGAAGAACACGCACGGATGGTGCTTGAGGGCGCTGTGTGAATTGTGAGCGTCTTCCTATGAGAACGCTCCATTCTCGTCTGGCCCTCTCCTCGAGGGATGAGGCGTCAACATCTGCGCCTGGTCGGTCCGGCCCTGCTCGTGCTGAGGCAGAGCGGCGGCTGCACTCATGGGGCTCGCAGATGGAGCTCGCTGCCGAGTTTGAAAGAGGTGTTATGGTCTCTCAGCCTCCGGTGGCGGCTGGCGGGGATGAGCTCCTGGATGATGATGATGTCTTATCTTTGACATCATCGGATCCGGGAGCGAGTGTTCTTCTGGCTGATAGCCCCCGTGGGCAGGAGGCAATGGAGGAGGAAGAAGTGGCTTTTTCTTCTTTCTCCAAGTCTCCTGGCCCAGCATATGCAGAGTTACTGGAGGTTGTGGAACGCGCTGCTGGCAGACTGCAGCTGCCGTGTGGGCGCGTGAGAAAAAAAAAAAAAAAAAAACCTGTTCGCGGCAGACTTGACGAACATTTTTCTTTCCGACCACAACCCCGTGACTCCAGTGAGCCTTCCATTCTTTCCGGATCTCCACGTTGAGATCGGGAAGGCATGGAAGAACCCATGCTCGGCCAGAGTTCATCCGCATCGGCGAGGGAATCTCGCTGATGTGGATGGATTGGGCCAGCATGGGTATGTGTCGCTGCCGCCCATTGACAAGATGTTTGCCAGCTATCTCGTCATGGGCAGAGCACCGACACTAAAAGCTCCAGTTTTGCCGTCCAGACCCCTTAAACAGACATCTCGTCTGAACGGCAGAGCATATGCTGCTGCGGGTCAGGCTGGTGCGGCTTTACACACTATGGCAGTGTTGCAGGCATACCAGGCTGATCTGCTGAAGGCGAGGGCGCGCTCAGCAGCTTTAAGAGTTGCATTCCACTCAGATCCGTTTTTTAATTACTACTGTATGTTCAGGTGACACCTTTGAACAGTCAGGCTGATGGCTGGGCTTATGATGATTTTTTCTGGAGGCCCGCCTTCTGGCTTGATAGTGAAAGGGTTCTTTGGGCTTCTAGAACCATGGATGTTTTCCTTCCCATGTTTGTAAAGGAGCAGTCTTTGGTCTTCGAGCCACAGGAAGGTAAGACAGAGTCAGATTTCATTTCTTAAATGTTGACTTTGTGTCGTTCCTGTATATTTTCTGAACATGTCACAGGGAATGTACATTGAGATATAGAATTTGAAGGGGTTTTTTGGGCAAAACTGGAATGTTGAGACTGACTAAGCAGGTCACAGAATGGCTGCTGCTTAGTTTTCTCTCTATGTTGAGTAGCCTCTCGGCTATTTTCAGTATAGTTTGAGTTGGCACTCATTGCTTCAGTTTGTATGTCTACGGCGGCCCTAACCGGCCGCCTGACTTTTCAGCTTTGAGCTTCACTTTATTTTTCTCATCATGAGATTTAGAAGTGGAGATCAGGCTGTTTGTTATGGTGCCTGTTGTATATAATAAAGAAAATAGGCCTATAACTTGGCAGCCAGGCTAGAGCTAGGTGATGTGATATATGAAGTAACCCCATATGTATTCACTATCCTTTCAGGATTTGTTTCCTAGTTCTGGTTTTCCTCCCGAGGGAGTTGTTAGGCTGTACGCCCAATTATCCCCTTGCTGGTGTAGGTGCAATTTGAGTTTTACAGCTAGGTTGTAGACTGTTTTCTGACTCCCTTATGCTGTTCCTCAGGTGGTAGGCCCTTATCTTTGCGTAGATAAGTTATGCAGGTGTGTGCTTGGCCCCACTTTCTAGAACTTTCATGCTAAAAGGAATAACTTTCTTCTGAGCCACTTGATAATTTGTTTTATCAAGTTTGAGTTGACGTTGCTAGTTTTTAGCTCCTGTCCTCTGGGGTTTAGATCAGATTTGAGGATCTGTGTGGGAAGTGTTTTTCTTAATAAAAAAAAAAAAAAAACAGCATGTAGATCAAAGTTTGTGTTACTTTGGGTTCTAGACTTTTGCCCTACACTGTATGTGAGCCTATGCTGCCACAGGTTGGCACCTGCTCTCATAACAGTAGGCCCTTTGCTGTGAAAGTAGGCCTTTGTTTTGAGTATTTGGTGACTTGTACTCTCCAGTCTGAGGTCCTTGTCACTGGGTGCATCACCTGTTGGATTGCATATTCAGGGTAGTTAGTGCCACTTTGTTGAAGAAAACTGGTATCTATTAGCTCCCTTTTTTAGTGGTCTGGTTAACGGTTATACTGCTTATAACTCGGATTGTAGGCCTTATGATATTCGGCCTCCTTCTAGTTAGCGGTTGTTCTACTATACTGTTTAACTGATCATAATGTGCTCACATATTTTCACAGGTTTACGCTGCCACAGGCCATGCCGCGTGTCTGTCTGAGGTAGTAGGCTTATATTAGCCTTCCTTAGACCATGTTGGCTTTGTTTGGTTCCCTTTAGTCAAAATGTGTATTTAGGGTACATTGCCTGTCGGAATGTGTAGCCTAGCGCAGGTTGCAGTTAGCTTCCCATAGCTTTTTGGGTTACAGCTGGTTCCCTGTAGCTTGGTTCACTTTAATTCACGAGCTGTAGCCACGTGTTATTGAATTGGCAGGCCCCTTCAGGCCTCCTTTTTAGTTTACGTTTGGCACAATTTGTGTTTTAACCTGTAAGTAGGCTGATCGCCACCTGTTACTGGAATGGAGGCCCCTTTAGGCCTCCTTTTTCTAGTCGACTTGTTGGCAGGATGCCTGGGAAACCATGCCACCGTCGGCCACACCCCATCACTGACGGATAGGCCCTAACAGGCCTGTTCTCGGTGTTTGGCAGTGTTTTTCATGTGTTAATCATGACACTGTTAATACATGGCCTCTGGGTGGTATGGTTATGGTAGCCACTTGCTGATGCCACGTGTTTACTAAGGCAGGCCTACTTCGGCCTCCGGTGTAATATGTGGAGTTCAGTTATATACTCCTCTCGCTGTGAGGGTGACAAGGTGCTTTTTACCGAGTATTTCGAGTGGCTAGCCCCTCAGGTTGGTTTGGCAGCAAAACCTTACTGAAGGTTGTTTTTTACCTATATCTGCCTCCCTGAGTCCTATTCTAGTTGAGCTAAGGGCCACCTAGCGCCTAGGGTGGATCTTTTGTGCTCCTAGAAACGGCCACAAGACTACGCCGTGTGTATTAGAGGTTGCTAGGCCTACGGGCCGCCTAGTTTTAACACACTGGAGTATGTTTGGGTGTATTTCTCTTTGAGAGTTATCTTTATACACTTCTGTTGGCCAGAGGCCTAAGTGATAAACCAACCTCCTTTTGTCTGGTTGTTTATCATCCTTTGGGCCTAAACACTGCCACGAGCTGATGCCACGTGTCTGTTGAGGTTATAGGCCCCTCCAGGCCTTCCTTAATGCGTGCTGGCGTACGTTGTACTCCTCTTGCTTTAGAGAGTAAAAGGTGTTTTTACTGAGTACACTGCTCGGTGGATCGTGTTGGGTGGATTGTCATGTGGGCACTTTGCAGCCTCTTAGGCTGCCATTGAAGTCATCTTTCTACCCCGGAAAGAAAGCCGGGCCACTTTCTGTTTGACTTCTGTTATTCACTTAACTCTATCATGCTGTAGGCCTCTTTCGGCCTCCATGAGTATGTGCCCATCGCATGGTCTACCTGTTAGGTGAGTTTCGTACTTCCCTTTTAGGGTTATGTTTGTAATAGTGCTTAGCTCCCTAAGCTGGTCATGGGGTAGGCCTTAATCAGGCCTCCTCTTAAGGATCCAGCATCAGGCTGGTTTGTGCTCCCCTGCATCAGGGTTCTGTAGCGCACAGCCTCCTCAGTGCGTTAATTAAGCACTGGGTAGATCCTAGGATGAGTGGATTATACTCCCCTCAATACGAGGGTTCATAGCACTTAGCTGAGTTCTGCTCTCCAGGATGCCCGTCTCTACGCGTGGGTTTGAGTTTGTTTCTGCCTCTTTGCAGTCACTCTTACTTACTTTCTTCTGTGAAGAATGCGTGTTAGGAGGCTCTGTATTCAGACAGGGTTGGCCCAGACTGAGTTTGTCTCAGGTCAGACAAGGTCGGCCTCCCTGGTGGCATTGAGGGTGACTTCGTTCCCCTCTAGTGGCTGGCCGGGGTTCCCTTCGGTTCCCTGGCCACATTCCCTTGAAAGGACCACTGTTTCTTATGGAAAAGTGGGTTCCAGACGCTTTAGCACCTTCTGTAGGGCCTTTGAGGAGGTCCTTCATGGAGTTTAGCTTGGGCTGTTGGCCAAAGGGAATGCTGTCACTGACAGCCTGGTGTGACCCGAGGGAGAGTTGCCAAGCAGTTTCTACTGCTCTGGAGCCTTTGTCTCAGCCATTTTTCTTGGCAGGCATTCTCCTCAAGCATGGCGGCGTGGGTATATCGTTCCCCATAGCGTTGCAAACGCAGAGTAGAAGTTCCCTTTCGAAAGGGAACGTCTCAGGTTACGAATGTAACCAGGGTTCCCTGAGAACAGGGAACGAGACTCTGCGTTTCCTTGCCATACATCGGGCTGCCTGCTGAACAGTCCCACAAGACGATGGATAATGACTGCTTCCCCAGGCGCCCCTTTTATACTTCCGGGTCGCGCCTGTATGACGTCATAGGCTGTCGCCGGCCAATAGGATTTGGAGTTATTGGATAGTTGGATTTCGAACACCGAGTCACGTGACGTTTCCCCATAGCGTTGCAAACGCAGAGTCTCGTTCCCTGTTCTCAGGGAACCCTGGTTACATTCGTAACCTGAGACGTTTTATATTTATACCATATGATACAGTTACATAACATCAAAGTCAAAGATTGAATGGCCCATTCCAAAACACCTGCCTCATTCTTGAATGAATCAGCCATTTGAATGAATGGTTTGAATGAATAACTAGGATAGTCACTTGCCGCCACCTACTGGTGGTTCAGTTTCATGTTTAAAAGTATAATTTTCCCAACATTTCTTATTGTATATTCAAAAATATGTAAAGAATATATAACATTATTTAATGCAGTTGTAATTTTTCAGTGTAAATTATTTAATTTGATTCATAACAGTCCTGCCTTATTTTTCTTATTGAATTTATTGATCAAATGTAAAAATGTGAAATAAAAGATGAAGCGTGTAATAAGGTTAGGGGGGAAATTTCATTGAGGTAAATATCACAAATAAGCAGATATAAATATGTAAAAGCTAATGGAACACTGTTGAGAATATTGCTTCAGAATAAATTATATTTACACCACAAAAAATCCTATTTTTTCCAGCACAGGACAAGCACATGACGAGGCTTTATGTCAAACCCTGTATTTTGTATTTATATGCTCTCTTTTAGGCCTACAGAAAGATTTTATTGTCATCAGATGTAGCTTTGCACACTGCCAGCATCTAGAATGATTTTGATCTGCATTCTAGTGTTCATAGCAGAGGGCTCTGGTGACTTATATTTTACAGTTTGTCAATTGATAAGATTTTGTAGGCTTCGCATACACATGTGCACTCCTCAAAAGCCTGAAACCACAGAGCTTTTTCCCCAGGTAAAGACGTATTCTCAGCCCTTGAGGTCCACTTTCCTGCAGAGTTTTGATCCAACCCTTATTAAACCCACCTGAACAGGATGATCAAGGTCTTCAGGATTACTAGAGTTACAGACAGGTGAGTTTGATCAGGGTTGGAGCTGAATTCTGTAGGGAACCCCTGCAGTACTTTTGCTTAGTTTATTAAGAACCTGTCAAAAGGCAAAAGAGTAGTCCAATTCACAGGCAAAGGTCAAGGCAGGCAGCAAACGATCATCAACAAGGAAACAGTCTAGGGTCAAAAACACAGGCTAGGCTAGGCAAGGAACAAGGAACACAGAGACAAGGTCAAACAAAGGCTAAACAATATTGTTTTTTTTTTAATACAATATTTGTAAAGCCTAGGTTAATGAGATGTTGAACTTCCTACAGTATATAGAATTAATTTAGTTATATATACACAGTTTAACCCTTCAAGACACTTTATGCTGAATATGTACTGGCCATTTTTTATAAGCCTTTAAAATAGGAAGTGAACAAAGGATCACAAGCGTCACACTACACCAAATATAGCAGCAAGGAAGCTCTTAAATATTTAGCGCACCAGTCTTCTTCTGATGAACTTGGGCACTGTTTGAAGCCTCAGCGTTAAGTAAGTGACAATATTTAATTTTGTACCTACACACAGACTATTTAAATGTGCTCCTTAAACAGTGAAATGAAACAATGTTAAAAAATGTAAACAATGAGATTCTAAAACAAGTGGTTATTAGTAATGGCACTAGCTGTAAATGATGACAAAATGTATTCAATTTATTCCCAGGTGCTGAACTTTGATGCAGAGATGGTTTTCTGTAGCTGTTTATTGTCACTCTTTTTATGGCTCACAGGTTAGTAAAATTAAACTAGATAAAATGGTTATCATGTGTGACAGCTGTTTTTATGTTGTAAAAAAAAAAAAATCCGGTTTTGTCCAGTTTTAGTGAATTTTACACTATAAAACTCCTTAATTCTCGGTTAAATTTCTCAGATCTTAGACCATGCAGTATTAAAAATAAAGTAAAACGAGTCATTCCTCAGACAAAAGAATTATAGTCTACTTCCAGTCATCTATGGGAAGGAAACTATTAGGTGTACCAAGATGAGTGTCTAGGGGAGGAAAAGAATTTAGACTCATACTAAGACACAACGCACAACGATTATTGCAAAAAAAAAAAAAAAAAAAAAAAGGAAAACTGGGCGAATGTTTCATTATAATGTGCTGTCACTGGTATAAGATTAGACATATTAGATAACATATTTTAACTGGCCACTAAATTGTCATAAGAAAAATAAAATAATATAATTCCTTTTACTGAATAATTGAATTATTCTTCTTTCAGTGTCACCAGCTAATGCTGACAAATGGAGCATTGAAGTGCCCACATCAGTGGTGGGTTTGTCTGGCACATGTGTGGTGATTCCTTGTAAGTTCAGCTACCCAGCAAAAGGAAAGACATACACAAGATTTACAAGAATATGGTACACAGGGAATTATGAGTCAACAGTATACCATACCGATAACTCAAAAATCAGTAAAGTATTCATAGGTCGCACTAGCCTCACTGGTGATTTGCACCAAAACACATGTTCTTTGAAAATCAGCTCTCTGCGTGGCAGTGACACTGGGCCATTCATGTTCCGGATTGAGATTGAAGATTTGAACAAGTACACCTATGTGGAGAATAAAGTTTCCATAACAGTGAAAGGTAAGAAAGATTTGTTCAATGAAATGGTTCAATGAAATCAGAGAACATGTTCTGTCAATAGATGTTCTATTCCAAATTAAAATGTAAAAAAAAAGTGTAAACAAATGTTTGAAAGTAAATAGTCTATTAAGTCTTTAAGTATTAAGTATTTGGTGATGTGATGAACACCTAAAAATACAAAATCTGAATGGCTGTTTAAAACATTTAAATACTGTTCAGGGGCCATATTCACAACACATCTTAATACTAAAAGTAGCTCCTAACTTGCTGATTTAGGAGAAACTCTTAAAAATAATGGATGTGTCAGTCCTAAATTTAGGACTCTTAAATTTTTGCTAAAAGAGTATTTCACAAAGCATTTTAGTGCTAAATCTGTGAAGTTAGGAGTAGTCAAGAGGACTCCTAAGTCACTAATACCAAATCACAAACAATCATAAACCAGCTGTTTTGGCAATCCTCCTCAGCAATCTAAAGACACATCTTGGGTGCTGAGCTTTTTCTTCATAAATGCAATAAATATTTTGATTTATAGATTTTATGCGATGACATAACATAAAGGTTCATTTATGTACAGGCAAAATGTATTGAATTATGGAGAATAAAACAATAATGTCCTGTCGTCTGTGGCGATAGCCTTGTGGGTAGCTCGGGTGACCCGAGTTTGTGTTCTGGCTCGTGGACCTTTCCTGATCCCGACCCCCCTTTCTTTCACTTCCCTTCCTGTCTACTCACTGTCCTATCATAACAAAAAGGCAAAAACAAAAACTTAATAAATAATAAAATACTGTCCAATTACCTGTGGCAGTTGTTTTCACGAGTTCACACTTACAAATGATCGAATAGAGTAAATGAGTAAAATAAGCGTATTTGTGCTGTCCGAGGAGTAGCTCCAAATTTAGCCCAAACCCACAGTAATCACCCATATCCAGGAAATAGGAATCAGGGTCAGAGTGGCGGAGGGATGCTGAAAACTGTTGAGGTATGTGAGTCAGCTGTGTAGCCTATATATATATATATATATATATATATATATATATATGCCTCCACTCAAGCTGATTAGATAGACTGTTTGAACATGCTCCTCCCAAACTTTGTTTATAAAACATAATTCGTCACTTGAAATCTGCAATCTTTTGAGATGCAGACATGTAAGCGGCTGACACTTAGCTGAACATATACTTGTTTAATTACTGACACTTAACCTAAAATCTGTATTCAAATATGGCAACATTTTTATTTTAAAATCTTCATTTGAATATGGCAACATGATATCCCATTCTACAATATTTCTATGATTGAATCACTGACAGAGACCCATCTCCTATCAGCCAATCACTATGGGCATAGTTAGTAAGCCTGTTGACATCATCCTTAGCAATGAGGTTAACCCCGCCCTCACTCTTAGCTTAAGACTTCTCTCTATTCCTTATTAAAAGTGTGTCTCAGCATCTTTGCAAATAGGTTTTAAGAGAGAACTCTTAGCTAAGAACTTTTACTGATATTTAGGAGAACTCTTAGTGGTAAGATAAAATGTTTTGTGAATAGTAAATACGGCCACAGAAATGATGTTTGTACTTTTTCATAAAATAAAGAAGCAAGCACAGACATGAGTGTGTATTTTCTCCCTCTTCTTTACTACTTCACTCTTTTTTTTCTCCCCACTACCATCTAGTGGCTACACAATACCTCCGCAGGCACAACAAAACTGAAAATAGCGCAGCCTACTTTGTTTACGGGGGTTACCAGGGTAATGTCTGCATTACTGCTGTGCGGCATACTGTATATTGTCAGTGTATTAATAGCTGCGTCCGAAATTGAATATTTCACTACTATACAGTATGCGAAAAACACCAACAGAGTAGTACGTCCAGATGCATTCGAAAAACAGTAGGCAAAAAGTCCCCGGATGACTTATTACTTCCGGCAAAATTCTAAAGTGCGCATTTGATGGACACTTTACTATCCCATGAGGTCACAGGGGAGGATTTATAAATGGCAGTGAAGCTACGCAACTGACGCTGCTAGGTCACAGGACAGTAATAACAATGGCAAATGTAGTACATCCAAAATTCATTTATAGTACCTACATTCATACTATATAGATCATACTTTTTAACAGTCATGAAGTAAGTTCAGTAACATTTTATTTTACAGTGTCATTGTTACAGAAGTTACGTGCAGTTACTATAGTAATAACTATAATATTTGCATAATTACATGCAACTCACCCTAAACCAAACCAAACCAAACCCTAATCCTAACCCTAGAGTAAGTACATGTAGTTACTTAATACTCAGTACTTAAATGTATAATAACAGTGTAACAAAGACACAAATAAAGTGAAACCATAAATTCAAATGTAGTACAGTATGTGATTTCGGATCAGTTTTGTAAATTTGAATCGATTTATGGAAAAGTATTTTTAAAATTCATAATAATTTGTAATAAAGAACTATCCATGGTATTTTGAAGTGCCCACGATAACAATAGCGTGCATGCTCATTACCCACTCACATGTGTTCACCAGAGTCGCCAGAACAACCTACTGTCTCTGTGAAAGATGAAGTGACAACAGGGCATTTGGTGATTGCTACCTGCACTGTGTCACATTCCTGTCCGCCAGACCTGCCTCGTGTCACCTGGAACCACGATGGCAAGCAGTCCAGTCCATCGCAGCCGCAAAATCACGGTCAATGGAAGCTTACATCTTACAACCTTACCTTCACTCCTTCTAGAGAAGACCATGATAAAAATCTCAGCTGTTCTGCAGAGTTTAGAGGGAAGACAGTGACTGGCTTCAAAACGCTCAAAGTTAAATGTAAGTCTGCTATGTGAGTTTAAGACAAATAAACGATCAGACGCTAATTTAAATGTTTGTTTGTTTTTGTTTGCTGTTAATTGTAGAGCTGTCAAATCAATGAATCGCATCTAACATAAAAGTGTGTGTGTGTGTGAATCGCGACTGATATATTGGTAACACTTTACAATAAGGTTCATTAGTTAAACATTAGTTAATACATTAACAAACATGAACTAACCATGAGCAATACATTTGTTACTGTATTTACTAATCTTCATTAACATTAGTTAATGAAAATACAGTTGTTCATTGTTTGTTCATGTTAGTTCACAGTGCATTAACTAATGTTAACAAGATTTTAATAATGTAATAGTAAACGTTGAATTTAACATTAACAAAGATTAATAAACGCTGTATAAGTGCAGTTCATTATTAGTTCATGTTAACTAATGTAGTTAACTAATGTTAACTAATGAACCTTATTGTAAAGTGTTACCGATATATTTGACAGCAATAGTTAATAGTTTTAGGACAGTGGTTCTCAGACTTTTTGACTATAAAGCCCCCAATCCAGTGCAACAGTCGAAGGACAATGGTGTTTGTTTTCAAACTTTTAAGGTGTAAAAAAGAAAACTGTAAGTGTAAGCTTCAATATGCTAAATAATTAACCAAAATTCAATTTTTGATTTCAGATGTTTCAAGAATTGCATTTTCTTCAATGAAACAATTTTATTACAATACATTTATTTTAATAAAACAATATATATATATATATATATATATATATATATATATATATAGATAGATATATATTATTTAAGGGGGGGGAATTAAAAATTTTTTTTACATCTTTATTTTAGACCTATATCTATAATTAAGTTTATTAATTTAATTATGATTGTCTAAATATACTATTATTATTAATAAGAATAAGCATAATTTCAATAATTGTAAGTCATCCTGCAGCCATGTTGGAAGTTTGCTAAGGCTCCCTAGTGGACCCCAGACCCCTGGTTGAGAATCACTGTCTTAAAATGCATACTAACATAGCCCTATAAAGCCTAGTTGTATAATATTTAATAGTCAAATTTCTAAGGCCTCTAAATTATCACCAGTATCAAAAACTAATCTTCTACTACTTTGTAGTAGTAGAGATTCAATGCTAAACTAAGCATTGAAATATCTCAATAAGACATTATTGGGAGATACAGTGACAAATTATATTTATATGCATTTTATCTAATTAGTCTGCTGTTATAAAGATCTCATTGATATACCTTACAAGCTATCCAAATTTCAGCTAACTTTCTGGCCATATAAATTGAACCCTTTGACGCGTACGATCACACCGGTGTGATGAGAACGTTCAGTGCATCACATGATCAACTGCCAAATTCAAATGTGCGTGCGTGCTTTGGCTGGCGCTAAACCAGAGACGGACACGCGCAGCACTTTTCATATATCACAAATATGCAGTGTTTTCAACCACATCATGTTAATTTTAGGTTTCAGACATTTAAATACATATAAGTACTAACAAAACAATACATTTAGAATTTGTAAGCGGCAATAACAATCCTTTCCATAATAATTAGACGACACATTTTATTCATATCAGATACACATTGTGTATGTAACTTTAAAGTTTACTCTATTCTTCTCCCAGTTCACCGGCTCACTTACTTTCATGTATTTCGGGAGAAGTGGATGAATTAGCGTGTTGTAAATCCAACAGATCCGATTCTCAGTGCGGCGCAAACAAACTTGGCGGCACCCATCGCCCGTATAGCTCAACTAATGCGATCGTTATAAAGGTGTTTAAACAGCAAAACACATCCACTTGCACATATTTGTCAATCGGAATATCAGATCTTTCATGCTATAGTTAACAAATTTGTGAATATTTCGAATAAAAAAGGAAAAATGTAATAAAAGCAGATCATCAGTTATACAGTGCTGCAGTGTGTTGCCTGATAAGCAATGACACGTCACCATGGAAACAATAAAGCAATACGTTCTAAATAACAGTCGCCTTGAAAAACTCACGCTGGCTCTGAATAAAATTAAAAGAAATAAAGGAACAAACAGTTGTTGACATAACATTTTATCAACATTTTATCTCAATCAGATCCTCCATATAATGTAAGTGTGGAGACTAAACCCTCAGTGAAGGAGAATGACTCTGTAGAACTGACCTGCTCCAGTAACAGCAACCCTCCTGCAAACAGCTACCAGTGGCTCAGCTTAAATGGGACGTTGCTAGGAAAGAAACCCACTTATAAACTGGAGAGAGTGTCTCGGCATTCTGAGGCAATTTCCTGTACAGCCATCAACACATTGGGAAGAAACAGTTCTGGTCCACAGAAAATTAACGTGCTGTGTAAGTACTGAGTATGTGTGACTGGACTTTTATTGATTGGAGAGAGTACTTTTATATTACACACATCAGCTTTGAATTTAATGTGAACAATAATTATTGTCAATTATTATTATTATTATTTTTTTTTCATTCTTAAAGAAATATTCCAGGTTCAGTACCCAGCCAACAAATTTTTGTTCCTAAAGTGAATTTACACTACCAGCGACTTTGTCGTTGCATGTCACCAGTGGCTAGCGGTGAGGTTGCTATATCGCTCCCAAAAGCCACACTTCATTTGCACAAAGTTGAACTGATCTTAACTTTGTCGTGTTGCTGGGCAAGTCCAATCCTGTGGCTAATGGTCACTGTTGCTCATGTCGCCAAAAAAAACGCCAGCTCTCCATTGAAATGAATAGAATCATGTCACTTTGTCGCTGCATATCGCTGGTAGCGTCAATGCGCCTTTACACCGCGTCCTAACCAGACGCGACCCTGCAACACTTGATAAATGTTTCCATTGTAATCAGAGTCCTAACCAGCTGCGACGGCGGCACCCGACAATTCTATTTTAGAAATGGTTTCTGTTTTTCTGTGACATTGGGGCTGGAACAACAACACAGAGTATGCCAATGATAATCTCAGGTAATGTTTATGTGCTTTATTTAATGTTAAAAGCATGTAATGTGACTTTGAATATAATTTTGTGCTTCCAACTTTGTAGCCATACTAAAAGCAACAATGGATAATTCACCTCAGATCTTGAAATTAAACAAGAACGTTTGAACTGTGAACAAAAGAAGTGTATTCTATGACAAAGATTGTTTTAGTAACTTAGTATGTATTTTTAATAATGTTTAAATTGTGTAATATTTGTAAATTAGTTTATGTACTTATCCATTTCCTTGCGAGTGCTGTCAAGATTAATCTATGGTGCCGTGCACTTGCCATGAGAGCCTGCTCACACACTGTTCTGAGCTCTCACGATAGTACACATCCAGGGAAGAGTGGAGACTCCATTCCCGGACGGTCCAACTGATTTGGGAACACTTCAAGGTCACTCTGCTTGACCAGTTTGCATCCCCCAGAGACAGCCCACTGCCAGTTGTTTTATTCCATGACCGGTTTTAAGATCTGATGCTCGTCACGACAGCCCCTTCCTGGCGGATTCCCTCAAGGAAGGTCCTTCTTTTTCAGGGACGGGGCACAATATGGCACCCATGTCCAGACTTCTGGAACCTCCACATGTGGTCTCTGGACGGGATGCAGAGGATTTAAGTGACCTACCTCCAGTGGTATCCACAATCACTTCAGCAAAAGCCCCCTCTACAAGGCACATGCTTTGAAGTGGTTGATTGGTGCTCTTCCAGTAAGAAAGACCCCCATAGATGTCTGATCAATGTCATGCTTTCTTTCCTGCAAGACGGGTTGGAGCGAAGGCTGTTTCCCTCCACCCTAAAAGTGTATGTTGCCACTATTGCTGCACATCACAATGCTGTAGATGGTAAATCTCTGGGGAAACACAAATTGGTCATCATATTCCTGAGAGGCACCAGGAGGTTGAATACTCCTTGGCCACGCCTCATCTCCTCCTGGGATCTCTCTATAGTCTTAATGGAAGAGCCTCTGCAGTCAGTAGAGAATAAAATCCTGTCTCTTAAGACAGGGCTCCTGACTGCGCTCACTTCTATTAAGAGGGTGGAGGCATTTTCAGTCATTTTCGGCATTTTCAGTCCATGCCTGGAATTTGGGCACGCTGACTCTCATGTTACCCTCAGACCCCAGCCTGGATAAATGCCTAAAGTTCCCACCACTCCTTTCACAGACCAGGTGGTTAACTTGCAAGCGCTGCCCCTGAAGGAGGCAGACCCAGCCCTTGCGTTGCTGTGTCCTGTTTGTGCCCTGCTTTGTACATGGACCGCAAAACCTCAGAACAGCTCTTTGTCTGCTATGGAGGCCAGCAGAAGGAAAAGGCTAGTACTTGTGTGTAATGCCCGGTTGGTCAGCCCCTGTACTAGACTAGATGCCCCAACCCCTTTTCTTCCACCCAACGGGTGCATCAAACGTGACTGGCTGATAGGGAATGTCTAGGTTACTAATGTAACCCCCGTTCCCTGAAGGAGGGAATAAAGACATTAAATCCCATTGCCACAACTCCTGTACCTCCGCTGGCACAGCCAGGACCCCGACTCAGCTCCTCAGTGGAAAACTTAATGTGAGTTAATGTGAACCTGCATGCTGCCTTATATACCCGGAAGTTGGGAGTGGCTTGTGATGCAAATCTCACTTGCCAATGTGCATTGGCATAGGCAAGATACTGTGTTGATCATTAAGGAAACATGTTTATGTTCTTGAAACATAGTGTATAATACTGGATTAACTGGATTAAATATTTTGAATGTTCCGATCCAGTCTGACATCTGACCTTTAATGCTGACTGAATAATAATCATGCACTGTTCGTTTGTTGGCCAGAGGAGAACATCTCAGGTTATGACTGTAACCCTTGTTTCCTGAGAAGAGAATGAGATGCTGAGTCACTTTATGTCACAGTAATGAGGACACTTTGGGGAATGCCTTCAGTGTGCAAGTGTCTGAAGCACACATAAAACTAGACCAATTGTGATTGGTGCTGCGTCACCAGTGACGTGGCATGTGACGGTGTACATGGAAGCTATAAAGGGACGCCGGCACACAATAGCTTTAGCTCCTGATAGGTCGAAGCAAGTCGCTCTCAGGCATACAAAGGTGTGGCAAAGGGACGTCTCCCTCTGAACGAAGTCCAATCTGATAGTTCTCAGAAAATGAACTGTAACTTAGTGAATACTAATAACAAAAAAATTAAACTTATGTCTAAATTTTTTTTGAAATGTCAGGTTTTTAATTGTGTAAGTCAAATTGAAAACAAAAATTCTCTGTTTATGTAATCTGAATGAAAAGAGAGACATGTCAGTCATCCGTGAGTCAGCTCATTATCTGCTAATACGGCCACGCCCATGGAGCGAGCACTCTATTCAGACACAAATTCTGAGCCAATACATGTATACATCGTCGCAATTGTGTATTTATTATCTTCAAAAGTGTTTATCTGCATGTTATAGCTATGGTTAGTGATGTCTGGAAGCCTCTGTTAGTTCCTGGACTGTCACATGGTATGCCTGTTCTTCATTACGTGCCCTCCGGCTGCAAGTATGAATGGAAAACACAGTATCCAGTGCTCATAGTGATGACAATAAATATTAAATAAATATTACTCCTCTGTATAGAAAATTGACATAAACATATGAGAATCCATCAATATTTCACCAAAATGTGCATGCTTTTAGGCTAAAAGCCCTGATGTATGTTGTTTTGTCAAAGGTAACGACTCATATTCATATTTTTTATATTCATAACTCCTGACACATAGACTATTAACAAATTATGGTCACTATAAGAGTAAAATAGAAGTCAAAATGTGAAGCTTGAGTCTTAGATCTTTTTAATGATGTATAGTTTGTCAACTGCACATTAACAAAGTATATTAAAATAGAAAACCCTTATTTGGTTAGAGACTTGAGACTTCTTTTAAAAACATTATAATAGTAGGCTAATGCGTCCAATCTTTTGACGGGTACTGTAATTTAAACTATAATAGGCCTATACAAAATTTTCTTCACATGTGCAATAATAAGTGCATGCATGAGATCACAAAAATCATGTTTTTTTTTTGTTTTGTTTTTTTTTGTCAAGAGTGGACACTCTATTTACGTTAATACAGCTGATATGATCCTTTTATCAGAGGTTTTTCTTCACGTAGCCTACCTGACTGAAAGGCCTCATTACGCGGGTCATTATGCAGGTCATTATGTGGGTCTTTGTCTCTTCTCAGGTGTGAATCACAGCATTATTCATGAAGATTCATGCCTCCTGCATACTGTCTTTCTTGACAAAAAGTGTCTTACAAAATTTAAATAAATATATTGTTTTATATGAACGAGTAGGCAGGATAATTTTTACATCATTTTGAAGCAAAAACTCTAGTCTACAACCTCCAATACCCAATACACATACATAATATTAGTTTTGTGGCCTTTTTCAGTGACTTAAGTTTTGTTTTTTCAATAACCACGCATAAACATTAATCCTTCAAAAATACAAACATGTACATACATGTTGCTCACATATTATGGTAGCCTAGTTCGTGCTGAATACAGTGTAATGACACTTTTTCCATTAATATGTTTATGAACAACTGAAAAAAGCACAAATGTCAGGGCATGTCAAAACTTCTCCAAGGCCCCAAATATCCTCAGACCCCAGAGGGTTAAGTGTGGCTGGGCAGAGAAGCGATCTTGGAGCAAATCCAGCACTGAAGCCAATGGGCAGTTGACTGGGTCAAACTCATGCTCTCTACACCAAGAGGTGAAAAAACATTCCACTTTAGGCTGCACAGTATCTTTGTGGATTGAATTAAGTATAGTCTCGACCACTCTAGAGTTAAGTATAGTCTCGACCACTCTGGCTAAGAGAACAGCCCCTAGGTACTGGGCCCCCTCCGGGGCCAGACCCACAGTTTCCACAGCTCTGGCCAGGGGTGATATATATTGTGCCCCCAGCCTGGGAAAGCAGGTATTTGCTTTGCTGAGCTCTCCCACAGAGGGCCTGCCAGGAGTGATATGATGTCTGAGAACTATACTCGGGCCAGCCAGAACGGGGCTACCAAAAGCAGACTGACTCCGTCCAGATGGACCGTCTATAGAACTCCCGGGAGCAGAGCGATCAAGGGAAATGTGTACAGACATAGCCTCAGCCATTTCTGTACCAGGGCGTCCAGCCCCAGAGGGGGCCGGAGGTGTGAGAAATAACCACTGTGGACAGGGAGTCATCTCTTGAGATGTGAATAGATCCACTTCCGCTGGGCCAAACCTCTCCCATATCGACTCCACTGTCTTGGGATGGAGTCTCCATTCCCCCAGGTCTCAGCCCCTGCCTCGACAGGATGTCTGCTCCCAAATTCTGGTCCCTAGGGACATACTGTAAGGGTGTGTGCTCAGGCAGACGAGGACGAATCAGGTTTAAACACAGTTTAATATAATCATATAAACAGGAATCAGAACAGGCATTGGGATTCACACACATAGCTAGATACGAGACCGGACAAGAAACAACAGACAGGCAGGAAAAAAAGTAGTGCAGATGATGAGCCGCCACAGTCCAACCCAGAGCCTAGCCCATCACCAGACTCTCCGGGATGCTTCGGCTCCGGGGCGATAGCGGGCACTGTCCTTCCTTCTTCGGGCTCTGGCTCACATGTCGCGGCAGGCGGAAGCTTCCAGTCTTCGGGGGGCTCTGGCATGAGATCCGTCAGTCGGGGTGGTGGTGATGGGCTAGGCTCTGGGTTGGACTGTGGCGGCTGTATGGATCGGGGGTAGACACTCTCCGGCCTCCCTCCAGCAAAGTCCTAGGGTGTCTGGGAGGTCTACAGGATGGTGAAAGTTTACCCCAATCCAATACAGTGATTTCAGTGTCTTGTCACCGTAGGGTGAACGATCAGCGAGACGGCAGAACTCCACGGTGAAATTTCTGATGTTCTCACTGCTGCTGTTTGCTGCAGCAATTTTCGCAAAATCCATTTCTCGGTCTGGTCTTCTGTAAGGGTGTGTGCTCAGGCAGACAAGGGCGAAGATGAATCAGGTTCAAATGCAGTTTAATATAATCATATAAACAGGAATCAGAACAGGCATTGGGGTTCACACATAACTAGATACAAGACCGGACAAGGAACAACAGACAGGCAGGAACTTAAGTAGTGCAGATGATGAGGTGCTTAATGATGAACAGCTGACACAGATGAACTCATTAAGACGGTGACCATGGAGACGGAAGACAGGCGGGAACACAAACAAAGGCACATGTGACAGATGAAAACTTCATGAAAACTGAAACTAACGTGACACATACATTGCTCTGAGAGACAACAGTTTCTCCTGGGACCACAGGAGGATCTGGCATGACTGCAAAGAGGGTGCGACCTCAGACCCCCCTGATGATTTATATAGGAGACCTCGATGTGTTGCCTGAAAGAAATACAACATGGTAGCCCCTGAGGTCTGGGAGGAAACTCCTCAGAGCCCTGACTCCAGCCAGCATCTCCAGGTAATTGATGTGCCACAAAAGATGATGGTCCTCCCATAGAACCCTTGAAAAACAGCCATCCATGACCAAGCCCCACCCTATGAGGGATGCGTCTGTCGAGACAATTTTCAGACTACACCGTTCCCAACAATGGGCCCTGGGCCAGTCGTCGTTATAATTCAACATGGATGCCCTGGAGTCTCAGCGGAGCCAGAGCCGCATCCATGCATTTGGGAGAGAGAGCTAGACCGAATTGAAGAACCTAATATTGGAACGCTTCCTGTTCCAAGAAGGATGGAAATGTGGAAGTATGCGTCCTTCAGATCTATTGTGACAAACCAGTCCTCAGACCTGATTTGACTAATCATAATAAGGATAGTCAACATCTTGAACCTGAATCTCCTCAGAGAATGGTTCAAATGCTAGAGATCTATAATGGGATGCAATCCCCCATCCTTCTTCTGAACAATGAAGTACTGGCTGTAGAACAAGACTCCCACTCAGGAGGAGGAATGCGCTCTATGGCCTCCTTCACCAAATGGGAGTGAACTTCCTGTTCTAACACCTGATCCTGCTCCAGGTCTATGGAAGTCTAGACCACCCCATTGAATTTAATGGGGGTGAGACCCGAACTGTAGTCTGTAACCCTTTTCTACAGTACGTAGGACCCACTGAGATACTTTTTTCTGATAGACCTTCCATGCCTCAAGAATATCTACTAGGGAAATCAGCCTCTCGAGGCCAAACTGTTGTGGTGGTGTTTTCTTTGTCTTGACTTTGGTATCCTGAAGTGAAGGACTGGCAGAAAATAACCAAAGTCGACTTTCGATGAGCACTACATGGCTGCAAGTGTTTCAGGCGGACACTGCAGTGTGTGTTCGCTGGAAACCGATGTGTCATGAAGCATACCTGATGGCGGGATACAAACGTCGATTTCCTGAGGGCTCTCTCAGAGGCCTGAAGCTGGGCCCTCACAGATCTGTTTTCTGTGCCAAAGGCTTTGTGCAAGAGTGCTGCTTAGAGTCCTGAGATCTTTGAGGATGGGTTTTCTTAGCAACACTCTCTTTTTGTTTTTGGCGATAAGAGGAGCTTGTTGTCGGTTTGTTGCCGCTCGAGACCCAGAGCAGCGAGGAAGATATTTCTTGAATAAGGCTGACTGCTTCTTCGCCTTCTGGAACCTCTCAACCACTTTATTAACAGTGCCACCAAAAAGCAGGAAGTGCTCATCCAGCTTACTTTTCTTAAGTGCTTCCTGCTTCTTGTGGGGGCAAGTCGATATTTAATTTTTTCACAGCACGAGTTACAACCTCCACAAGCTTCTCATATGTGGGGGCATGAAGGTGTAATGACCTTGTGGCATATGTGTGGATCAGATACCCTCAGATTTCATCAAAAAAAACTTAATTTGTTTTCTGAAGACAAACGAAGGTCTTACAGGTTTGGGATGACATGAGGGTGAGTACTTAATGACAGAAATTTCATTTTTTTGGTGAACTAACCCTTTAAGAACAAATGGTGCAACTGAATAAAGTACAGAGTTAGTTACAAACTAGTTAGTAGTTACTAAGCCTCTAGTGTGGACTTTACGTTCCAATTTAAGAAAAAACGTATAAACTGTTTATTTTCATTCTGCGCCTGAGTCCTCTCTCACTGTTCCATGACAATATATTTATAACATTTTTAAACTTCATATTTCTGCTTTTAAATTGTCCAAAATGTATTCCTTTCACTGCCATTGTAAGTGCCTCGACCTTGATTCTTTTTTCTTTTCTTTTCTTTTTATGAAAACGAGTTGAAAGAATTTTTGTGGTAATCAACATTATACAAAAGTCTGTTGATTGAGCTTAACTGGGACTGAACCTAGAATAGTCCTTTAAGGTGTGTTCACTGACAGCAATTTACTTGCTAAAAGTCATCTGGCTGCTTGTAGCCTACAGTATCTACAATATCTACTACATTATTCTATCAGGAGGCGGCATAAACTTGTGCTTTGAAAAAAGCATTTATTAAATAATTTTATTTATTTATTTTGGAAAATAACAGACCATTGTTGACACACACACAAAAAAAGACATTTAATCAACATTTATCTCAATTAGATCCTCCATATAATGTAAGGGTGGAGACCAAACCCTCAGTGAAGGAGAATGACTCTGTAGAACTGACCTGCTCCAGTAACAGCAACCCTCCTGCAAACAGCTACCAGTGGTTCAGCTTAAATAGGACGTTGCTAGGAAAGAAACCCACTTATAAACTGGTGAAAGTGACTCGGCATACTGAGGCCATTTCCTGTACAGCCATCAACACATTGGGAAGAAACAGTTCTAGTCCACAGAAACTTAATATATTGTGTAAGTATGTATGAAGGGCCTATGTTCAACAATCTGTGTTTAAATGAGTGTAAGTGAAAGTAGATAATTGGTTATGACCTATCTATCTATCTATCTCATTTAGATCCTCCTGAGATTAAAAATGAATCGTCTTGCCAGTTTGCGACTTTTACAGTCTGTGTCTGTATTGTGGACTCCAACCCTCCCAGTGAAGTCGAATGGTTTGGTCCAGATTCCTCAAGAACCTTCCCCAGCTCCAGCATTAAACAAAATGAGTCTCTTACCATATTCACGGTACAGAATTCGCTGGGTTTACCTGATACTGTCCAGTGCTTTGCCAGTAACAGTTTGGGAAACTCTTCTATAACTTTGGAAGCTCCTCAAAATGGTGAGAAATTAATTCACATCAGTCTTTTTAAAACAATCATTGTTTTAATACAAAATAAATAAATACAATGATTTGTGTTTCTTTTCACAGGCATAATATACATTGCTGTTGTATCAGCTATCATGGTTGTTTCAGTTGGCATTTTAGTGTATGCTTTGAGAAGACACTGGTAAGGTTCTCTACCTCTTTTAAGCTCATTAAATGACTTGATCAGTCACACTTATTCCATATGTTTTGTTCCTCCTTTGCTTTCTGGCAACTTTAAAATACCTTTGTCTTGCAGTGGGAACAGAACTACACAACGGTCTGTAATAAAGAATGAACAGAATGAAATGAAGACAACCCCAAAGAAGTCTGATTATAAAAAGTATATGTACATACACTACCAGACAAGAGTTTGGGATCACAAAGTTTTAATGTTTTCGAAAGTCTGTATTTTCAGCATCATTATTCCAGTCTTCATGTCACATGATCCTTCAGAAATCATTCTAATATTCTTATTATAATACATGTTGAAGACAGTTTTTGCTGCTTAATATGGAAACTGTGATGCACTACAATTCAAAAGATTTTTAGATTTTTAAGAAATTAACGATTTTATTCAGCAAAGACGCATTCAACTGATCAAAAGTGACAGTGAACACAGGTATAATGTTACAAAAGTTCTCTTTTTCAAATAAATATTGTTCTTTTGAACTAGTCTTGGCCAACAACCTGTCTGATCACAGTCTCAATTCACATTCTTCAGAGAAGATATCCAGTAAGAGGGACTGCAAAGAGGCAGTAACCAACTCAGAACAGATCGTAGAGACAGGCATCCTGGAGAGCAGGATTCAGCTTAGTGCTTCTTACCCTTACCAGCGAGGGGAGTAAACTCTGCTCAATCCTAGGATCTACTCAGTGCTTGATTATTTGCACTGAGGAGGCTGTGCACTCTAAAGGGACCCAAACAAGGGGAGTACAACCAGCCTAAGGGCCGGTCTTCAACAGGGAGGCCTCAGAGAGGCCTTTAACCACTGATTAGACTTAGGGAGCTAAATACTATGCAGAACAACCCTCTAGATGAGGGGAGTACTAGGCTCAACCTAACAGGTAGACCATACTGTAGGCACAAAATCATGGAGGCACCCAGAGAGCCTGCAACATGAAGTAATTCTACACAATGTAGAATATATCACAGCAGTCTTGCAAAGGCCAGCCATGTGAAAAACTACATGCTTAATCTGCTAAAAGACACCCAGATGTGGGGGATTCACTTACAGGGCGGCCTGTGAAGGCCACACACCTAAAAGCAACTCAATTGCTGATAATGGAAGAGCCCACAAAACATGGGAACTCGTTCTGATTGAAACTGAGTTTAACTAGCAGATAAGACTGTAGAGTGCCCGCATAACAGTCTACCTCAACACAGTCCAACAAGCAGTGTACTCCGTAAAAACACCTTTTACTCTTTAAGCAAGAGGAGTACAAATTTACACCATCATGCTCTGAGGGAGGTCTAAACAGGACCTGCGACTCACGAATGACATGAGCATCAGCCATTGGCAGTGTCTAAGCTCTAAGGGAGCCAATCTGAGAACCAAACTATCCAGTGAGGTTAACTAGTTTAACTCAACCTGAACTTAATTTTATCCACACATTCCAACAGGCAATGTACTCCGTATAAACACCATTAACCCTTAAAGTAAAGGGAGTACAAAGAATATTACGCTACCATGTTCTGAGGGAGGCCAAAAAACAGGCCTACTACTTCAAACGATCACAGGCATAAACTGTTGCAGTGCTAGTTTCAAAGTGAGCAAACTCTAACTAAAACATCTACCAACAAGCCTTGTAATACAACAACCTACTGTGCTCTGAAGGAGGCCCAAACGGAGCCTTCTACTTCAAACAACACAGCTTGTGGCAGTGTTCAAGCTCTAAGGGAGCCATATATGAAACCAAACTATGTAGTGAGGTTAACTTTATTAAACTCAACCTGAGCTTATACATTCCAACATGCAATATACTCAGTAAAAACACTTTTACCCTTTAGTAAGGGGAGTACAAACTATGTCACTATAATCTTAAGGAGGCCAAAGTCAGGCCTACTACTCCAGAACACATGGGTGCTAGCCTGTGGCAGACAACAACAAAGTTTCTATTCACATAGTGAAAAAAGGGGCACTGCCTGAGACAATGGCACCAGGGAGACTTAGAAATAGTCTGCTACCTTAGCTGCTATCTATTTTGCACCTCCACCAAGGGGATAATGGGCCTTGGCCTGACAACTCCGATAAGAGGAGGCCAGAACTAGAAAAAACTACACTCACATAACAGGGGTAGTATAAAAAGGGCATAAAATGCTTTGAGCAGACCGCCTAAACCCTAGTTCTAGCCTAGGCCAGCTACAGCTGTGGGCCTATAAGGCCAGCACATAAGCACAGATCTGCCTGGGGCTAAGAAACAACAGCCTCTAACAAGGACTCTCAATTGAGAGGAGGCAAACTCTGAGAATACTATATTTCTACAATAAAGCTCGGAGGAGCAGAGCTCAACCCAAGCACACAATGTCAGGCAGCCTGTAAGGCCAACGCTGAACATAGATCTATCTGAAGTTAGTGAAAGCTAATCTCAAAACTCTAGCATTTACCAGAGGAGAAAGCTAATTTACCATAAGGTGGCTAACAGTGAGGCTTAGTTAAAGCCCACATCTCAATACATATGAACGGTAGCTTCAGTGTCTTCAGTGAATTCTGCAAAGAATGAAGCCAACACATCCATAAAGGGGACTAACAAAGTACTACCCTTAATAATATATTCATTCAAGCTAACCTAATGGAACTTCAGGGCCCTTAAACCACATCCTATCAGGAAACTGAGGTTTTTAAAAATAAAAACGCTGTATAGAGTGTTAGAGCCTGCCTATATCACCAGGTAGTTGTACCCATCTCGTCAGTAGGAGGCACCGACGCGTACCCATAATCACTCCATCAACATCAGCAGGTTAATTCGCTGGTGTTGATGGAGTGAGTATGGGTACGCGAGCTGAATACAGGTTCTTCCATGTCTTCTCGATCTCAGTATGAAGATCAAGAAGGAATGGAAAGCTTACAGTGGCTGGAGGATTAAGGCCAAAATGGAACCATTCATCGAACAATCCGCGAGCGGTTTCTTTCTTAACCTGCTCCAATGGCAGCTGCAGTCTGCCAGAGGCGCGTTCCATAATTTAAAAAAGCTGTATATACGTGGGGGCAAGGTGACTTTGAGGATTCAGGAGGCTCACCAACTTCATCCTCATCAGCCATCTCCTGCTCTCTTGTTTGACTTAGAACAAGAAGAGCAATTGCTGCCGAATTTAATGATGTCAAATACAACACATCATAATACCTCAGCTCTCTCCCATCAGCCCTCGAAGGTTGCGGGGAATTTCATCCCTCTCAACTCTTCAACAAGCTCCAGCTGAGAACCCCATGATCTAGTCTCTACTCTGCCTCAGCAAGAGTAAGACCTGAACCATTAGGCGCAGCTGCTGGTCCTTCTCCTCTCGAAGAAAAGACCAGAAGAGAGTGGAGCATTTTTACTAGTAAAACACACTCACAATGAAAACAGACAGATCCCACAAGAACTGCCTGTACATGCTCTTTTGTTCTCAAAAAAGACTACATTATAAGTTATGTGTGTGATCAGATGTCAACACTATGGGACACAGATGCACACACTTCCTGAAACGTTTGTCAGACATAATTGGTCTTACCTTAATACAGGTTTGATATCACTTGCTTTCAAACAAAACAGTCCCTGAAGACGAAAAAGGTACTGACTGCTTCTCTAGGCGCTCCTTATATACTTCCTGGTCGCGCAATAATGACGTCATAGCCTGTCGCCGGCCAATAGGATTGTCGTGATTTGATAATTGTTTTCAGACACCAGTTCATGAGGAGGCATTCCCCATAGCATGTCCAACGCAGTGTTGAGTTCCCTTTCAAAAGGGAAGAGTTATTTTAAATTGTAATATTTCACAGTATTACTGTTTTTAATATATTTTGGATACAATAAATGCAGACTTGGTGAGCATATGATAGAAAATCTTAATGATTCCAAACTTTAGCAATCATTCTATATAGTTTGTTCCCTATAAGTATATATCAGAAGTCTTACCAATGGTTTGTATCTGACATTTTCTGCAAATCAGTAAAGAAGAGAAAGGCAGTGATGAAGATATTTACACAAACTGCCCGGATGGTCATGTTTATGACAACTGGGGGGTAAGTACAACTTTGCATCAGTGAGAAAACATTTCAATGTTTCACAGAAGTCTGATTCTGAGAAGTGCATCAGTTAATTTGAAATTTATAGAGGTGTTGTTGATTTTGTGACTTATCAGCTAGCTGTTAGAACTGACAACAACACATTAAAGTTTTCTGCATGCAACATTATTTAGTGAATTTAATCTATTTTATTTAAGATTGCTGTAACATATTTTGCTTTTTTTTTTTTTTTTAATTAGTGTAATGTGAGACCATTGCCATCTGACAGCGCCTTGGAAGATGACTCAGTCTATGCTAATGTTTAACAAAAAGGACACGTGTTGCCCTACCAGAAATGACAGAGGCTGAGAAAGACCAAAAAAGGCAAAATAAATAAATAAAATAAAATAAAATTTTGACTAATGACTGATGATTATGCGTGGAAATGTGAAATGCCAAAAAGGTCTTGCAACTGAGAAAAAACTGAGAAAGCTTTTAATATATAAAGAATGTACTATGTATTGTAAGCCAAAATGTTTTATATGTATAATATGTAGTGTCAGTTTAGTTTAGTTCATAAAAAATTACAAGAATTACAGTAGTACATTTTTGTAAATATGACTTTAATAAAAATATCTCTTTGAAATGCACAGTAATAACTGAAGAACAAGTTAATATTGCATATTTATATTCTGTAGTATTGGTTGGCTTGGGTGTGGAAAGAACAAAACAAAAAAACACAAAGTTAAAACAATTCCTCATTCTATGCAATTTACAACAAGCAGCCTTTGACTTTAACGATTTGCTGTTATGTTCAATTCTATGTAATGCAATGCTTTCATTCATTTTCTTTTCTAAGTAAAATAAGGCATTTTCAAGTGTATACTGGACACTAGTGTGTTTGTGCACGCATCACGTTCCTCAATTCTACACCAGCTGGCACAGACTATGTATGTAGTTCCCAATGAACATTTCTGTTAGGGGTTTCATTTCCTTTTTTTATTTTTTTTTTTTAACAAAAAAGAAAACCTAAAAGCTTCTTAAATCTTTTCTCGTGAAATGAAAGTTAAAGAATACAAGTTCATTAAACACTGACAACTGAGGCCAATTCAGTTTCGCTGTTAAACACAGTGACCATCACCATCACCCAAAAATTCCAAATGTGTAATATTAGCAACACAGAAATGAGCAAACATCTATGCAAATCCACAATAATATAGGTTGTCGCAGAATGTTTGTTCGAAAAAAAAAAAAAAAAAAAAATCATGATACCACTGAATAAACCTTTTTTTTGAACGATCAACACATTTGCAGTAATTCTCCTTAAATTTGATTTTGAGCATTTTGATTCAAGTCATAATTATATATAGTATAATTACTGTGACTACTTTCTCTCAATGACTATGGCATCTGCATAATCTATGATAAAAAACATTTGCAATAAACTAGTCAAGAACAATATTGTCTTAAACAGGTGTTTTGGGTTCTAATACTGTGCATTGTGTGGATTTTGGTCCTCTAGGAAAATCAGGAAACGTGCTTTGATAAATTTCAACTGGGTTTTCTGATTATTCCACAGTCTGCTGTAGGGACTGGCTGAAGAATGATCAGATATGGCCCTACATGATGAAGCGTCTCTAAGCAAAGTGCAAAACAGGAAATGTCACACCTGCTCAAAGGCTGCCTGGGGGATTTCTGTCCAAATGTTTCTATGAAAGGCACTTCATTAGTGTAGTATGACATGATTTGTCCTGTGTGTCAATATCACTCAAGTGAAAAAAGTTTAAAATTAAAAAAAAAAAAAAAAAAAAATCAAAATGGAGCACACTGTATAAGCACAGCTTTTTTTTTCTTTCAAAATATTCAGTCATAAAAATTTAATAATTAAGAAAACAAGGATAAATGCATAACAAAGAGAACATATATTTTAGTATATAAGCTAAATTTTGTTATGTAAGCCTATTTGATTATGGTATAATTGCAAAATCCATAACATTGTTATGGACAGATACTCTGGAACACAGAGGTACATGTAGAATGAAGTTTATTGACAAACAGCAGTGGTAGACAGTAAAGCAGGTAAGTGAACTGGAGATGTGAACTTGGCAGAGTGATATCTTGATACTGATACAGTCCTTTATCTTACAGGCGAAGGTGTCATGGAGGGATGGGTGATCGATGGCGGTAAACACATGAGATGGAGGTGAGTAGACACACACAAACGTAGGAGCACGGAGAATACAGGGGAAGCGCTGGAGTGGAACAGGAAGATACTTGGGAACGCTGGAGACAAACATGGGAGTAGACCTTCATATAAACGAGACCAGACAACTGAGTGAGGTGAGTGACGTGCTTAAGTAGTCTGGTGATATGTGCTGATGGGATGCAGGTGCGTGTGACAGACAATCAGGAGCAGTGATGAGGAAGTGTGTGCCAGGGAGGATGATGGGAAATGGAGCTCCTGGACAGACGGAGACTGTTACATAAAGTTAGTTCCCTTTCAGTAGGTCACGTTCGACGTACGTCGGAACTGACCGACGAATTGGGGATTGCTTTGAGAGACCAATCTACTTTGAGTGTAACAAAAACGAGCCAATGCACATTGGCGTGAAATAATATACATATTTATTTTTCGCATATTTGCTTTTCGCTTCGGAGCCAAGTGGATGTGTTGTTCCTGCTCTGAAAATTTACTGAGAGTGTTTAACTCAGACGAGTCGTTCTTCAGGAAGGAGCCTCTGCGAGCTGGTGCGGGTATGACAGCGCGAACAGCGGAGGTTGTGATCTTACGAGAGAGCGAGACAAAAACAGCTGTTTTCACGGCTCTCCCTCAGTGTGCACCTTCAATGAGTCTGCTGTTAATTCAGCTTAAAGAGGTAGCACCTTCAATGAGAGTGTCAGTGCTCGCAACATGCTTGCACTATCGTCCTGTTTGTGTTGCTGCAGCCATTTCCTGTGAGCTTCAGCACCACAGAAAGCAAATTTCTGAAAGAGCATACACAGTTTGATATTGCATCTTTTTCAAGATGTAGTTCAAACCGTGTGTTTCTGGATGCGGTAATTTCCTGTCCTCATTGACGGCCACGATCACTTTCACGTGCCGGCGCATAAGCATGTTGAGACTGCATTTGTGGGTGGCTCATGTTCTCGCACTTGAGCCACTTTTACTGTCTCACATGCCTGGCAGCTTCCGGATGGGATTGCTGGTCCTTCTCATGGGGGACCTAGTGTTTCATTCGGGGCTCCAGTGGAGGATCAGATGTCGATTGCTACATTAGAGATAGGGCTATTATGCTCTAGAAAAAAAGGTGATGCTGAGCTTTCCACTGTAATGGTGTGTTTGCGCTCATGCTGAATCAGATTTAGAGTTGACAGCCATGCTTCCTGGGTCACAGGGGTGCAGCACAACGCATAAATCGCCTTGCCCGCCCCCATGTCTTTTTTCCCAATGTGCATGGAAAACTTTGCAGTATGGAACCATATTGGTGCCAAAATATTGAACATCAAAAGGGCCAAAATCTGCATAAAAAGTGTATCTCTCTCGCTACCCTCGTTGGTAAGACGGCAGTGCTACTGGCAGGCCGCCTCTGCCCTGCATGTGTTGGCCACCCTGTAAGTCAACAGAAGTCCAAAGCACTCAGGATGGGCGAGGGTAGTTCTGAGCCGGGGTTAAGCTGTGCAAGGTGACTAATGTCACAGCGCAGGCCCTTGGCCAGACAATGTTCACCTTGGTGGTCCAGAAGCGCCCCCCTGGCTAAACCTTGCGGAGGTGCGAGACATCGCCAAAGCATGCTTTCTCGATGCTCCCATCTTACGAGGTGGCCTTTTTTTGATGACACTGTCAAGGATTGTGCCCAGCCATTCTCAGCAATCCAGTAGCAGCTAAGGTAGTCAAGAGCTTGTCCCGATGCACTTGTGGGATGTTGCTCAGTCTGCTCGTCGCCAAGGGTCCCCTGCGAAAACAAAAACACAGCTAACTCTACTGTGCCGTCAAGCCCTCGCAGAAAGACGGCGCCACCCATCTCAACCGCCATTAAATCCTTCAAGCAGTCGGTGAAACACCACCCATGAGACAGGATGCAATGCCTCGCCATTCTTGTCCCCTTCAATCATCAGCGGACAGCAGTGTGGTTTGGACCATCAGACTTGCAAATGTATGTATGTAAAATATCTTACTCAGGACAGTACTAAATAAAGAATAACATGCATTTTGTATGATCTCTCTTATTTTGTTAAAATTATTCACATTTTCACAGATTCTGTAAGGGGTTCCCAAACTTTCGCATACCACTGTAAGTACAGTAACGAAGTAAAAATACTTAGGTACTGTCCACCACTGCTTACAGAGGTTCTAGGGCTGCATTTACACTGCATGTCTTAATACACAGATCCGATCTTTTGACTACATCCAACTACATTTTGGCCAGTCTGTTTACATTCACTTTAGACACAACTGGTATCCAATATCTGTGTTTACATTAATTCCCGCCAAAAATGATTGTCACTGATAGCTTTACTATGTACATATTAGACCCCAGGTTTTGAATGGCCGTGCTATTAAAATTATTTATATATTTTACGTCGGGTGGCCACGATTACCTGCCAGAATGGATAAGTTAACAGCTGTCAGTGTCATGGATGTTTTGCAGCATGAAATCTGACTGAACGAATATAGACTAGAAAATAAAGGTACTTAGTGTTTGTTATTTTATCTACAGTCGTTAGATCTAGAATTCTGTAGTGAAATAAAGTAGCAAGTAAGATTACATTTATTTAAATGAATTTTAATATAATGATAATGAGAGAGCGCACGCACGCGTGCGAGAGAATAGCCTACCCAGTGAAGCTTTTGGTTTATTAAAATAAATAAAAAAAAACACGGCTGTCTCTTTTAATTTAATCAGGCAGAAGTTTAAATTTAGCTGCTGAATGTGTGTGCATGCAATTTCTTTCAAGGAAAAAATAGTTAGACATAAAGTTACCACTTCAATAATAAAGCTGCAAATATTTAGTGCAAGTGCATACAGGCACGTCTGCTTCATAATACAACATGTCCAGATATTGGATATCTGATTTAAAACCACATTTGGAAGTGTCTCAGATCAAATGTGAAAATGGATGCAATTAGCGCATGCCAATGTGCATTGGTTCGTTTTTGTTACTTCTCAGTTCCGATGTACGTCTCCATTCCCTCCTTCAGGGAACGAGGGTTACATACATAACCAAGACGTTTTTTTGGCAATTACTTTGGGAAAAAATTATAGATAATCATCATAGTTTTTGTTTTTTTTCTCACAGGACATCGAAAGCAGAAGAATGCACTACAAGAAAACATTCTTATAACACATTAATGGATCGTGATTGATCTGCAATAGCCATCTCCAGGGCCCAGAATTATCATGATTTGGAAATGTTTTGAAATGTTTGTTTTCCAGATAATCTATCTTTCTTTTGTGTCGGTTTTTCAAAGCAAAATAGGATTGGATCACCCTGGCCCTGTTTCCACCTAGTATTAAGATGCGTTTTGATCAATCATATAACAAGTGGACAACACTAAATACAGGTGTAAACGGGTCTAAAACGTTTTGAGCTTTCCACTTTTGACCACTTCCAGAGGAAGTCAAAAACGCATTTGACTGGATTGCTTTCGTCGTGTAGATGCTCATGTGGTTGAATATGAACAGCCACAAAAGACTTGCTTACTCTCCACCTACTGACCCAATGTATGGAATTTAAACTTTGGAATTTAATGGAATTTAAACTTTGTCAGCTGAAGACCCAAGTTTGGTTCGAAGACGAAAAATGTACAAAGCACAATGTTGCCTTACCATTCCTGATTTCTAACACACACTCACAGCATTTGGCATGGTTTTGCGGCTATCAGAACAGAAACGAAAGCTGCTGCTCTCCGTATGTTCTTCTGTTGTCTCCAGGCACGTTCACACAGTATGTAAATTGCGCAAGCTTATTTTGTCCATTAAATTGAAAGATCTGAAAAACTATTGACTTGTATCCCAGTGGATACAAATACTTGAGTAGCTATTGAAAGAGGTAGTGAAAGTGTAGGTCTCATTTCTTGGTTTCATGTTGAAAAGTGTTTATTGTGAATATTTAGATCTGGTGACTTTGATCATACATTCTTTGTTTAGCTCACGAGCAGCATTTAAAAACAACATGACCACCTGAACTGGGAAATCTACTCGCCTATAGATAAAAGCTGATATATTTCATGTAAAAATGTAAAAATAATTTTTTAACGTTAAAAAAATGTATGAATCAGAGGGCAGAATGTATCAGATGTATCAGTGGGCAGAAGTATGGAAGCTTGTTTTCGGCCACTAAATAAAAAATTGCGACTTTTTATCTCTCGATTCTAACTTTTTTTCTCAGAATTGCGTCATATAAACTCGCAGTTGCCATTTTTATTTTTTATTTAGTGGCAGAAACAAGATGATGCAATGAGATCCAGGCAATCCAGCAATGAATATGTCAGAGATCAAATTTTAATAAGGAATAATACATTTATTTAGTAAAAATGTAAAATTATAGAGACAAACAAATTAATCAAGTAAATAATAGTTTATAATAAAATCCAGAGTATTGTATCGTACAGATGAAGATTGTGAAGATCAGAGTATAGAGAAAGGAAGAACAAAAGAAGATATTTGCAGAATGAAAGGGGAGAAGAGCTGAAGCAGAAGGAGGAGCAGAAGGAGTAGAAGTGAAAGCAAAATAAGAAAAAGGAATATATGCAGGAAACGTATGTTTTGGTCTAATAAGAAAAGGTCAAACAGACTTATCCACTATGTCATAGTTGGTGTAATGGCTAGGTCAGTGTGACTGGTCAAATGTCAAAGATAGATAACAATATGAAGTGTTGTTTTGACACCTTTAAGAGAATACTGCAGATCTTTCATTATCTCATGTGTGCAGAGAGGGAAACAGACATATATCACATGATCAATTCTGATGAAAAATACACCCACTCAATCTTCCAGCACAGAAGAGACACCAAAGATCTTGGAAATAATCAAACATATCAGAGCATATAGTAGAAAATATATAAAAGTATATATATATATATATATATATATATATATATATATATATATAAAACAATTATATGTAAAAGAATAATAATATATACAGAATAATTAATAAAATAAATAATAGACGTTTTGTATGCACCACAAGCTTCCAAAAGAAACAAGCTTCCATACAGAAGTCATGTAGATTGTGTATACAGCAAACGTTTTGCAAAGTTAAAGCAAAGTTTTGGTCATGTTGATAATTTATAGGCCCAAGAAATGTGTGTATTAAATATGATACAATAGGCTATATTCATAAATAGGCATTTAAATTTTACAAATAATGTTTACTTTAGGTTATGAGAGAATAAATGTTTTAAAAATGTGACTAAAATGTTGTAAAAAAAAACAAACAAAAAAAAAACAAATCCAAACAAGCATTCTTTTTTCAGTGAATTTATACCCCCAAAGGGACGACATATCCTGGGGAATACAAACAATTAAAAAATCATGAAATTGTATTATTTGTGTCCTAATATGATGGAAAATAGCAATAGCAAAATCTCTTCATGGTCTTGCCCTTCTTAGGGTTAAATCTGCAGTCATGTCAGGTGCTATAAAAAGTCATATTTCCAGATTTACAAATTAGAAAGAAAAATGGTGCCCTCTAGTGACTGATTGTACAAATTAATCATGTCCATTTAACCCTAACCTTGAAAACTACATAAATAAATGTGGTTTAAACCCATATAATTGTTAATGAATTAATGTCATGAATTGAGAATGTATCACTGCATTCTAATGCTTTACTTCTCAGTTCATTACTAGTAAAATTGACGTCCTGCAGTCATTTAGGACTAAAATATGTTTATTTGATCCATAACCTCATCAAATTCAGCCTGTCAAGAAAGATGACACGATAGACAGGTGTCTTCATATTTCCAGATTTTATAGTAAATGTAAATATAAAATGTAATTGAACACACATATATATATATATATATATATATCAAAAAATTTAAAAATCTGTCATCATTTCATCATTTCAAGTTGGTAGAATGGAAAATATATCATGTTTAAATAAATAATGATTTCTAAGCATCTTAGACATGAATGACCTGACTTACTAGAGGAAAGACAATGCGAAAGAAAATAGCTTTCCAAAGCACCTCTACTTGTAAATAGCGTGACCAAAGTTTAGCTGTACTCTGAATGTTTCATGTGGGACAGGCATGTCATTGTCACATCATAGATTTCCTGTTAGCACCTAACAGACAACTGTGCAGAATTACAAAGTAAGACCCCCATTTTTTATTATACCTGAATGCATAAACATGCAATGGATTTTATTTTATTTTTTCAAAACATGACTTTGGCCAACACACAAATCTGCATGAAAAAATAACAGATAACAGTTATAAACTAATTCAAGTCTTCAAACTGGAGGTGAAACCATCCTTCCTGAATATACACGGCACAGGAAGTGAGACCATAACAGATGTGTGCAAACCCCCTTACTGACTGACAAATGAATAGATTCAATATTGTAGGAAGCCTATGATTTGCAAGAAGCTCAGAGGTAAGTCAGACCGCTCTGTATTAAACATTTCAGCATTTATTTCAAAAGTTATCAGAGACTGTACACCTAAAATGGCAATTTTAGCATGTCTGGGTAAATGTTCTTTAGAACGTTCTTCACATTAAATGATCTGTCTTACCACTTGTCTTAGTTCTTAGATCTTAAATGTAACATGTAAAAAGTCACGAGAGCCAAGGTTGTTCTGAAAGGTCTAAATAAGTCATGCTGTATCTAATAAGCAACGAAAATGGCATTTAATCTGTTGCTCCTGTAAAAGATCATTGTTTTTCAAATTTACAGACAGAGCTATGTTATTCCATGATGTCATCTTTCCTGCTGTCTTCTTTGCTTTTTATCCCTCAGGTAACTCTTATTTTTTTAGTCTTTGTGTTTCTATTGTATTTTAAGCTAATGGCTTTAAACTTCAAATTTATACATGGGTCAAAATGCTACTATTTCAAAATAGTCTTTTATTATGCTAACTAATTGTTTGAGCACTATTTTTAATATATAAAGTTAGTATTTTTGATGTATTATTTTGTACTATATTTATGTTTAATACCCTAGGGCCAAAATTATTGTTTTGTTTATGTCAGTTATCTGTTTAGTAAGTGATCATGTTCATATTTAGACATTTTCACTAAAATTATGCTGAAAGTACTCAATAAGAAAAACAAGCATTTTTACTGGTTTCTAGCATTAAAATGTATTTTCATAGATAACATTATAAACAATATGCATCTAATTGTTTTCACATGTGTTTTGACACTTGTCAGAATTCATGCAACAAGCATTATGTGTTATTATGCGGTGTGTTAAATGGCCCCGTTCCAGTGGCGTCAAGGCGTGTGCAGTTTCATCATCAGTACTAATATGAGCGTAGGATCAGTGAATTTTTGCTCGCCACAGCACTCTTAGAAGAGAAGTTTCTATGTAGAACCTCAAAAGGTTCTGTCAGAGGCCTTCATCATGGGATCATTTTATGGATCTATTTAATTCATTAATTCATTTTGTTTTAATTCACTTTTCATTTTAATTAAATTGTATGAATTAAACAGCTCAAAAACATACTTTATCACTAAAAAAAAAAAAAAAAAAAAAAAAATGAAATAACACAGTAAACATGAAAGCATAGCCTAGGGTCCCTGCGGGTTCTAAAAACCTTCAGTTTTATCCAATTTAAAGCTGCAGTCCATAACTTGTTTTAGTTAAAAATTATCCAAAATCAATTTTTGAGCAAGTACATAACCAGCCAGTGTTCAAAACTATCTCCTTACCTTAGCCTGATTCACAACGGTAAGCTTGTAGTATTGTTTTGTAATTCAGGTGGTACTGGTGGGTTTCCACAGGAAATTCGAGCATGTCGCCCTTTGTCTTTGCATCATTGCTTCACGTCTGTTTACATGAAGGAGGAGTCCCAGCTAGTAGGCTAAATCATATGTGAGGATGGCGGATCATTTATAGCCTTTTCTCACAGCAGCTGAAATAATTAAACTTATCATTTTGATGGCGGATTGTAATCCAGAAAGGTCCAAATGCAAAAGCAAAAGACTTAAGACTCTGAGTGGCTACAGAAATTGAAATCTACAGGTAATGCTAATATACACTAAATACACATATTCACGCAAAGCTGATGTTGTTAACATTAACAATTTGAGAACAACATAGTATAACAATAATAATAATTTGCATGGTTTGATGTGAAATGAGCTAAGTGATCGTTAGATTTATTCACCATTGGCAGCGTGATTTATTGTAATGCTTTTTTCCTCAGTTGGTCAGAACAAAAGTGGCAGACATGTTGCTTGCTCAGATGACATTCTCTGGTAAAAAAAAAACTTATTTTGGTCATACTTCCCAGATGGAGAATCTGTGATTCCGAAGTACAGTATCCACACCGCTGTGGTGATTGACAGCAAACATTAGATTAATCCGCGCTGAGGAGCCATGCTGAGGCACAGCCCACGTAAAGATGATAATTCTGCAAATAACTGTAATTGCAGGCAAAACTTACGACTGCAGATTTAAGGCCATACAAAGTCTTAAATATCTTAAATGGTATAAGAAAAAATCTTAATTATAGTTTCAAGTGGTCTTAAATTTGGAGATGGAGAAACAAGAATCGCAATATTGTTTAATGTGATTGATTAATAAATATCAAAGTCTATAATTTAATTAAATGTGGGCACAGCAGCACATGACATAATATAATAAGAAGCCATTGTTTACAGTTTATTTAGAATAAGAGACCTTGTTAGGTATGACATGGAGCAGAGCATTAATATGTAAAGTAGTGTTTATAAGTGCTGTGTTGCTTTAGCCAAGTTTACAGTACATGACTTTAAACATCGGCAGATCGCTGTGCTGTTCAGACTACGTGACTTGCTGTGGAGTCTTGAAGTCCTTGTGGTGTAGAGGGCTGCATTGGGTTTGGGCCCAATGCAGACCTCAACGCACGCAACGCAATGCAACGCAAATCTTGCGGGAGCGGGCGGTTTTACCTTTGCTGTGGGCGGGAGCATAGACATAATACATATAGACGCCCTATTGGCCTATGGATCGCACGTCAACGGCGCCGCTATATTGTGCGGGGTAACATGCCGTAACTCTCATAAGTGGACTGAAGAAAAGATGCCTGACTATTTTGAGGTTTTACAAACCGTCGCACAATCCAAACCACTTATTGAGGAATTACCTTTCACATGTAAGTCTGAACAGTTGTTTCTGGTTGTATTTGGTCATTATAACATTGTTTTGACAGCTCGTTGACCACCAAAGTCAGACTATTAAAAGCTAACAACAATGCTAGTTATCTATGAAAACTGAGATTTATAAGAAATAATATCAACACAAACCTCAAGAAAAAGCCTATCAGCGGATATAAATATTTGCTATTTTTATTTTATTGACTATATTATTTTACAATTTATGATATACTATCTGCTATTTTATTCATAGCTATTATATAACTACTACATTAAACTATATTTTACTGTTTTTATACTCAATTGTATTTTTAGGCTATTTATAATAATAATATAGGCTAATAATATGCTATAGAATAAAACCACATACAATTTATATTGTACTGTAATTGTACTAAAAAAAATTCTACCGCTGTATCTCATGTTTTACTGGATCTATTAAGGATTGTCTTATAATAATTAGTACAAGCCGTGCTGTCCACTAGAGTGAGCCACAGGATAGGAAATCTTTTAAGCCCAATCTTTTTTATATCTTGTTGCAATCCATTTGAATCGAAATAAATTATTTTAGTACATTAACTATACTGTACTGACATTAAATCTGTGAAATGCTTAGGTCTAGATAATTAAACGATTAATAAGGTTTTGAGATGCAAATTATCTTCATATGTATTTGAAATTGTCCTGTGACATCCTGTGATGTGATTCAAGAGGAAAAGCTAAAGGCACGAGGGAAAAAGCTAAAATGGCGTTGTTGAAGACAGAAAAGCATTTCCACAATTAAAATCGATTATATTACATTAGGAACATCACAATTATTACCCTTTCACAATTCCTTATGACATAATTAATAATTTTCAAGTTCAAACTAGCCAGATTCTGAGTAATTGGAGACAAAACCTTTTTTGTACTCTACACAGATCATAAACCGTTGGAATCGGTTGAGAAATGTAAACTGTATTGCGCTTTTTGTCCAGAAAAGCCGCAGCTCCCCGTTTACTTGCATTTGTTTAATGAGGAGTCTTGCCCCGCACAATATGGCGGACTCGTTGATGTATCGCAGCAACAGTCCAAAGCGGCCAATAGGGCGTCTATGTCTATTTATTATGTCTATGGGCGGGAGTGGGCGGTCAGAAAATTTTGCGGGAGACCCGCGTGGAATGGTGGGATTTGGCATGTAATAGAAATAGAGTCAACACATGAAGTTGAGAAAAAAAAAATTAAAGCGACTGTTTACTTGACAAAAGCAAAGCAAAACAACTGGAAACTATTCTCTAATTCGCGCGTTTTATTTTGAGCATTCTGGCATCTAGTGCGCCGTCAGAGAGGGCATTCAGTGTGTGTGGGCGGATCTTGGAAGAAAGACGCACAAGTCTGGGAACGCAGTCAGTCAGCAATATACTTTTCCTTCATAGTAATATGGAGCAATGCAAGGCCTAGTGATCAAATTAATTTGTTTGTTAAGTGGGCTACGTTATTTTTATTTATTTATTTATTAGTATTATTTATTTTATTTTTAAAATAGCTATTGTGAATGTGAAATCTGAGATTTTTTTGAGTTATTATATTTTGTATTTAATTTGTTATATATCTATCTAATTTGTTAGTATATCTAGCCTATTTTCTAAGTCCTATGTGTTTATTTAATAAGTTCAAGTTCTTTCTTATTGTGTTTGTTAACAGTTAAACTGTTTTGGTTAATCGTTTGTGTGTATTAAAAATGAGGTGCCGCTAGCTGTGGTTTTGTTTTAACGGCTTTGGTTTAGGGGCTACTTCATCATATTTAAATGCAATCACGCTTGAACGAATTTAGTCTGAGTATTTGTGTAGGCCTACATTTTTCACAAGCTCTGAGAGAAAGTCCGCGGAAGCGGACACAACATTGCGGGCGCGGGCAGGAGTGAAACACGCAGGTTGCGGGAGCGGGCGGTCCTGGTCAGACATTCAGCGGGTGCGGGTTTAAGAAATCAGTCCTGGGCAGGGCTCTATTGTGGTGTTCACACTACGTAAATGATCTGCAACTGAAGGTTACATACTACACAAGCTGACCACATCGGTCACCCAAAGACTTTATTTGAAAATAGATGTTGGGATGAAATTAGATAAAATTTTGAATTAAATTTAATTAAAATTAAAATAACCCTTTCACACATAAGTTTAAAACATTCTGGCTGACCTCCCGGAGTTAAGGCGACTGTTATTTTAGAAAGTTTTATTCGGTTGTTAAGTCTGACATCACGCAGCAGCGGTTCCGGGTCCAAACGCTCTCTCATACCACAAGAAAACAACAAAAAGTGCTAATATACACAAACGATGTGGTATAATACTACCAAAAAATTATAATCATAACCTTTATCTCCATACCAAAATCCCAGATGGCCAGACAGTGACTCATCTTTTATAAATCGTTAAAATATTAATGTCTGTGACGCTGTGAGCACAGAGACTGTTGTGTAGACTAAGTATTTTAAATGTTTAACTTTTTAAATTGTTAAATGTTTAATATGCTTAAATAGCGCTCATAAACAGCCGTGGAGATGGCATTCTGAAAGTGAAACGAGTCGAGGCTTGGACCCAGAAAGGGCGTTCCTTACGTCACGACTCAACAAGCAGATTGTTTCCATGATGACGTGTCATGCTTGTCACGTGACACACTGCGGCCAGCCGGCTACACTGTATGAATGACAGATGTATTGCTTTTCTCTCCATGCTATCAACTATCTGATATTCCGATTCTCAAACTTGTGCAAGTGAGTGTTTTGTCATTTAAAAACCTATGTAATGACCTTTATCTTAATATATAACGTGAATTCATCCATTTGTCCTGAAATACATGTGGCCGGTAAACTGGAAGAACAAAAAGCGAGTGAGCTTTATAGTTACTTACACAATGTGTATCTGATATGAATAAACGTTGGCAAATTATATTTGAATGGATTTTTATTGCTGCTTCCATAGACATCAGTGTGTATTTCATTGGCTGTTGAGTCGCGACACGTGACACCACAGGATATCGAGTCGGCCGACAGCTCCAGATATTTAGTTTGCTAGATATTTGTCTGGCATCTGCGAGGTGTTGGCAACGCTTCAGCGAGCCTCTTTGATGCGTCATTGAGTAGTTCACACATAAAGATTGGCCAGCGCTGATCACTCGCTGATTTTCCCCCGATCATAGCCCGACCTGTTGGCGAGCTCATTAACTTGCAAATCGGGCTTAAAGCCCTCATGAACCGGAAGTTGCAAACGACTTTTCTACAGTGTTGTGACGTATTTCCGGAATATTGAATAGAGGGCAGGGTTTTATTTTAGCGCTCCTCCTCTCGCAGACTAACGGTCGGAGGGGAGTGGTGTAAGCGTTTTCAACCCAAGCCGTCAAACTGATGTCATTAGAGAAGGGGCACCGTTGCAGAGGGGAGGAGCATTTTCAGATTTTGATTAAATATTACGAAGCCAAACAATTTTTTGTGTGTGGATTGACTTGCACGGATTAATTGTTCACCACAAAACTAGCAATTTGAGCTAACAAAATAAATAGGGTCAATTTTGATTGCATGTGTACTTTAAACTCGGTATTTGTTTACTGATGTAACCATGAAATGTAATGAAATATACTGTATATTTGTTGTTCTATAAGCACCACCTACTGTCAGAGAGTGAATTGCTGTTTTTTTTTTTCTTTCCTTTTCTTTTTTTCCCCAGTCAAATGCAAAGTTCGGCCCATTAGCCTATTTTTTTTTACACATCTTACTTAAAGTCTAATAAATGTTAACTGGTGGATTGACAAAAAGCTAATACACATTCAAAAAATCTTAACAATTAGAATATAATAATTATAGAGAGCTGGGTAGTAACTGATTATATGTAATCTGGATTACGTAATCAGATTCCAAAAATTGAAATACTTGTACTTGAAATTAGATTATATTACATTAAAAAAATACTCATAGTCAGATTATAGTTACTTTTTTATTGATTACATGATTCCATATGTATTTACAATATGGTAGTAAATTAATAATTTAGTGATTCTCCGTAGTTCTCCTAATTTTATCTTTTAAATTTTCCTTTCTTAAAAAAACCTATTGCTCAGAAATTCTTCAAGTTTTTGGAATTGCACTCTCAAGAACGGCTACTAGGCTATAATTACATGGCCACACAGCATAAACAAGTTAAAAAAAAAGTATTGTTTTATTTTATTTTATTGTATATATTTTAAAATATTCTTTTAATTTAACATTTTTAAGATTGAATTAATTATTAGTATTTCATAAATTTTACCCTCTGAAGTTCCTACACAAACCCCAATTTGAGAAATATCTTTAGGATGTTTCTCCATAAGTAGGATGAATACTTGTTCTTTGTCACAGGAAAGGCTCACACACAAAACTGGGTGAAGCAGTGGCCAGGTGAGGTGTACAGGACACCTGGAGAAAACATCACCATACACTGTCACACTCATGGAGACATTCAGGAGGCCATCTGTTTAGTACACTGGTACAATAACAGAGATGGGAAATACGACCGCATCGACAAGCTTCCTCAGTTTAGTGGGAGACATTCTGAACACAAAAAAGCAAACCACTCACGCTCAAGCTTCACCCTGACCTCCCTAGAGCTCAACGACACCGGCTTGTTCTACTGTAATTATATCTGCAGAATTAATGGCACACCTGAGCAGTACTATGGGACTGGGACTCGACTTTTTGTACATTTTAGTACTGAAAATGTGACTCATGGCAGCCCACTTTGTACCTCCAATACTACAGGTAAGGAGAAGATAATGTTGCATCCATTCTTCATAAAATAGCTGTGGAACATTTTTTTGTTTGTTTTTTTGTACAGTTTCTCATTATCACTCTCTTGTTCTCTGACTTTCTCTAGCTGTTTCTTACTTTTTATTTTTCCAGATGGAGTGGAGGATGAATCCAGAGTTTACCTGCTTTTCCCCTTTCTTGTTTTAATTGTTTTATTATCTAAACTTTTTATGAGTTCTGTTGCACTTTTTTCTCCACATTAAATCCAACCCTAATGTTTACTTGATGCAAGGCATGTTTATATATATATATAGCATATTTCATAATATACAATAGTACATTAAAGTGCTTAAACTGGCATAATTTAGGGAGAAAAAATAAATAAATGTAACAATTTATTAAATAATTTAATATAAAAATGAGTAAGGAAAGATAAGACTTTTTTAAAAAGTCTTTTTGTAAAATTAATATTTTTACAAAAGAATCAATAAGGGTCCATTAACAAAAAGTGACAATACAGACTTTTACATTGTTACAATTCTATTTTTAAATAAACATTCTCTTTATCAAAAATGCTGAAAAAAAATTATGGTATCACAGTCTCCTGAAAACATTAATCAGCTCAAATGTTTTTAACATTGATAATAATAAAAATCAGCATATTAGAATGATTTTTGAAGGATCAAACTGAAGAGTAATGATGCTAAAAATTCTTTGCCATCACAGGAAAAATATATCTTACTATACATATAATATATCATACACAGTCTTACTGTTTTACTGTATTTCTTGATCAAATAAATGCAGCTTTGGTGAGCCGAAGAGACTTCTTTCAAAAACATTAAAAATCTTAGGGACCCCAAACTTTTGAACAGTAATGTATAAAAGGACAGTAACTAATGAAACAATGTAGAGCAACCAGAGAAGTAAAGTACAGCACAGTGCTTCATAATGAGAAAATGCACAAAAAAATGAAGAACATAATATGTCTTCAAATCATACTGATAACACCTTTCAGTTTTTCAGTTTAAAAACAATGGAAGATATGAATCAGTGTGTGGGTGTATTATTGTGCGATCTTGAAGTTCAGTGGTCGCTACATTCATTTCACAAGAAATGCTTCTGTTAGGTTGTACCAGTGATGACAAAAGTAAATTATTTTTTTCCCAACATAAAATGCCCTTGTCTATCAGCTTTCAATGAGGTTTTATATTATTAATACTGAAATGTGGTCATATAGCCTATAAAAAATAAAGCATTATCACTGAAATCGGCGATTGTGGATTATTCAACAACAGAACTGTTAAACTGCAATTGGGAGCTGTCAAATAACGTATTATATATATTTAAAAACTTTACAGGGAACATGGTGTGATTGTACACTGTACAACCTGTTTGCTGAGGGGTATGTAAACAGTAACATCAACAGTAAAGATTCTTCTTTCTCATTATTTCATCAGCTGTATGATGATAATCCCACAACTTTTGTTCAATTCTCACCAAAATCAGATTATCTTCCCTTAATTTGTAAAAAAAAAAAAAAAAAAAAAGAAGAAGAAGAAGAAGAAAAACAATCTACAACGATTATTTCTTGAAATAACTATACATCAGACACGTAAAAGTACCTGCATGTTGCTACTGTTCAGTTCACAATTAATAGTAATGGATATCTGAAATAATTCAAACAGTATTTTATTTTATTGATTACTATTTATGACTGCATTTAGAATATAAAATAATGCATAATAGTATTTTTGCTGCGTCCCTGGAATATAATGAAACGGAAGATGCGCGCGCAGCTATATAAGATATGAAGTACAACTGTTGTAAACAAAGAAAGGGTAAAAACCACTCACCACAAGGGGGAAATACTGACCTCTATATCCACGGCGCTTGCAGCTCTGAGGGTTTTTAAACTGAGATAAGTGTGGTGAGAGAGAGAGAGAGAGAGAGAGAAAGAGAGCAAACGAGTTAGCGCTCGCGCGCGCGAGAGAGAGAGAGAGAGAGAGAGAGAGAGAGTCATATGACAGGGATGAGGGGTGTGCTCACACTACCAAAACACGTTCTCCTACGTCTAAAATGAGGTTTCGGAAAGACCGCCGGAGACTTTTTACCTGCTGATTTTATCAGCTCGTGACCTCACGAGAACTTCAATGCCTGAGAGAAATAATCTTCAAAGGATTTAACACGATGATTACATCTGATGAATCACAGGTAGAAGGGAAAGGTAAAAACCATCTGGACAGTAATGGACCCGTTGGGAAGTTTAAGGGAATGAAGTGCATCGTTTCTTCGGGGAATAACAACATTTGTCGGTCCGTCGCACCTGTGACCTCACCTGAGTCTGCCTGCGCGCGCATCTCGCTGCCAGGTGTGATGGACGCTGAGGGGCGAGTGGACGAATCCAGACTCAGGATGCATATATTTAAAAACGGTAAATGATCGATCATCATCCATATTTTGATTTGAAGTGAGCTGGCCCGGTATCATAACATAAGCTGTTGTAAATAACTAAACATGACCACCAGCCTCCAGAGGTGACCGTAGAAGTTGTACATCTCTGTGTTTAATGTATTATCATTTAATTGTGATTATTGTACTGGATCAGCAGATTCTCTTGTTTATATTATTACATAACTGTCATCTACATTTTCAGTAGAAATATCATGTCTGAGGTTCTGAGCATGTCACTACTTTTTTAGTGAATTTCTACCTGACCAACAGAGATTGCATAAAAGAATGCAAAAAAAAAAAAAAGAAAAAAGAAAAAAAAAAGATTGCATAAAAATAGTGAGTGTATAGCCACTGGTGTTGGGTAAGTTACTCTAAAAAAATGTATTAATTACTAGATACTAATTACATCTTAAACAGTGTAATAAGATTACTTTTACTTTCTAAATCCTATATCAACCTTCTCGACCAGTTGAACAAAACAAGGATAAACATGAAACTGCTCTTTTATTCTTTCAAATAAATAATATAGTTTGCTTAAATTGTTCTTGAATCTTGAACTGACTAAAGTATTTAAAAGGAGAGGGTTACATTAAAAGCATACATTTTAATATTAGACATCAAATTTTGATGTTAAATCCACTATTGTTTTATATACTGTAGAGTTGTTCTATAGTCTATACAGTATTTAATGGAGTTACATTACAAATAATTGTATTACATTTCAGAAAAATTTAGAGTAATCCCCTACTTTACCTTTTGCAAGGCAAAAGTAATTAAATTGCAGTAATTATTTACTTAGTAATGTATTACACCCAACACCTACACACTGTTGCTTTTAGAGCCTACTTTTATAACAGACAAAACATATAGTATTATATCATTATATATTGCACTTAGGTACGCATTGCAAAGCAAAAAGGAATTTCATTTAATCTAATATAATCTTATTTGTGTTTTGTTTGATGCCTGTAGGAGTGATTTCAAATTATGACTTTCTTAACATTCATTTTATTTTTTATTTTTTTAAAGTTTGAATATTGCAGTATGATTTATCCATCACATCTTTTTTTTTTTTTTTTTTTTTTGCCCTCATAATATTTAATCAAAATAACTTCCCCTCGCTCTTGCAGCAACATCTCTTCTCTGACCATGTGTTTACTGGCGCGAGGGCGGGGCAAACTGTCACTCACATGATATCGACCAATAGCAAACTACAACCATTCAGTCAATTCCCCATGGACAAAATCAAGTCCCGCCCTACATTTCTTCTTGTTTGGGAGGCAGTTTTACTTGGATATACGTCACAATAGAGAACAAAATACTATTGCAACTTCTGTTTAATGACGACTTTAATATACATAAATGTAATAATGTCTTAATGAAAATGTAAAAATGCAAACAAGTTTGTGTAAGTGTTAGATGTAGAAGTTTTAAAAATATAATTAGCTCAGTATAAAAACAACAGTCAATGGAAATACCTATACCTTTATATTCAAACTTGTGTCTGTATTTGCTGATGTAGGTCATCTAATCACTGTTATCTCTATCAGTCAATCTTTGTTGCATTCAAAGGGAATCAGTTAACATGTAAAGTCTTAATTTAGCATACTTTATAAAAGGGTTGGATGACTGTTTGGAATCACTGGCATACCCAAAGGTCCTCTTCTTGTCAAGTGCTAGTCAAGTGACATGTTGCCCTACAAACAGATGAAGAATGGCTTCATAGTAATCCAGAGAACTATAGAATATGTGCATTGTAAAACTACAATCATAAGATTCATGTTCAAAGGATTAGTCATGCTTTATATGTGACGACACACAGCAGGGTTGGTAGTTTAATTCGTAGCATTACATCTTAGAGTTGTGGATGTTTTGTCAGTAGGTCTGTTTAGGTTTAGTATCAAATGATTAGACATGCTCCAGTATCGTGTGATATCTACGAATTAGTCATGTCAGTATATGGAGCAACTAGACTAACCCTGAACCCCTGATATAGGTCTAAATTGCACTAGCAGCTTGTTAGATTAACCCTTAAATGCATGAATGTTTCGCCAATCATTCTTACATATTCGGGTCTTTAGCGACCCGGATCTATATCTAACACGGATGGGTCTTCACCTGTCGTGATAATATAAAACTCCCCTAATATTAGTGACACTCATATTTGACTGCGTTCAGTACTTGCTCTGCAGTAAATCGCTGAGCCATTTCATGTTTTGCCTGTTCTTTCATTTAGGATGTCACTTCATCATTGTGTATCAGACATTGCCACCTTGTGGAATAAAGGTGAATTGTGCTTATTCCCTCACCAAAGATTCAATTACTGTTGTGCAGAAAGAAATATATGTACACTGATACACACCTTGGGTCGTTAGCAACCCTATACATTTTTTTTTTTACAAAAAATATAGGAAAATAGGCATTATTTTATGATTTTTTTTTCTTGTTATATTGTTTATAATAAAGAAATGCTAAGAAGGTTTATGTCTAACTTTTAAAAATGAATGAGGAGGAGGGTAGTGAATGTCAATAAAGACCGAGGTATGCATTTAAGGGTTAACTTGACTGATGTCTTTTTCAGTGCCATAATGTTGTTTTTTAGCATTCTTTTATTTTGTTCTGTTTAAATTAAATTACATATATATATATATATATATATATATATATATATATATATATATATATATATATATATATATTACTTTTTGTCATTGAGATACTATTTTAGTTTTTATTAATTTTTAATAATTGTTTATTTTTATATTTTCTGTTTTCATTTTAATTTGTTAAAGTTTGTCATTTTGTTGTTTTGTAATTTTTTAAATCGTTTTTTCTAAATATGTCTATATAGTTTTTATTAATTGTATTTCAATTTTAGCTTGAATTATAAGCCTAATTGAGCAGTTCTATTTTATTTTGAGTAAATTATGTGATGTAATCCACTCAATTGCTCTCTGAATTAACTCATATCTGCAACTATTAGCGTTCATGAGATCCAGTTACATTTGAAGCTTAATATTCAGCAACACACCCTAATCTTACAACACAACTATGTGGCACGAGAGTGTGATGCAAACATGACCACATCAGTAACGTTTAAAGACATACGTCACGATTCAAAGCCGAACTGGCATTTCACCAATTGTCTTTCAGCGTATCTTCTGCTGTTCGTGTGAAGGCCTCGCATCTCCAAAATACATACCTCCTGTTTGATGACATGAGAATCTGTGCAAAGTGAATGAATTATATAATCAGCTCTGTAAGAAGGGGATTAGAGGTTGTTTTTGTTCTGTGTGGACCTTCAAACACTCTCTGCCCTGGCTGTGAGCTCATTGTGAAATGCTGAATTGCTAATGCTAATACAATGCGAACACTTAGGTTTGACCTGTTCTCTCTGGTGCAGTACATTTCTTTAAAGCGATGCAATTAAATGTTGGTATCTTAACAGTGATGATGCTCTGTTTGATTAGTCAATACATTTGTTTAAACTGTTTATTTGTTTAAAGCTGATGCATTGCCTTTCAAATCAATTGTAAGGAGTCGGACACTGACAATATCAATTGATACTCCTTAGTAAGCAAGTTATTAGTTTGTTCAGAGGTTTTTGGTATTTTAGATGCCACAGACGTCAAAATATCATCATCCTGGTGCAAGGGCCCCCCACCCTAAAATTTAAAAGGCAACTATATATTTTCATGTATAAATACCAAATAATTCTGTAAAGTAATATGAATATGCATAAAATGTTTTTATTTTATTTAAATATTTGTATATATTTAACATTATATTATTATATTATTTTTTTCTATTATGTATTAATTTCTTTAACCAATTTCCTTTATTTTATTATTTTTTTACTTGTTCAAAGTGTGTTAATTTAATCTATATAACATATATATTATATATATTTATTTATAATATATATATTTATATATATATTTTTTTATTTTTTTAGTTTACAGTTTTTCTCTCAACTTTTCTACTGAAAATGCATTGCATTCTTTAAACATTTTTTTTTTTAACATTTCCTGTAAAGTACAACTCTCAAAAATAGTCAGTATACTGACATTGTGAAATAGCGAATATCCCGAGCCATGGGTTCATATTACACCTGCTAATCATCTTCGAATATCTGTTTTGTGTCCTGTTTGTGTGATTCAGGTGGTGTGTCACCTGACGAACGGGGTCAGGTATGGCGCTTTCTGTTTGGGATGTACCCCTGCAGCTCTACAGCTCTGGAGCGCCACCTACTGCTGGAGCAGATGGCAATGCGCTATCAGGTCATGAAGAGGAAGTGGCAACAGCTGCTTCCTGGAGCTGTTCATCTGCGTCTTAATGGCACAGATGGTAAATCATATTACAAGGCAGAACAAACACTTTTAATATGGAACAGTTTGCCCTTATCACCCTTAACAACCACAATAAAATGTTCAGTCTTGATATTGAAAACCTCTGATATACATACATAACTGATAAGTTGTGGTGATGTTGAACCACAACTAATAAAAAATAAATGTTATTTTCTGTCTTGTCTGTTTATTTTCCAGCTGAACTGTTGACAGCAGTGAAGTTTTTTGACCAGAGGCAGGACAGAGAGCAGAATCAGCAGCATTATCAGTCAGAAGAGGCCCGAGAGAAGATGTCCTTTTTGCAACTGCAGGCTCAGGTAAACTTGCCAGCTTCCAAAGCACTTACTTGGTAAGGTAAAAAACCTTTAATGAACTGGGCTTAAATCATTAAAACAAGATAAAAGTAGATCTACGCGTTTCGGCAACACAGCCAGGACACACATCAATTGCTCAAACAGGTATTCTTAAACAAGTGGTCATTAATGAATCATTGACAGCAGGTTAATATGTAGGTGTGGCTAAGACTAGCCTCTTGATACAGAAACAATAAAATAAATAAATAAATGGAAAAAGAAAAAAAATTAAACGGGGGAAAAAAAAAAAAAAACGAAAACAAAACAGACAAGACAAAGGGACCTATTTTAATGATCTAAGCGCATGGTCTAAATTGCACTTAGGTCGTGTCCGAATCCGAATCTGAATTTTGCTAGTTTAACGACAGGAAAAATGGTCAGCACATCCGGCGCATGGTCGAAAAGGGTTGTCCCTATTCTCTCAATGAGTAATGGGTGTGTTTTGGGTGTAATGTGCAATAAATCAATCAGTGTCATCTCCCATTCCCTTTAAAAGCCAGTTGCACTGATTCGATATTTACATGGCGGAATTTTCAAGTGGAAAAACTGAACACTTCTTTTGCGAGGAAACACTTCGTGCGTGAGCAGAATATCTACGGGAAAAAGTCAGATTCCACCAAAGCATTTTTATCTTTATGCACACAATAATAATCTTCTACAGTGTAATCCTTTTATTTTTAATATTTGGCATGTTTGTGTGCTGTTGCACGTCCCTGTGTGTGTAATGCACGCGTTGTGCACCCACCTATAGGCGCATATTACTAACACGCTCTTTAAATAAAAAAAAAAAAAAAATATTGCGCCATTGACTTTAGACCAGGTTTTAGTTGGTCAATGGTGCAGTCTATTTCAGTTGCCTCAAAATAGCAACACGGCAACAATGCGCCTGAAATGCATTTGCTGTTTAAACAACATGGCGTGGGATGTGAAAATGATAACTGTGTTGGGCTGAAACTAGCAAAAAACACTTGCGTCGCGAGCCTGGTGCCGCATTGTGCCAGGTGTATGATAGGGCCCCAAAAACTTTCACAATATTAAACACTAGGGCTGCCCCCTAATATTCGACTAATCGTTAGTCAGCTAGAAGAGAAAACCTTGTGGCGAAGTCACATAGTCTGTGAGGGACAGATCGTGGGTGGCGGGTCCTTGTGGTAATTACAGTATGTCGGGAAGGAAATTAAAATATTATCCATCAAACTCAAATATAGCTTATCATTTGAAACGTGTGTAGTAGCAACTTTACATGGCTGCTCGATTTAACATAACGTTAACCTAGATAAATGTGCGCTATTAGTAAGCGGAGAGTAGAAGCTAAAGTATAGCACACAGACGCAGGTTCAATCACTTGCATTTTTCTCTGAAAACTCATTTTTGGTCATACAGATAAGAGTAATGCATAATTTGAAACTTTTACTTGTGTAAACTCACAATAACAAGAAAACGTTGTGCCTTTGTAAAATAAAGAAAACAAACAAGATGCGCTTTCTGCCATCTCAGTCTCTGTGAACTTGAGTGCATAAAAAAATACTTTCCACAGAAACATGAAAAATATATCTATAGAAAGCTTGAAATGTCAAGCGATTGTCAACCAATTCAAGTGCAAAACAATTATTCTCAGATTATGTAATCCATATGAAACGTGCATAAATGCGTGTCCAATAATGCGGAGATTAAGAGTCAACATCATCAACTTAATCTCTGCAGCCGAAAACACTGAAAACATTATCAATAAATTATTAAAATGCTTAGACAATCTTCTTGCTGTTTTTTTTTTCATGACACATTTATAATCATTAATTTTGCCGGTGCGCTGTGGCAAGCTTAATGCGCACACTTGAGCGCTGATTAGGCTATGTAGTATAAAGGCTCATTATTATGTTTTATATGGCTTAGTATTTAATATACATGTGCAGTTAGTCAACTAATCGCTTAAATGAACGACTACCAGTCGACTAAAAAAATCTTTAGTCAAGGGCAGTCCTATTAAACACAGTTGTGTAATAAGAAGGTGCAGTATGTCACTTCAGTTTTGGTTCATATTTTAAATGTGCAGGTGCTATTTGAACGGGTAACCTTTGACCTGGAAGAGCTTCAGGAGGCCATACGCATCATTGACAAAGATGTTCCTCGAACCGACCGAGATCTTCCCTACTACCGGTGAGAACTTGTTTAATATGCTAAATAAAGAAAATACTGGTCATGAAATACAGAAGAAGGTATCAAAGCATTTGCTAATTGTGCCTTTTTAATTCCCAATTCTGACTTTATTTCTCACAATTCCATGTTTATAACATCTATTTCTGACTTTCTCAGAATTGTGATATATACTTGCAAGGGAAAAATGTAATTGCGATTTATTTTTTTTTTTTTTTTTTTTTTTTTTTTTTTTTCTCACAGTTATGACTTTTTTTTCTTGCAATTCCAAGTTCATAACTTGCTAATTTGACTTCTTTTTCGGTCGGAATTTTGAAACAGAACGTTGCGAGAGAAAAAAAGTCAGAATTGTGAGATAAGAAGAGATAAAAAAACAAAAAGGATTATATGGCATAATATAAACTAATATATATATACAAAAAAATTATATCAGTTTATATTATGATTTGTTCTATCAAGTTAGAGTACCATTCTTTTATTAAAAGTAAAAAACACTTTCTGTGGCGGAAACAAGCTTCCATATAATCCTTTTTGTTTTGATCTTGAAGTTATACAGTATCTTGACAAAGCCTTTTAGTAAGAGGAAAGATGGAGAATAATATATTTATGGTTCTGTTATTTTGTTGGGTCTTATTGTTATGGCTTTATGGTGCTCATTATCAAACACATTATTATATCTGTTCATTTCCCTGGAGGAAAGACTTCCTTGTTCAGATTTCCATGTTTGATTCTTCTATGGCTACATAACTCTATCTTGATCTACACAAATAAATCAGCAAGTCTATCCATCTTCATGACTGGATGATTCTGTTTTAAAAATCTGTTTAATTTCCACCAAAATAGTTTTAAAATAAGTCCATCATTGCTTGTGTTTTGCATGACAACATTCTCTCTCTCTCTCTCTCTCTCTCTCTCTCTCCCCCCCCCCCCCCCCCCCCCTTCTCAAATAGCACAGTTCCTTCTTCATTTCTGCTGAAGAAAGTAAAGTCAATAATTCCTTTCTTATGTGTGTTTACACAAACCACATGTAGTTGTGAAATATAGGGCTCAATTTGCATTACCAGCACAAAGCAAACATGTCATTGCCACACCAATTTATCAAACAACCTTGGAGCTCAATATAAATAACACTCAGGAGTCTGTTGCACGGTTTTACTGTGGTTAAACAGTAACTAGTTTTAAGTACGGTCAGCTTAACTCACTTTGAAAGCAGAATTTAGTATCTAGATACAAAATCCACAAATACAGCAGATTTTCACAACATGCTCTTTCACAAAGATACAGTGTTGGCTTCTGAACAGTCCTATTATAATTACATTATATAACAAATTGTAAATATAGGTATACCCAATAATTACTTTGTTTACAAAGTAAACACATATTTAATGGTATAAATGGTATATTAGCAAAAAAAAAAAAAAAAGAACTCTTATTGCTTTTCAAACTGACTATATATTTTGCTTTTAAGTATAGTTCATCATGCATTAAGTGTTTTTTACTTTTAATAAAAGAATGGTACTCTAACTTGATAGAACAAATCATAATATAAACTGATATAATTTTTTTGTATATATATTAGTTTATATTATGCCGCCTATTTTGTGGCAGCAACATCAAATTTTCTTGATAGCCGACTACTAATCTTTTTAATACATTTTTAAAATGTACAGCACACATAGAATGATTGTATGCAAAGTATGATTGTATTAAAGTGGTTTTTACTCTGTTAAAGTACACCCACTTAATTACATCAGTCTTTTAAAGAATAAAGCACTTCTAATCACTTGTGTTTCATCACAGGAATGAAGGATTGGGTAATCTGCTTGTGTTGAGAGATATCCTAATCACATATGCTGCTTTTCACCCAGGTATGTAAATACACTCTGGAGTCTGTTTTTTTTTTTTTTTAAGAAATTAGTACTTGATATAATTGTTCTAATGTTACAGTAAAGATATATATATATATATAATTTCAAATAAAAATGCTGTTCTTTTGAACTTTCTATTCATCAAGTCCTGAAAAAAAAAATCCTGGTTTCTGCAAAAATATTAAGCTGTTTTTAATGTTAATAAGAAGATGAAATGTTTCTTAAGCATCAAATCAGCATATTACAATGATTTCTGAAGGATCATGTGACACTGAAGACTGGAGTAATGATGTTGTAATGATGTAATGAAATTCAGCTTTGTCATCACAGGAATAAATTACACTTTAAAGTAATTTAAACAGAAAACAATTATTTTAAATTGTAATAATATTCACAGTATTTACTGTATTTTTGATCAAATAAATGCAGCCTTGATAAGCAGAAGAGGCTTCTTACGAAAACATTTAAAAATATTATTGACCCCAAAACTTTGAACTTTTATTACTATTTGGGTGTTTGTGATCTGGTCTTTGTTTGCTGGTGAAGGGCGACACCTAGTGGTTAAATTGTGAAGTACTGTGTTTCTGTATTCCATATAACTTGTTCCAAACCTTAAAGGGATTGTTCACTCAAAAATAAAAATACTGTCATAATTTACTCACCCTCAGGTTGTTCCAAACTTGTATACATTTCTTTGTTCTGCTGTACACAAAGGAAGATATTTGGAAGAATGTTTGTAACCAAACAGATCTCGGCCCCCCATTGACTACCATAATATAATATAAAATTATTTTTTCTTTTTTCTTTTTCTTTTTTTTCCCCCCACTATGGTAGTCAGTGGGAGGTAAGATCTGCTTGGTTACAAACATTCTTCAAAATAACAGCAGAAGAAAGAAATTCATACAGGTTTGGAACAACTTGAGGGTGAGAAAATTATGACAGAATTTTCATTTCATGAACTATACCTTTAATCAGTTTCTTTCTCTTGTTTGCAGAAGTAAGTTATGCTCAGGGTATGAATGACCTATGCAGTCGCTTTCTAGAAGTTCTCGACTCAGAAGTGGACACTTACTGGAGCTTCTCCTGCTACATGGAGAAGTTTTCCAAAGACTTCCGTGCTGATGGACTGTATCGCAAAATGGGTGGGTTTCCTTGGTTTTTCCAAACTGTTAAGATCTCTTTTTAGCAGTTATAATGGCCCATGATTGCTGTCTGGATTTATTGGTAATAACGGTCAAATGCTGTTTCTGCTATGATATTTATCAGAATTGGAAGCTGCTTTACTAAAAGAACTGGATCCTCAATTACACTCTCATCTGGTCACAGATAACATGGAAAGACTCACATTTTGTCACAGGTGTGTTTCGGTTTTATTTTTTGGTCTCTTGTTTTCCTTGTCTTTCAGTCACTTTATACGTTTTGTCTTTGTCTTCCATTCAGGTGGCTTCTGTTGGGTTTCCAGCGGGAGTTTGAGCACAGCGATGCTCTACGTCTGTTTGAGATTTTCAGCTGTGATCACCTGGAGCTCATCTCACAGCAGGTGGATCGTGCTCGATATCAGGAGAGACTGGCGCGCAAACACAGCCTGGGTAAGAGTCCTTTCAACCACCTTTTCTAGTCTCTCAATCAAAATGGACAATTCGTATTTTTCATGGAGTTTTACATTATTTATCATAAATGATTTATTATTATTATTATTATTTAATTCATGCGCCCTCGTAAACTTATAGCTAAATAACACCACCTTCCGTCTTGCAGCAACATCTCTTCTTTTCTCTGGTGATGTGTTTACTAGCACGTGGGCGGGCAATCTGTCACTCACATGCCATTGACCAATAGCAAACCATAACAATCTAATTAATTCCAGATGAACAGAATCAAGTCATGCCCTACATTATTTTTTTTCTAGTTTGAGAAGCCGTTTCACTCTGACTTGTCATAATATGGAAGAAAAGACTATAGCAACTTCAGTTTCATGTGGACTTTAAACATCTGATGCCTTTCAAAGACATTTTAGCAATTCCAAATGCCCAAAGCAACATAATTGCTGGTGAAAAGATGACTTCATGTTTTCTAACACATTCGTTTTTGCGTACAAAACGAGCAGATAATCACTACATATTTGTATTATGCATGTCATATTGTGTAATTTCTTTTTCAGCATTTTGGTCAGCTTTGCTGTGTTTAAATGTGATATATAAATGCATTTTACTTACTTGAATACTAAATGTTCTTGATTTATGACTTTGTGATCTCCAGAGGAGGAACCTGTGAAGGAGCTACATGCTGTAAACACAGACTTCACCTTTGAACTCTTCATGTGTGCCACCATCTTGCTGGAAAACAGAGACACTTTACTTAGCTGCAGGAACGAGGTTCAGCTCATACAGTTTACCAGCAGGTGTGTGTACAATTTTGTACAGATTTGTAATGATTTGTTTGAAAAGAAAAAAAAAAAGTGTAATATATATATATATATATATATATATATATATATATATATATATATATATATATATTAAATCCTTCATGAACATATAGTGGCTCCAAAATGTGCTTTTAACACAAAAGTCAAACTTAAAATGTTCAAAATTGTGTGTCTAAATACTTTTTGTCTTAAGAAAGAAAGAAAACGTCTCAGGTTATGTATGTAACCATGGTTCCCTGAGAACAGGGAACGAGACTCTGCATTTGCAAACGAGTCACGTGACTCGGTGTCTGAAAGCCAACTATCCAATAACTCCAATTCCTATTGGCCGGCGACAGCCTATGACGTCATACAGCGTGACCCGGAAGTATAAAAGGGGCGCCTGGGGAAACAGTCATTATCCATCATCTTGAGGAACTGTTCAGCAGGCAGCCCGAAGCATGGCAAGGAAATGCAGAGTCTCGTTTCCTGTTCTCAGGGAACCATGGTTACATACATAACCTGAGACGTTCCCTTTCTACGCTTATGGGGCGATATACCCACGCCGCCATGCTTGAGGAGAATGCGTGCCAAGAAAAATGGCTGAGACAAAGGCTTCATAGCAGTTATAGAACTGCTTTGGCAACTCCCCCTCGGGTCACACCAGGCTGTCAGTGACAGCATTCCCTTCGGCCAACAGCTCAAGCTGTACTCCAAGAAGACCCTCCTCAGAGGTCCTACAGAAGCTGCTAAGGCGTCTGGAACCAGCTTTTCTAAAGAAAAAGCAGTCCCTTTAAGGGAATGTGGCCAAGGAACCGAAGGGAACCTCGACCAGTCACTAGAGGGGAACGAAGTCACCCCCAATGCCACCAGGGAGGCCGACCTGGTCTGTCACGAGACAAACTTAGTCTTGGCCAATCCTGTCTGAATACAGAGCCTCTAAAATGCATTCTTCATAGGCCGTGCACTACAGAACCCTGATCCAGGGGAGCTTAGGGAGTTAAGCACTATTACAAACATAACCCTAAAAGGGAAGTACGAAGCTCACCTAGCAGGTAGATCATGCAATGGGCACATACTCATGGAGGCCGAGGAGGGGCCTACAGCATGATAGTAGTTATGTGAAAAACAGAAGGCTTATACAGAAAGCCTGGTTTTAGGGGCCACCCCGGACACCTGTCTTGTCTTTCTGGGGTAGACAGCCGACTTCAATGGCAGCCTAAGAGGCTGCAAAGTGCCCGCATGACAATCCACCTAACACAATCCAACGAGCAGTGTACTCAGTAAAAAACACCTTTTACTCTTTAAAGCAAGAGGAGTACAGCATATGCCAACACGTATTAAGGAAGGCCTGGAGGGGCCTATAACCTCAACAGACATGTGGCATCAGCTCGTGGCAGTGTTTAGGCCCAAAGGACGATAAACAACCAGACAAAAGGAGGTTGGATTTATCACTTAGGCCTCTGGCCAACCGAAGTGTATACAGATAATTATCAAAGAGAAATACACCCAAACATACTCCAGTGTGTTCAAACCAGGCGACCCGTAGGCCAGGCAAACCTCTAATACACACGGCGTAAGTCTCGTGGCCGTTTCTAGGAGCACAAAAGATCCACCCTAGGCGCTAGGTGGCTCTTAGCTCAACTAGATTAGAATCAGACTCAGGGAGGCAGATATAGGTTAAACCAACCTTCAGTAAGATTTCACTACCAAATCAACCTGAGGGGCTAGCCACTCGGAATACTCGGTAAAAAGCACCCTGTTACCCTCACAGCGAGAGGAGTACATGACTGAACTCCACATATTACACCGGAGGCCGAAGTAGGCCTGCCTTAGTAAACACGTGGCATCAGCAAGTGGCTACCATAACCATACCACCCAAAGGCCATGTATTAGAAGTTTTATGATTAATACATGAAAAACGCTGCCAAACATCGTGAACAGGCCTGTTAGGGCCTATCTGTCAGCGATGGGGCGTGGCCGATGGTGGCATGGTTTCCCAGGCATCCTGCCAACAAGTCGACTAGAAAAGGAGGCCTTAAGGGGCCTCCATTCCAGTATCAGGTGGCGATCAGCCTACTCACAGATTAAAAAAAACAAACTGTGCCATCATGTAAACTACAAAAAAAGGGGCCTGAAGGGGCCTGCCAGTTCAATAACACGTGGCTTCAGCTCGTGAATTTTAAGGGAACCAAGCTACAGGGAACCAGCTCTAACCCAAAAAGCTAAGGGAAGCTAACTGCAACCTGCGCTAGGCTACACATTCCAACAGGCAATGTACCCTAAATATTTGTGACTAAAGGAAACCAAACAAAGCCACCATGGTCTAAGGGAGGCTATTACAAGCCTACTACCTCAAACAGACACGTGGCAGGGCCTGTGGCAGCGTAAACCTGTGAGAATATAACAGTTATTAAATATAACAGCCTTTGTCTAATATAATATTAAACAGTATTGTAAAACAACTGCTAACTAGAAGGAGGACGAATATCATAAGGCCTACAATCCGAGTTATATGCAATATAGCTGTTAACAAGATCACTAAAAAAGGGAGCTAATAGATACCAACTTTCCTCAAAAAAGTGGCTCTAACTACCCTGAGTATGCAATCCAACAGGTGATGCACTTAGTGACACAAATAAACCTCTATACTGGGGAATATAAGTCACCATATACTCAAATAGAGGCCGTTCACAGCAAAAAGGGCCTATTGTTATGAGAGCAGGTGCTAACCTGTGGCAGCATAAAAAAACTTACATACAATATAGGGCAAAAGTCTAGAACTCAAAGTAACAAACTTTGATCTACATGCTGTTTTTGAAAGGAAAAACACTTTCTGTACAGATCCTCAAATCTGATCTAAGCCCCAGAGGACAGGAGCTAAAAACTAGCAACGTCAACTCAAACTTAATAAATACAAACCATCAAGTGGCTCAGAAGAAAGTCATTCCTTTAGCATGAAAGTTCTAGAAAGTGGGGCCTAGCACACACCTGCATAACTTATCTGTGCAAAGATAAGGGCCTACCACCTGAGAAACAGCATCAGGGAGTCAAAAACAGCCTACAACCTAGCTGTTAAACTCATAATTGCACCTACACAAGCAAGGGGATAATTGGGCGTACAGCCTAAACAACTCCCTCGGGAGGAAGCCAGAACTAGGAACATGCATCCTGAAAGGATAGTAAATACATATGGGGTTACTTCATATACCACACATCACCTAGCTCTAGCCTGGCCGCTAAGCTATAGGCCTATATATACAACAGGCACCATAACAAAAGCCTGATCTCCACTTCTAAATCTCATGGTGAGAGAAATACAGTGAAGCTCAAAGCTGAAATGTCAGGCGGCCGGTTAGGGCCGCCGTAGACATATAAGCTGAAGTAATGAGTGCCAACTCAAACTATACTGAAAAATAGCCGAGAGGCTACTCATATATAGAGAAAAAACTAAGCAGCAGCCATTTTTTGGCCTGCTCAGTCAGTCTCAACACTCCAGTTTTGCCCCCCAAAAAAACCCCAAATGCTACATTTTACTGTTACATGTTCAGGAAATACACAGGAACAACACAAGGTCAACATTTAAATAATTAAATCTGACCTTGTCTTACCTTCCCGTGGCTCGAAGACCAAAGACTGCTCCTTCATTATTTAAAATAGGAAGAAAAAATCCATGGTTCTAGAAGCCCAAAGAACCCTTTCACTATCAAGCCAGAAGGCGGGCCTTCAGAAAAATGTCATCATGGGCCCGGCCGTCAGCCTGACTGTTCAAAGGTGTCAACCTGAACATGCACAGCAATTAAAAAACGCCCCAGGAGGCCAAGGAAGAGGGGCGAAGGCAAATGTAGAATTACCTTCGCCAAGAGAGGGGATCGATCAGTGGCCTCTTCCTCTTCCTCGTATCCCGCCGGTTCTGTGACTTGCTCTGAGGTGGAGGAGGCGCTCAAGCGGCGACACTAAACTTCTGGCCTTGTCTCAGAGCCTCGACTCGAGTCAGGCCAGGGCCTCCCGGCTGTCTGGGCCCAGGATCGGACCTGAGCGGTATGCAATTCTTATAAGCTGCTGAGTGCGCCTTCGCCTCCCTGAACTTTCCAACCACCGTTTCAACGGAGCCGCCGAAAAGTTCACTTGGCGAAACCGGGGCATTGAGGAGAGAGCCCTTCTCTTTCTTCCTGATGTCTGCGATGTTCAGCCACAGATGTCTCTCCGTGGCCACCATGGCTGCCATCGATCTCCCAATCGAGGCGGCCGTCTGCTTGGTGGCCCGGAGAGCAAGATCTGTGGTGCTGCGCAGCTCAGCCACCGCATCAGGGGACAAACCCTGCCCCTGATCCAGGTCCTTCAGCAGGTCAGCCTGGTAGGCTTGCAACACTGCCATAGTGTTCAAAGCCGCGCCAGCCTGACCTGCAGCAGCATATGCTCTGCCATTTAGACGAGATGTTTGCTTAAGGGGTCTGGACGGCAGAACCGGAGCTTTTAGTGTCGGTGCCCTGCCTGTGACGAGATAGTTGGCAAATGTCTCGTCAATGGGCGGCAGCGACACATACCCATGCTGGCCCAATCCCTCCACATCAGCGAAATTCCCTCGCTGATGTGGATGAATTCTAGCCGAGTATGGGTTCTTCCATGCCTTCTTGATCTCAACGTGAAGATCTGGAAGGAATGGAAGGCTCACTGGAGTTACGGGGTTGTGTTCAGAAAGAAAACGTTCGTCAAGTCTGCCGCGAATGGGCTCCCTTCTCACGCACTCCCACGGCAGCTGCAGCCTGCCGGCGGCGCGTTCCACAACCTCCAGTAACTCAGCATATGCTGGGCCAGGAGGCTTGGAGAAAGAAGAAGACGCAACTTCTTCCTCCTCCATTGCCATCTCCTGCCCACGGGGGCTAGCAGCCAGAAGAACACTCGCTCCTGGATCCGATGATGTCAGAGATAAGACATCATTGTCATCCAGGAGCTCATCCCCACCAGCCGCCACCGGAGGCTGAGAGACTATGACACCTCTCTCAAACTCAGCAGCGAGCTCCATCTGCGAGCCCCATGAGTGCAGCCGCCGCTCTGCCTCGGCACGAGCAGGGCCAGACCCACCAGGCGCAAATGTTGACGCCTCTTACTTCGAGAAGAGGGCCAGGCGGGAACGGAGCGTTCTCATAGGAAGACACGCAGACAGCGCCCTCAAGCACCGTCCGTGCGTGTTCTTCTCCCAGACAATGTACGCATAGGGTGTGCGAATCTTCCGGAGTCAGAAACCTCGGGCATGGATCCGCACACTTCCTGAAACATTTCTCTTTGCCCTCAGACATAATAGAGACGTACTTACAGGATACCAAGAGTATATTCACGACAGTGGCAATGACACAAACAGTCCCGAAAGACGATGAGATAATGACTGTTTCCCCAGGCGCCCCTTTTATACTTCCGGGTTGCGCTGTATGACGTCATAGGCTGTCGCCGGCTAATAGGAATTGGAGTTATTGAATAGTTGGCTTTCAGACACCAAGTCACGTGACGTTCCCCATAAGAGTTTGCAAACGCAGAGTAGAAGTTTCCTTTCAAAAGGGAACTAAAATAAAATAAATAAATAATGTAGAAAATGTATTTTTGTGCAGTGTTTTGTTATAGACTATCTCTCTTTAAAATGAATACCAACTGATTTGATATGTTGTATCTTATGCAATGGCATTCATACATTTTTAGTGTCACTTAAAGGTAGGGTAGGCAGTTTCAGAGAAATTCAGTTTTTGCTAACAATAGCAAGCTTTGAAAGCATTAGATCCCACCCTTCCTTGAGAGCATCTCCAAAGCCACACCTCTTCCAAAACACATGATCCAAAGCATCACTAGAGAACGCGCTGATGACGTGTGATGTCTGCGCAAGCAGGGTGTGCAGAGGTATGGAAATACATATGTTGACAGGCAGGTTGGATGCAATGATTGGACGAACATTTTTTGGCCCTGAGACTTCCACAGAAGTCTATATGTATATTTTTATATATTTAGACCACTTCTTTTATCAATTGCTGTCAGAGAGTTTCAACTACATTACTGTACAACAAAAAGTGTTTATAAAAAAATTACCTACCCTACCTTTTAAGTGTCAAAATACATTTTGGGGCCATTGTATAATGCATTGTTTTCGTTTATGGAGCACAAGAATCTAATCATACTGTCATGGTCAGTCTGCAGGGCAAGCTGGACCTGAACAGCACCCTGAAAAAAGCTGAGGAACAATTTTACAACTACTGCAAACGTTCATCCTGGGACTATTTGAGCGGCCTCTGTCGCACACGCAAGAGCAAAGAGGACCATTTCCTATATCAACTCCGTAACCTTTTTTCCTGAGAAGGCCTGCATGGAATTTGTTGACAGAAACTCTGTGCTCCAGTTGGATTTTGGGAATCCAGTGGGAATTTTACTCCAAAGAAGGATGCTGCTTTTAACCAGAGTTTTGTACAGGAACAAGATGGTCTCCTTTCAAACAGTTCTTTCAGTATTTGATCTTAGTTCATAAGGCTTTTATTATTGTGCCAGAATTACAGCAAAACACTAATTTAACCAATCTAAGATAATCAAATAAGACTTTTATTTAACCATTTACCCTGACCATGCTTGAAAATATAAGTAGCATTCTGTAATTTAACAGATTTTTGATAGTACTGAAGACTTGATTAAGCATATTAAGTATGCAACATCAAAATTTGCTTTATTTTGAACAGGATTTTGTAGTGCGCAATGACTGGAAAAACACAGAAAACCGAAATCCTTACTGCTGATCTGAGACCTGACCTGTGAATATTATTCAGTCTCAGAAAAATAGTGCTTACGTATTTTACAGCACAATATAATAATAGAAACACAGGCTCAGTTCTGAGAAGCTCTAGAAGACCCTCTGTGGTGTTGTCTTTCCAATCGTAGAGTGCTCAAGTATGTACTGATCAGAAATAGCACATTGAACCAGGACACCCTTCACTCTGAGACCACACTGCATTGGTTTTGATTATGTAAGAGACACAAAATATAAGTGTACATTTGGAGATATGGAATATTGCACATAACATTTGGTTATTATTTATTAAGAATTGACACACTATATGACACATTCAGGAAGAGTGTTTTTTAAGAGAATTAAATGACTGATCAGCATGTTTTGGGGAACGGGTGCTATTAATTTTGATGTTTGGATTACATTTTGAAGTTTACACGTCATGTTTATTAATGTTTTAATTAATGTAGCAATAATGTAAAGACACTGCAATGTTAGACAGAATGAATTAATCTAGCTGTGTATTTTCAATAAGAAGTGTCATTCATGAACCAGTGTGTGCGTGTGTGTGATACTGAGAGTGAGTGATTTATTTTAAGATTACTATGTGACATTTAAGCTGTTGGTTTCTAGTGAGTCACTTCATAAAGAATAGATTGGTAGCCATTAAATATTCTTGTGAAATAAACTGTGGTGATTTGAATATGACTTTTTTTATTTCTCTAAATTATTAAAGTTAAAGTTGAGCTATGATTCATGGCACTTTCCATGAATCAGGTACAAACCAAGAATCATAATATCAGTGCAACCCTGTTACGACACAATTTAATATATGTTATTATAATATATATTATTATATTTCTTAAAAATCTGACGCACAGTGACTGATATAATTTGGACTTTTTCTCGATTTTTACAAATATTGTAGTTTTGACCGTATTCATCAAGCTCAGGGTGGGCACTGTTACCCAAGTTATCGTAAGAAAAATTCTCAAGAAATACTATTCTTTAATTAATGGAAAATATAAAATGTTTTTGGTAACCCTTTATTTCATTGGTCCACTTTAGACATTCTACTAACTATAAGTAACTTTGCAAGTACATGTCAACTTATTCTACTAACCCGAACCCTAACACCCAACCCTAACTTAACATTCTACTGATAGTCTAATGACTGGGAGTTGACATGTACTTGCATGTCACTTATAGTCAGAAATTATTATTTAATCACACAAATTGGGGTTTTCAACTATTTACAGATGCTAACAAAGTTGAAAAATTTGCCAACCTCTTATAGAAGTGAAAACAGCTAATAAAATAAATTTATTCAAAATTAATTCATCCCCCTTAGGTTAATAACCATCATTTTCTGAAGGTTAGTTAGTTGTGTTAGTTCTCCCAAAAATAAAAATCATGTCATTGATTACTCATCCTTATGTCGTTTCAAACCCGTAAAACCTTTGTTCATCTTCGGAGGACAAATGAAGATCTTTTTTGATGAAATCTGAGATTTTTCTGTCCCTGCATTGACAGCTATGCAACTTTTGACACTTAAAAAAGTTCATAAAGAGATTGTAAAAAACAAATCCATATGAATTGAGTGGTTTAGTACAAATATTCTGAAGAGACTCAATCACTTTTTATGATGAACAGATTTAATTTAGTCTTTTATTCACATATTAACATTGATCAGCGAACATAAACAGAAGCTCAACCGAACCTGCTTGATGCGTGAGAACAAACCTCATTGGTTCTTGTGGAAGCTCAAATGTGCTGTGAAACACACGAGAATGAACCTCATTGTTTCTCGCATGTCAAGCAAACAAGCTTGAGCTTCCACTTACCACAACTGATGTGTCCGTTGATGAATGTTTACATGAATAAAAGCCTAAATTCATGATATAAAAGTGATCGAGTCTCTTCAGAAAATTTGGATTAAACCACTAAATTCATTTGGATTAGTTTTACAATCTCTTTATGAACTTTTTGAAGTGTCAAAGTGGTAGTTGTGTAGCTGTCAATGTAGGGACAGAAATCGCTCCGATTTCATCAAAAAGATATTTATTTGTGTTCCGAAAGATAAACGAAAGTCTTACAGGTTTGGAACTAAATGACGTTGGTTAATTAATGACAGAATTTTCATTTCTGGGTGAGCTAACCCTTTAAGTATCTCAGTTTGTTGAATATTTTGTATGCTATTAGTTATATGCACATACATTGTTTTGGATTAACTTTGTTTTTAGCAGACGTATCCCTACAAGAACATCTTATTAGTAAGTGTTTCAGGGCTTAACACTGTCTGATGAACTTATCTTGTGCGAGCATGTGTTTATCTAACATGCTACAGCACCACTGGGCATTTTGAGGCAAAAAGCACCACAAAAAGATCTCAAAAGTACATTAATCTGCAAAATAAAAAAAGATGAGGACACTGCACTTATTGAGTTTGTGTCATACTTAATGAAGTCGGAATCTCCCCTCGAATGGAAACCAGTGTCGTCTGTGTTGCACTGCCTTGGTATTAGCAGTTGGTTGTTAACTCACTGTGCTTTCTCTAAATGGCAGACGTTTGGCTGGCGAGACTACAGCACATGAGAACTGCAGCCTGGAACTTTCTCTGCGCTGTGGGTCAGGTGACTGCATGCTGGAATCTATTCGGCTGCCGTGGCTATATACACAGAAGAGTCCAGGGCTTCTGCCTCTGAGTCCAGTAGTACAGGAGTGCAGAAGGCACCAGGACGCGCTCTAGCAGGGCTTTGGCCGAGGGCAGACCCCGTGCTAAGGGAAAGGACACACGCTACATTTCGTTATCTCTCAAGTACAACTTTTCCAATAAGGTAAAAGTTTTCTTTGAAGCTTTGCAAGAGGCTTAGCTTGGTGTTCTGTTCTGTCTGTTTTAGATATGGACAGCTTTGGTAGTTCTGCATTAATATTTTTTACATTTTTTTTTTTTTTTTTTTTCTAATGTACACACTGCTAAAACAAAGCAAATGTGTGTTCTAGGCCAATCTGGACTGATTATGCTTCCATCCATCAAATCCCACAATAAACTGAACATGTGAAAAGTATATAAAGGCGCCAGAAGGAATTCCCAGATGAAAAAATAACTTGAGCTTATTATTTACTTTGTGATAGGAATAGAAATTTGTCATTTGAGGAATTCTGGGGAAGCTCCAGGAAACATTTTGGGTAGAAGGAGAAACATTTATGTATGGAATACACAGATGAAAATTTGGACACACCTACCCATGTTTTGGAAAAATAGTAAAGTCGTCAAAACTGTATGAAATAATACAAAAGTAGAATGGGAATTAAAAAATTAGGTGCATTAGGTGCATCCTGGAATTAATTTTTAAACAGTATTGAAGTTTGCATGCATGCTGGACACTTTTTAATTAAAAATAATTTATAATATTTTGTATAAAATGTTACAATTGAAATATTAAATTAAATACATAATTATCAAGTATTATTATTATTATTATTATAATTTTGTTAAGAAATTCATGTATTATTATCATCAACAAACTAAAACATTTCTGTTGATTGAAATAAAGCTGAAATAAAATATGAAAATAAATATAAGTTTATATTATGTTTAGTTTAAAATTATAAATAAAATAAATTAAACTTAAATAGCAATATTAATAATAATAATAATAATAATAATAAAATTACAAAAGCACATAAAGAAATGATCAAATATTAAACTGTCACACATGCAGATGCAGCAAATCAAGAGGATTTTGCAGGTCACATGACCCCTTCAGCACTAGGCCCTTTGTGTCTCTTAACTGCCAATGTGCTCTTGTCTCATGACACCAGCTTTCCTGTAACAAACAGCCTGCTTCTTTGTCAGGCCTATATTTTTATCTAAAATCCTTCATTTGATTTGCTCTGCAGAGTTAAGTGGGAATGAAAACTCCAGTCGCTCTTGTATACCTACCTGTTTAAGGCCTTTGTGGTTTTGAATTTCATAATGTTTAAAGATAAAGAAGACAATATTCTGTTTTTATAATGAATTAGAATAATAAATTAGAATTAATTATTGAGTAAGAAGTGTGGTGACAGAACTTCACAGTTTGCTGTTACACAGCGCGCGCGCACACACACACACACACACACACACACACACACACACACACACACAAACACAGAGAGAGAGAGAGAGAGAGAGAGAGAGAGACAGTGTTGGTCATGGCATGCAGCCAAGCAGGCAATCTAGTGCTTTCTAAAGCAGCTGACAGCACAGGGCAGCATGATTACAGCACAAATGTGGATGTAGCTAGAAACGTGTCCCAGTTGGTCTATACATATTTTTAATGACTGATCCAGATTATTCATGTTTAAAATGCATTGTCTTTTTTTTTTTTTTTTTTTTTTTTGACAGAATAAGTTTTTCTTTAATTTTAATAATATTTATAAAATCAAATTATTATTAATAATGCAATTACATTTATGCAAAGTTGTTTTGAGATCATTTACTTGTTAAACTCTGTGGTACATTTGTTAAGCTTAAAATGTTTCTCACTTGAGAAAGAATGTTCTGTAAAAAGTTGCATAATTTATGCAAACAATGCATTAAATGGTTTAAAAGTTAAATTACCTGTAAATGCAGTCGTGTAATGGCATTTTTTTTTCTTTTTTTTTTTTTTTCTTGGAGACTCAATACTGTTGAACTGTTTATGAAAAAGACAAAAATGTACACACATTTTATGTGTACTTTATAACCTTGCATATACAAGAAAGTACTTTATTCAGATACTTTACTAAAATCACCATTGGTTATCTGTTCCAGACAGGATGTCAAAAGGTCCAGCAGTGGGTATTGATTTAGGCACCACCTACTCCTGTGTGGGAATCTTCCAGCATGGAAAGGTGGAGATCATCGCCAATGACCAGGGGAACAGAACGACCCCCAGCTATGTCGCTTTCACAGACACCGAAAGACTGATCGGAGATGCAGCCAAGAACCAAGTTGCCATGAACCCCACCAATACAGTGTTCGGTAAGGCAGTCCATAACAGAATTTACCAGAACATAATGCATTTTACTTGAGAAAGAGAATGAAAAATTTACATTGACACTGACAATGTTGACATTGGCAATGTTACTATTCTCCATTAGATGGCATTGTAGTTACTATAATGCTAATACTGTAATTCAAGTGAGTTTTTGCCAGCAGAAACCAGTAGCAGTTTTTAAAGCAATGCTTGTTTGTTGCTACTTTGCCTTTTACATCCATTTTTATTGGTTCAACAGACGCCAAGCGCCTGATTGGTCGACGCTTTGATGACCCAGTTGTTCAGTCTGACATGAAGCACTGGCCCTTTAAGGTGATCAATGATGGTAGCAAGCCCAAGGTGGAAGTGGAGTACAAAGGGGAGATGAAGACCTTCTACCCTGAAGAGGTGTCTTCTATGGTCCTCACTAAGATGAAGGAGATCTCTGAGGCTTACCTAGGCAAGGTGATTAGAAATATAAAAAAGCATTTTAAATAAGTGCTTTTACATATTTTACATTTAGGTTGTTACATGTTTTAGGCCACTTTCTGGCCCTTTTGCTTCACACGTGTGACCATAGACCACAAAACCAGTCATAAGGGTCAATTTTTGATGTATGGTTTGACAGGATAGGGCAATATTTGGCCGAGATACAACTATTTGAAAACCTGGAATCTGAGGGTGCAAGAAAATCAAAATTTTGAGAAAATCGCCTTTAAAGTTGTTCAAATGAAGTCCTTAGCAATGCATATTACTTACAAACATAAATTTTTTATATATTTGCAGTAGGAAATTTACAAAATATCTTCATGGAACATGATCTTAACTTAATATCATAATGATTTTTGGCATAAAAGAAAAATCGATAATTTTGACCCATACAATATATTGTTGGCTATTGCTACAAAATACTTGTGCGACTTATGACTGTTTTTGTGGTCCAGGGTCACATTAATGTGCATTCAAGCATACAGGAAATGCATGACCTGGCTAAAGAGAACATATCGCTCTAGAGATCACATTGTCATTAAATTCATGAGAAAATGTGTGCAGCATTTGAAGCCTTTCCTTGAATTTTGTTAAATGCAAACTAAAAAGAATCTTATTGATCTCATACTTTAGTAGGACACACCAAACCAAAACAGAGAAACCCAAGTACTGTGGCGAAGACTATCTCTACAGTATGAGTGCAAAAATTTGCAAACACAGCTTTATGCATCTTATCTTTTAGTGATGCTTACAGTTAGAGTGGATTTGAGACATTTACCACAGATTATTATCTGATTCTGCAGCACACATTTTATCCTCAGAAAGCTCTTAAACATTATAAAGTCTGAATTATACCTCGACTTTGGTTATTGCTGGTTTCCAGGAAGGATGTCAACTTGATAACAATCTTTAGTGTCAACAAGTTTGTTTTTTTAAACCTGTGTTGCTTAAAACCTTTTTTTTTCCTGAAAGCATCTACTGTTTCTTCATGAACAAAATTATATTGAAAAAAGTGAACTGTAATCATAATTAATGCAAAGACTCTTTCCTTATTAATCACAAAAATCTCTCTCTCTTTTTTTTTTTTTTAAATATGCACTAGTTTGTAGAAGCCACTGGGTTGATCAGAATCAAATCCAACATAATCCTTTACACAACCAATAAAACATCTCTGAGTGAGACATGGACTTCAGTCAAGTCAAGTCACCTTTATTTATATAGCGCTTTTTACAATGTAGATTGTGTCAAAGCAGCTTTACATTGATAACTGGTACATTATTTTGGCTGCACAGCAGCTCTTAAAGAATAGTGTCAATGCAGGCAGATCAAAGCACTGTTGAATATCAAATATCAATTGTCAAGTGTCCCCAACTAAGCAAGCCAAAGGCGACAGTGGCAAGGAACCCAAACTCCAACAGGTGACATTAGGTGGCAAACAGGTGTTAAAATGGAGAAAAAAACCTTGGGAGAAACCAGGCTTAGTCGGGGGGCCAGTTCTCCTCTGGCAAACAGTGCTTTGTTACAACTCAGGTTGCTATCATAAGTCAGATAGGATCGCAACATTCAAAGTATTTAATTCAGTTCCATCCAGCTGAGGATCGTATTCATCACACCGGTATGGACGGTTGTTGAGGAGATGCGCCACTGGTTGTCATGTTGATGAGGCCTTCACAGTGGATGATCTAGTTGACTCAATCTCTGCTGATACTTCAGGGCTGCATTGTGGTCGTGTCAAGGCGCAGGTCCTTGGTCTCACCTGGATGCGGCCCGGATCCAGTTGGATACGGTAAACCTCGGGATAAACAGAAAGACTAATATTAGCGTAGATGCCATTCTTCTTCTGATGTAACGAGTACATCTGGTGTTATAGGAAGTGTTCCTATAACACTTATTTTATGAAAAATTTGAAAAAGATTTGAAAAAAATAAATTGATAATGTGTTATGTGTATGCCAGTTTAAGGAGATGTGTTTTTAGTTTAGATTTAAACTGACAGAGTGTGTCTGCTTTCCGAACAATGCTAGGAAGATTATTCCAGAGTTTAGGTGCCAAATAGGAGAAGGATCTACCACCTGCAGTTGATTTTGATATTCTAGGTATTATCAACTAGCCTGAATTCTGAGATCGCAATAGACGCGAAGGACTATAATGCATTAATAGCTCGCTCAGGTACTGGGGAGCTAAACCATTTAGTGCTTTGTAAGTAATTAGCAAGATTTTAAAATCTATACAATGTTTAACAGGAAGCCAATGCAGTGTTGACAGAACTGGGCTAATATGGTCATACTTCCTAGTTCTAGTAAGAACTCTAGCTGCTGCATTTTGTACGAGCTGTAGTTTATTTATCAGGCGAGCAGAACAACCACCCAGTAGAGCGTTACAGTAATCTAGCCTTGAGGTCATGAACGCATCAACTAACTGTTCCGCATTTGGCATCGAGAGCATATGTCGTAATTTAGATATATTTTTAAGATGGAAGAATGCGGTTTTACAGATGCTAGAAACATGGTCTTCAAATGAAAGATTGGTATCAAAGAGCACACCCAGGTTCGTAACTGACGACAAAGACTTAACAGAGCAGCCATCAAGTGTTAGACAATATTCTAGGTTATTACGTGAGGAAGTTTTTGGTCCAAAAATTAGAATATCTGTTTTTTCTGAATTTAGTAGTAGGAAATTACTGGTCATCCAATTTTTTTATATCAGCTATGCATTTCGTAAGTTTCGTCAGGGCGCGAAGAAATATAGAGCTGAGTATCATCAGCGTAACAGTGAAAACTAACGCCATGCTTCCTAATGATATCTCCCAAGGGTAGCATGTACAGAGTGAAAAGCAATGGTCCTAGTACTGAGCCTTGCGGTACTCCATATTCAACTTGTGATCGATATGACCTCTCTTCATTTACTACTACAAACTGATAACGGTCAGATAAGTATGATTTGAACCATGACAATGCAATTCCACTAATGCCAACATAATTTTTGAGTCTATTTAAAAGAATATTGTGATCAATAGTGTCAAATGCAGCACTAAGATCCAGTAACACTAATAGAGAGATACAACCCCGATCTGATGATAAGAGCAAATCATTAGTAACTCTAATGAGAGCAGTCTCAGTACTATGGTACGGTCTAAATCCTGACTGGAAATCCTCATAGATACTATTTCTTTCTAAAAAGGAACATAGTTGTGATGATACTGCCTTTTCAAGTATTTTTGACAGAAAAGTGAGATTTGAGATCGGCCTGTAATTGACTAATAGTTTTGTTTTCTTCCAGCTGCGCTCCATTTTTCTGGCTGCTACCTTTAGGGCCCAAGTGTGCTCATTGTACCATGGCGTTGGATTAATTTCCTTAATCTTTTTTAAACGCAAAGGACCAACTGAGTCTAATGTGCTGGCAAAGACAGAGGCAATAGTTTCTGTTGCATCATCGAGGTCTTCTAAGCTGTCTGGTATGCTAAGGCGATGAAACTGATCAGGAAGATTATTTATAAAGCGTTCTTTAGTGTTAGAAGTGATGGTTCTACCAAATTTATGGCAGGGAGGCAGTTTAGCTGTTTTGACTAAATGTAGTATACACAAGACTAGATAATGATCTGAGATGTTGTCACTCTGCTGCAGAATTTCAACGGCATCAATATCAATTCCATACCACAATATTAGATCTAAGGTATGGTTACGACAATGAGTGGGTCCTGACACGTGTTGTCTAACACCAACAGAGTTTAGAATATCTGCAAATGCCAATCCCAATGAGTCTTTTTCATTATCTACATGGATATTAAAGTCACCAACAACAAGGACTTTATCTGCAGCTAGTACTAACTCCGATAGAAAATCAGCAAATTCTTTGATAAAGTCTGTATGGTTTCCTGGTGGCCTGTATACAGTAGCCAACACAAATGTCAACTTACATAATGTTACGTAAAGTACCATCACTTCGAAGGAATTATATTTGAGAGACTTTTGACTAATACTGTAAATATTACTATAAATTACAGCAACACACCTCCCCCTTTGGCTTTCTGACGAGGATTGTGTCGATAATCATAACCTTGAGGGCTAGACTCATTTAAAGTAATGTAATCGTCCGGTTTTAGCCAAGTTTCTGTCAAACACAGCACATCTAGATTATTGTCTGTGATAATATAATTTACAGTAAGTGATTTTGAAGAAAGGGATCTAATATTTAACAACCCAAGCTTTATCATTTGTTTATCATTATTATCTCTATTTTTTATTTGTTGAACATCAATTAAATTTTTACCATTAAATGGGTTTGGAAGTTTTTTGTTTTTACTAATTCGGGGTACAGACACAGTCTCTATGTGATAATATCTAGGTGTAAGAGTTTCTATGTTTTGGGAATTATCTGACTTCTGTAACGTGAGGCAGCTAGCAGACGGTCGGTTTAGCCAGTCTGTCTGCTTCCTGACCTGGGCCCCAGTTTGTCACTTCAGTGAACTATGCAATGTTTGTAGAAGTCAAACTTAGTGGTTCTTATCACACTTGATGCTTTTTATCACACTTGATGCTAATCATTGTGCCATTCAGAATCACGCTAATGAAGATTTCATCTTGTTATTACAGGCAGTGTCAAATGCAGTCATTACAGTGCCTGCATACTTTAATGACTCTCAGCGCCAAGCCACCAAGGATGCTGGAACCATTGCCGGCCTTAATGTCCTTCGTATTATTAATGAACCAACAGCAGCTGCTATTGCTTATGGATTGGACAAAAAGGTATATAGACATCCTGAGCTATACTTTACATAGTTCAGGGTTTATATATAACTTGGTAGACATGCTTAACTGGTTTGTAAAGATGTTTTGATTAAGTGTTTGTAGACTTTTTTGTTGTCCAGCCTCTCACCGATTGACTTTCGGTAAACTGCTGCTTTATGGCCACAATTCACTACAGGTTGGTGGTGAGCGCAATGTCCTCATCTTTGATTTGGGTGGTGGAACATTTGACGTGTCCATTCTGACAATCGAGGATGGCATTTTTGAAGTCAAGTCTACTGCAGGTGACACCCATCTGGGTGGTGAGGACTTCGACAACCGAATGGTCAACCACTTCATTGCCGAGTTCAAGCGCAAGTTCAAGAAAGACATCACCGGCAATAAACGTGCAGTCCGTCGCCTACGGACAGCATGTGAGCGGGCCAAGCGTACCCTTTCCTCCAGCACGCAAGCCAGCATTGAGATCGACTCTCTGTTTGAAGGTTCTGACTTCTACACTTCCATTACCAGAGCACGTTTTGAGGAGCTCAACGCCGACCTGTTCCGCGGTACGCTGGAACCGGTGGAAAAGTCATTGCGGGATGCCAAGATGGACAAGGCGCAGATCCATGACATTGTGCTGGTTGGTGGCTCCACTCGCATTCCCAAGATCCAAAAACTGCTTCAGGACTTCTTTAATGGCCGGGATCTTAACAAAAGCATCAATCCTGATGAAGCAGTAGCTTATGGAGCTGGTAAGAGGGTTGATTTCCACTATAGATGAATTATCACTTTTGCTTTGTGACATACTAATCTTTTCTCAAATCCCACCAAGCTGTCCAGGCAGCCATCTTAGCAGGTGACAAATCAGAGAATGTCCAAGACCTGTTGCTGTTGGATGTCACTCCTCTCTCTCTGGGCATTGAGACGGCTGGTGGTGTCATGACTGTGCTAATTAAGAGGAACACCACCATTCCCACCAAGCAAACCCAGACGTTCACCACTTACTCAGACAACCAGCCCGGTGTACTGATCCAGGTAAATGAAAGAAGTTGTTGTAGACCCATACATACTTGGTCTTCCTTCCTTTCTGAACATCCTAGGTCAGATCAGCATGAATTTTCATTTCCAAGCTGGTTTGGTACAGGTCCAGCTCATCATAGTTCACCAGCAAAGAATAATAGTCAACCAGTATGGCCTTCTAATGAAACTGCCTGACCAGGGAAGGCTTGCTGGTAAAGCTTGTTAAACAGCCTGTTGAGGGCACCAACAAACCAATGTCCAAAACATAACATGGGCTGGTGACCAGCAATGCTTGACTATTCAGGAAGGTCCTTGAAACAGTTGAGATGTTGACATCAGTTCTTCCAAAAGCCATTGAGGCGTTTGTAACCAACTGTAGTCTGTTTAGGATTTTTGATTTTCTCATCCCTAGGTATTTGAGGGAGAGAGAGCCATGACAAAGGACAACAACCTTCTTGGCAAATTTGAGTTGACAGGCATCCCTCCTGCTCCTCGTGGTGTGCCACAGATTGAAGTTACCTTCGACATTGACGCCAATGGCATTCTAAATGTGTCCGCAGTGGACAAAAGCACTGGCAAAGAGAACAAGATCACTATTACTAATGACAAAGGTAGAATAACTTGTTCTGACCTTGGATAAAGAGTTGACTTCACACTCATTTACTCCAGAGAACTCTGGAGTTCAAAAATGGTCTTAGTTTTCACCGTTAGTTTCCTGCTAATCTTTTCTGCTTCTTTCAGGTCGTTTGAGCAAGGAAGACATTGAACGTATGGTACAGGAGGCCGACCAATACAAAGCAGAGGATGAAGCTCAGAAGGAGAAGGTCACTGCCAAGAACACTTTGGAGTCCCTGGCCTTTAACATGAAGAGCACTGTGGAGGATGACAAGCTGCAGGATAAGATCAGTGCAGAGGACAAAAAAACTATTATTGACAAATGCAATGAGGTCATAGCCTGGCTAGACAGAAACCAGGTAGGTAACATCCTAAAAATTGCACAATGTACATGCCAATCTACAGGTTACACTTGTTTACAGGATTAAGGCTATCCCTTTCAGTTATGTTTGTTACTGAAGGATCACCTTAAGCAAGTGAAATCCATAACCACCCAGAGTATTTCACCCAACAAATTGGCCTTCCCCACTGTGCTTAACCCTGGGATATCAATGCTCTAAATCCTGTTTTTAACGCCAGGTAGAGAAACATTATTTAGAAGCAGAGTTAGCACCACTTTTAACCCAGGTTATGAAACCCCTCTCTGCATTGTGGTGCCAAAAGGGGACAGTTTGAAACAATGTGGTGTTAGAATGTTATGACAAGATGCTTAACAATAGACACCCAATTGTATGCCTCATATTCAGGTGCTTTGGACAATGACAGAAACACTTTTGTATAAATAACGTTTGAGGGGGGAAGTATTTAAATAGTGATGGAAAAAAACATTGGAGTGACAAAAAAAATATTCTTGCATTTATAGTCTGAAAAGTCTGTTCAGGAAAAAACTGATGGTAGAGTCAGCAATATATAATATGAGGTTGTGAAATGCTAATGTCTTTGTGTAAACAGGTTGTGTGCTGCCTTCATCCAGTTGATGACACTCACACTGCAAATATGTGAATAAAAACGTTAGCCCAGTGTTTAGGGATGCACAGTGTTAATTGTAAATCCTGGGTAAATTATAAGCAGTGTGAAACACAAAACAAGATAAGCAATTTTTCTGAGGTTTAGAATGTTGATTAACCATTTAAAGTATGAAAACCCTCTAAAGAGATCATTAAGCCAGTGTTTCCCAACCTTGTTCCTAAAGGTACACCAACAGTACACATTTTGGATATCTCATTTGTCTAACCAATCTATTTATGTTCTTGGAGTCTAATAATTACACTGTAAAAAAATGACTGTGATTTTAATGGTAAAAGACTGTAAAAAATGCTACGGTGAAGAACAGTTAATTGGTTTACAAAAAGTTTCCGTACTATATACAGTGAATAACTGTAATAGATCTAATGGTACATTTAATGTAATTTTACTGTAAAATCCCGTTAAATGTACAGTTTTTGGACGTGAAAAATAACAAGTCATTGTATAATTTACAGTGAAAAACCGTAAATTGACATTCCCACAATTCCCTGCGTGACACTTCATATTTGTTGTATTTTTGTTGAAATAACTTCTTAGTTTTTTAGTTTTTTCTAATCAGTTATGTACATTTAATATTTAATGTTTTTTTTTAATGTTGTAGATTTATGTAGCAAATAAGAATCGTTAAAATTATTGACTATATTTTGAGACAAAGGTCTAATTAATGATTTTGAGTTTTTCAATAATGGAAGAATATGTAAAAGAATGGTATTTCAGGTAAAAGGTACCCCTGCTGTTGGGACTAAAGGCACAATAATTAACATGGTAATAAATAGCTGGCCGACTTCTCCATTTGTTGACATGACATGGTTAGATTCAGATGGTAAATATCATGTATTAAGATATGTAAGAGATAATTTAATTATGTAAGAGATAACTTAAGAGATGAATAGATACTCACCATATTTATAATGAAACCATCATATTTAAAAAATATGATATTAATCATATCATATAATAAAGTATCATATTTATTGTTACTACTGTAAAGTTATATTAAATTATTATGGGATCTCCTTCGATGCTTTTTGAATCTTTACTTTTCTTTAAAAAATAATTTTGTTTCAGTACATTTTTCTTAAGGTGTGCTTCTAGCCCTATTGTACCCAACTGTTTGTGTTCCTCCAGTAACAGAGATAGAAATTAAGCAATGAATCACAAAACAAAGAGTATCTTCTTATGTCTTGTGCTACAGACCGCAGAAAAGGATGAGTACGAGCACCAACAGAAGGAGCTGGAAAAAGTGTGTAACCCCATCATCACCAAGCTCTACCAGGGTGCAGGTGGCATGCCAGGTGGAATGCCGGGTGGAATGCCTGGGGGATTTCCTGGAGGGGCAGGGAGTGGTTCCTCATCTGGTCCTACCATTGAAGAAGTGGACTAATTTGACACCAAAATACATATAGAGAGAAACCAAATCAAAATCTGTTTTACGTCAGCTTGCTACATCTCAAACAGGCTTCATGTCAACTAGCGTTTACTTACATTGGTCAGATGTGCCACATGAGACCAACTTATAGCTTGTGACCAAAGCAATATGGCACTTACTAAACAGCTTTAGCATTGACATATTAGCCTATGTTAACATCATGTTTGCAAATCTGTAATTCTATCTGTAAGCTATTTTTCAGTGTTTACAAGGTTAGTCATGCTACAATTACAACTAAATATGTAGTTAAGGTGAGGCCTTTTAACTTGTTTAATTCTCATTATTCATAATTATTCCACAGGGATGGGTTTTTACACATCTGCTTTACAATTCATTAATTTAAGCAGTTAGTGTTACCTGTATGACTCAATAAAAATAAAGCATATTATTTCCTCAATATCATGTCTCATGTTTTTGTTAAATAAATCTCATGATAGAGGGAATGTCCATGAAAGAACACTTCAGAGCCTACAACATACACAACACACTCATTTCTGCAATCAAATGCATTCATGGATAAAGAATCATGGATAAATTAGCTCCATTTTTTGCTTTTAGAAATGTAGGTGATGTCCCTTTGTTTTTGTTTGGCAGGCTCACCTTTTACAGTCAAAATTATATTGTTCTTTTCCTCATATGACAGATACAAACATTCCTGAGCTCCTCCCAATGCATGAAAGCACCTGTATGAATTGCGAAATTTAACAGATGCTAGAGAGAATATAAAGCTGGAGAGAGATGTGATGAAACAACAGCAAGACATTAGGCACTTGTCTCTACAACATGATCAGGATCGTCAGCTTTTTTGCTTTGGTGGCCTCTACTCTGGGTGAGATTTTATTAGGGTAAAAAGTACTTAAATAAGGTCTGCATGAGGTCACCAAATCAACTTAGCATTGCACTCTACTAAACGTAACATAATGCTTTTCTTATTGGCTTTTTTATGAATTGTGGTTATAGGTTGCGGAGTGCCTCAATATCAGCCTTTGGATATGACTGCCAGAAGACCTAGTGGGGGAGGGGTAGCAGGTATTATTAATGGAGACAATGTAATACCTGATGGAAAGGAAGCACTCCCTTGGCCCTGGCAGGTCTCTATCCAGGTAGTGTAATAAGTTTTAAATACACAATCATTGTTAACAAGCCTCTGATTTTCATAATGAATCATTATGATGGTGGACCTCATTCTCTGTATAATAATGTACTCATGAAGTTATTTATATTTGAACCAGACATCCACTGGTCAGCACTTCTGTGGTGGTTCCCTGATCAACAATAATTGGGTCCTCACTGCTGCCCACTGTTTAGTTAAGTAAGTGTCTGTGTGTTTTTTGTTTGTATGTTTTTGATATATAAGTATTCAACTTTCCTGCTTTTTTCCCTGTCCCTGTCTTTCTAGGGCTAAAATTCACAATGTTGTCCTTGGACAGAATGACCGTGGCTCCTTAACTGAACCTTTTCAGTTAAAGGGAATTGCCAAGGTATCATCTTTAATGCGATTCTTACATTACTTTTAAATTACACTACAGTTCCAAAGTTTTCAAATGTTATTAAAAGAAGTCTCTTCGAGGTTGCATTTATTTGATAAAAAAATGCAGTAAAGACAGTAACATTGTGAAATATTATTTGAGTTTAAAATAAGTTTTCTATTTGAAAATATTTAAAAATGTAATTTATTCCTGTTGGCAAAGCTGAATTTCCAGCATCATTACTCCAGTCTTCAGTGTCACATGATCTTTCAGAAATCATTCTAATATGCTGATTTGCTGCTCTAGAAACATTTATTATCATTAGTTTAAATGTTGTAAACATTTGCGCTTATTAAAATCTTTGTGGAAACTATGATACTTTTTTCTTTTTTTCAGGATTCTTTGTTGAACAGGATGTTTGAAAGAACAGTATTTAATTGAAATAGGAATCTTTTGTAACATTATAAATGTCTTTACTGTCACTTCTGATCAATTTAATGTGTCCTTGATGAATAAATGTATTAATTCCTTATAGGCCATCACCCATCCTGACTACAACAGACAGACCAACTTCAACAATGATGTTACACTACTGAAATTGTCCAGTCCAGTACAGATGACGTCCCGTGTCTCTCCTATATGTCTGCCTAGCTCCTCTGCCAGCATCCTCCCTGGGACTGTTTGTGTGACCACTGGCTGGGGCAGAACTGGAATTACCTGTAAGTCTGCAATTCTTATCACCCGTTTCATGTACATTTTCAGTTGTGTGGTAGATAATAAAAAAACAGCAACTGGTCCTTGCTCAACCATTCAGAGACTTACTGTCTCACATTATTATTTTGCTAACAGGGAATCCTCGCATCCTGCAGCAGGCTAACAAGCCGATAGTGAGTCAGTCTCAGTGTAGGCAAGTATTTGGTCAAACAAAAATCACTGATGCCATGATCTGTGCTGGAGCCTCTGGATCCTCGTCTTGCCAGGTACATGAATGCAGATGCACAAGCATTATATTACACACAAGCTATTAATTTAAATATTTTAAAACAAAATTAAGATATGTGAAATAAATGGGTGTAAAATCACAATGGTAATCGCTGATGTCTGTCTCTCAACTACAGGGTGATTCTGGTGGTCCTCTGGTGTGTAAGACCTCAGGTGTTTGGTATCAGGTGGGCATCGTTTCCTGGGGCAAAACAAACTGCAACGTTGATGCTCCTATAGTCTATGCCCGCGTCTCTTACTTTCGAAAATGGATTGACGAAACTGTTCAATTCAACTAGATTTACAGAGGACACACAAGAAGTCTGTCATCGCTACCCTTTTTTATTCAGTTTCTGAATCTCCTATGTCTGAAAGATTTCCAATGATTAAACTTTATCTTCACTTTTTTGTGATACTACTGTTTTGAATTCTGGAAATACTTTGATATAATGATAATTAAATTATTAAAAGTATAACTTATGTATCTGAAATGTATCTGTTTTAATCTAATTTTAATGGACATACCTGTTTCTCAATAAAAATTATAGAAATCATTTTGAGTCTTCTTGGCATGTTTTGAGCATTTGTGACAATACAATGACCAAATCTTAAACCAAAATAAGCATCAAGTGATTGTCTATTTTATATAAAAGTTTTGTTTCTCCAATTAAAATATATACATCACCGGTGTATGGGGTAAAAGAAATGAACTTTTATTCAGCATGGATTTATTAAATTGATCAAAAGTGACAGTAAAGACATTTATAATGTTACAAAAGATTTCTCTTTCAAAGTAATGATTTCTGGTAACTTTTTATTCATCAAAGGATCCTGAAAAAAAAAAGAAGTATCAAATTCAGCATTGATAATTAGAAATGTTTCTCGAGCAGCAAATCAGCATATTAAATTGATTTTTGAAGAATCATGTGACACTGAAGACTGAATGATGCTGAAAATTCAGCTTTACTATCACAGGAATAAATTACATTTTTAAAAATATATTAAAATAGAAAACAATTATTTTAAATTGTAATAATATTTCACGATATTGGTGAGCATAAGAGACTTTTAAATGCTTAAAAAAAATCTTACCAACCCTAACTCTCTGAACTGTAGTGTATATAAAGTATATATTGACATTAAAGTTAAAAAAAACAAACAAAAAAAAAAACAAGTGGCATCTGCAATCAAACGGTGCTAGACCTTTTCTCTATTTAGGAATGACTTAAGTTCCCATGTCCTATTCTAGATTTATATTAAAATTATATAATGTATAAATTAAATACATTTCTCAAGGTAAAATATATGATGCTCAAATCTACTCATGATTGCCTGTTTATGCCCTTCTGTACATTGCCGATAAGTTTTGAAAAACATTTTGTCAAGCACACATTTTGTCTACATGTCCTGTTCTCTTTTCTATGTTGTCCTTGTTGTGGTTTCAGTACAGAACCTGTATAGACTCTGAGTATTCCCAAGGTGTCAGCATTAAAAGTGATTATCACTTGTCCATCCTAGAAACCATAGGTTGTTAGCTATCTTTTCACAGTGTTCTATGGTGTTAAATGACCACAAAACAGCCTGCACAAGAAAAAATAAAATAAAAATGATTTAGTGCATTCGAATAGAGGAAAAATATGAAATCTCATTGCTGCAATTGAATGCATTCAGAAAACATTTGTTTTAACAAAGGTGGGCACCCTACCATTTTTTCCCAGGTGACCTATATGTTCTTGTCAGTATTTCAACATACTTTTTGTCACATGAGAAAGATATGAACGTTGCTGAGCTATGAGATCCTACCAGCTGCATGGAAGCACCTTGATGAATTCCCAGTTTTATCAGATGCTAAAGAGAATATAAAGCAGGTGACAGACTCAATGGGAACAACAGCAGGAAATTGAGGTCTCCATGATGTTCTGGTTCATTAGCTGTTTTGCTTTGGTGGCCTCCACTCTGGGTGAGTTTCTTTTGCTATGATAGGAATCAATGTAAAATTAGTATATATATATATATATATATATATATATATATATATATATATATATATATATATATAAACTTTACATAACTCTATACTCTTTATATAACTCTAAACATATATATATATATTTTTTTTTTCTTTTTCTTTTTTTTTTTTTTTTTTGTCCTAACCAACCTGCAATCGCTGGCCTAAAGAAAAGAGGAATTTCTTGGGTTCAAAATATTATATTACCATACTCAAGTTAAATAAACAAACTAAGCTTGTTTATCCATGATTGTATGTTTTTGCATGTATTTATTTTCCTTTCCATAGGCTGTGGAGTGCCTTCCATTAAGCCAGTAATTAGCGGCTACAACAAAATTGTGAATGGAGAGAATGCAGTGTCTGGTTCGTGGCCCTGGCAGGTCTCTCTCCAGGTAACTGTTGCTAGTTTTAATTATGCAATTATTGCTGTTAAGCAAATAGAGCAGGGGTGTCCAGGAGGGCCACTGGACTTTAGCTGCATGTTGCCTCAACACACCTGCCTGAAAGTTTTTAGTATGTCGAGTATGACCTTGATTAGCTTGTTCAGGTGTGTTTAATTGGGTTGGAGCTAAACTCTGCAGGACAGTGGCCCTCCAGGAGCAGGACTGGACACCCCTGAACTAAAATTCATCAACCACTGAGTTATATCATGAATATTTGGTATGTATCAACCAGCAATCAAATGGCTTCCATTTCTGCGGAGGATCCCTGATCAACCAGTACTGGGTCGTCACTGCTGCTCACTGCCGTGTTCGGTGAGAACCTTTGAATCTGTTTTACTTTATAAACATACTCTGCCTGTTTCTCTAATATCAACTTTTCCATGTTTTTTTTTTTTTTTTTTTTCTTCTTCCCCTCTTACCCTAGGGCTGGATATCACTATGTTATCCTTGGAGAGCATAACCGCGGCTCCAGTGCTGAATCTGTTCAAGTCAAGAGCATTGCCAAGGTATCAGCTTTACTGATAATGCCCCCTTTATCAGTATCTCTTTACTTTGGGGCACTATCTACTGATTGCATTGCTGTGGTTCTATTATATGGGCATTACCACAGTATTTTGTCATTCTGCCATAGAAAAAAGTGTTGCTTACTAGGGGAGGGATTTTACAAATTAAAAGTTAATTTAAACAGACTCTTTTGTCCATTGCATCACATCTTGCTCTTTTTTCAGCTTGTAATACCACATTTTTAAAGTTGCTGTTATTTTTATTTATTTATTTTTTATTATGCAAGTAACTGTCCCTATTATCTGACAGATACTATTAGACACTAACGTTCAAAAGTTCAGGGTCAGTATTTTAAAGAAATTAATACTTTTATTTAACAATAAAAGCATTAAATTGATCAAATGTGCCATTTATAGTTACAAAAGATTTCAGTTTGAAATAAATTTTCTTTTGATCACTCTATTAATCAAAGAATCCTGAAAAAAAAAAGGTTTGCACAAAAATATTAAGCAGCACAGCTGTTTTCATCATTGATAATAATAATAAGAAATGTTATCTGAGTATCGATATTGTGACTGTATTGAAGCGCACAGCGCAGGAGTATAAACAGAATTTAATAATCAATCCAGGAACCAAACACACAGAAGATTATCAGTATTACCACAACCACATCAACTATAGACGAAACCAGACAAAGGAACAGAATAAAACTTTGGGTTTAAATACAAGGAACATACAAGAGAAACTAGATGAGCACAGCTGAATAGAATCTAATAATTATTAACCATAGCCACAAACTAGAGCCTGAATGAATAACCAAGGGAACTAATATGTACAGGCAAATGGGAACAGAGCAACCAGGGAGAAAACGAAACTAAAACAGAACATATATGTTACTGAGCACAAAATCAGCATATTAGAATGATTTCTGAAAGATCTTGTGACACTGAAGACTGGATTAATGATGCTGAAAATTCAGCTTTTACATCACTGGAATTAATTTCAAAATATATATTAAATTTTAAATTAGTCATTTTAAATTGCTATTGTATATAATAATCTCATGAGATAATTTATCCTCCCACTGTAGGCCATCACCCATCCATACTACAACAGTCAGACCTTCAACAACGACGTCACTCTGCTGAAACTGTCCTCTCCAGCCCAGCTGACGTCCCGTATCTCTCCTGTGTGTCTGGCTGCCTCCTCCACCAGCATCCCCTCGGGCAACCGTTGTGTCACTACTGGATGGGGCAGAACTGGAACCACCTGTAAACTTATCAACATCACTAATGTCTAAAACAATTACATGACTAAATTTTCATGACTAAAATTACTGGATATGCTACAATTCTCTTCTTGTTTTTACAGCAAGTCCTAATATACTGCAGCAAACCGCACTGCCCCTTCTGAGTCCAGATCAGTGTAGGCAGTACTGGGGTCAGACAAGAATCACAGATGCCATGATCTGTGCTGGAGCCTCTGGTGTCTCCTCTTGCCAGGTATATGAGGACAGATGCCTAAATATTTAGGCTATATATACAGTGCTTTAGTCCTGATGTGTTTATATGGGTTTGTCTGTCAACTACAGGGGGATTCTGGTGGTCCTCTGGTGTGTGAGAGCTCAGGTGTTTGGTATCAGGTGGGCATTGTGTCCTGGGGCACCAGCGACTGCAGTGTTCGTGCCCCAGCCGTATACGCCCGTGTCTCATACCTCCGCCAATGGATTGACCAGATCGTTGCCTCCAACTAGAGCTTCAACCTTTTAAAAATAATGCCAATAAAAATACTAAAAACACCTTCTAAAGATGATGGTTAATGACTCATGCAAATATATATATATATATATATATATATATATATATATATATATTTTAAGGAATCAAAAAATAAATCTTAGTGTCAAAGAATGTAGTGATAGTAACATGATGTATTGAAAGTAAGGTGATGGTAATGTAAGGTTCTTCAGAAGTGCCGTTTCCAGGAACCATGACCAAAACAAAAAGAAAAGTGCAGTGTTACTAATACACAACAACATCAGCAAAATAATAGCAACTGACTAAATCACAGAAAACGCATGTATGTAACTGATAATAATGTACAGTCCTGATTAAAGGTTTGGATTGTAACAATTTTCAATATTTTGAAAAAAGTCTCTTATGCTCACCAAGGCAAGGCTGAATTTATTTGATCAACAGTAAAACAGTAATATTGTGAAATATCATTACAATTTAAAATAACTGTTTTATATATGAATATATTTTAAAATGTAATTTATCCTTGTGATGGCAAAGCCGAGTTTTCAGCATTATTATTCCCGTCTTCAGTGTCACATGATCCTTCAGAAATCATTCAAATTTTTTAAGGATTCTTTAATGAGTATTTGTGCATTTATTTTATATGTAAATCTTTTGAAACATTTTAATAATGTAGACCAGGGGTTCCCAAACTTTTCAGACCACGACCCCCACAATAAAAATGCCAGTGACTCATGACCCCCACTATCTTCGGAGGTGGTTAAAGTATACAAACGCTGTGCGCAATGGCACACACGCACTAACGCCTGTTTCACACATAGGCCAACTCTGTTTGCACTGCGTATGCGGTGCGTATTTTTTTCCCGTGCCCATATTAACAGATTAGAGCGTTCACACTGCACACCGCAGCACACTGATGCAATCCGGCAGTGCGTTTCACAAGCGCGCAGTACAGCGATCATTTACGCAGAGTCTATTTTTGCTGCGCTGCACTGCACTGAATTAAAATGATAGCGCACTGTTCGCATTAAAACAAACATGTATTGATGCGAAAACTAGTAATTTCACCATAGATGCATATAATTTAAAGTATTTTACACAGTCAACATGGCTTTTTTGCCTTGGATAAGCAAGGAAACTGGCACATGGCATTTAGGTGAACAAGGAGACAAAGATATTACTCGTCTCTTTGTGAAGGTGGAAAACGTCTCAGGTTACGTATGTAACCATGGTTCCCTGAGAACAGGGATCGAGACACTGTTTGAAACGCATTTGGGGAACGTCATCACGTGAACCAGTGTCTGAATGCAACTATCAAATCTCACCAATCCTATTGGCCGGCGACAGCCTATGACGTCATTATAGACGCGACCCGGAAGTATAAAGGACTGCCTAGAGAAGCAGTCAGTACCTTATCATCTGAAGGGACTATTCAGCAGGCATCCCCGATGCATGGCAGGTAACGCCATGGTTACATATGTAACCTGCGACGTTCCCTTTCGAAAGGGAACTCTACACTGCGTTTGAAACGCATTTGGGGAACGATATACCCATGCCACCATGCTTGAGGGGAGTGCATGCCAAAATGGTTAGACAAACGTCAGAACTAGCAGCTTCAACTGAAGTGCCACCCTCCCTACGGGTTAACATAGGCTGTCAGTGACAGCACTCCCTATGTCCAACAGCCCAAGCTTCAAGCCTTAAAGAGGCCTTCCACAGAAGGCCTACCAAGGCCGCTCAAAGGCTTCTGGGACCAAACTTATTTTTATGCAGAAAAGAGGTTTTTTTTTATGCCACAAGGAACCCTAGCCAGTCACTTGTCAGGGGAACAAAGTTAACCCTGTATGCCACCAGGGAGGCCGACCTGGTTAGTTAAAGCACCTAGTTTTGGCCAAAATCCTGTCTGATCACAGAGTCTCAAATCACATTCTTAAGAGAAGATATGTGAACTACACGCTAAATCTGCTAGAGAACACCCAGAAGTGGTGAGGGAAAGCTTCAAGGGCAGCCAATAAAGGAAACACACCTAGAACAGCTCACTTGCTGATAAGCAAGATCCCACAAACATGGAACTCATTAGAATGAAACGAGTCAAACAGCAGATAAGACTGTAGAGTGCCCACATAACAGTCAACCTTAACACAATCCGACAAGCAGTGTACTCAGTAAAAACACTTTTTACTCTTTAAGCAAGAGTACAAACATACGCCATCACGCTCTGCAGGAGGCCCAAAGAAGGGCCTACAACTTCCAGAAAGACACGTAGCGTCAGCTTGTGGGAGTGTTCCAAGCTCTAGGGAGCTAAACATGATAACCAAACCCTCCGGTGAGGTTAAAAAATTTAACTCAATCTAAGCCACTATTCCACCAGGCAATGAACTCAGTAAAACCCTTTTACTTATACAATCATGTTCTTGAAGGAGGCCCAAATGGGGCCTACGACTCAGAAAGATATGTGGCGTCAGCCAGTGGCAGAATACCAACATACCACCCTGTAATGTACTCAGTAAAATAACTTTTACTCTAAAAGCAAAAGGAGTACAAACGTACACCACCATGTTCCAAAAAGGTGGCCCAAACGGAGCCTGTGACTTTAGAAGACACGTGGCGTCAGTTAGTGGCAGTCTGCAAGCTCTAAGGGAGCGATAATAGAACCAAACTATCCAGTGAGGTTAAACATTCAGCTCAACCTGAGCTCGATTCTATTTAACACATTCCAACAGGCAATGTACTTAGTGAAACACTAAAAACCCTCCTAGTAAGAGGAGTACAACTACACCGACATGCTCCGAAAGAGGTCCAAACAGGACCTAACATTCCAGAAAACACAGGCGTCAGCCAGTGGCAGTGTCTAAGCTCTAAGGGAGCGTAATCTGAGACCACACTGGCTCATTCCCTCAACATCAACGAAATCAGCTTGCTGATGTCGGTTAATATGAGCCGAATATGGGTTCTTCCATGCCCTCTCGATCGCTTCATGTAGATCAGGAAGGAATGGAAGGCTCACGAAGGCTGTTTAGATTATGATCGGAAAGGAATCGCACAGAGCCATCCGCGTGCGATCCCTTTCTTAACGCACACACACGGCAGCTACAGCCTGCCAGAGGTGCATTCCACAACCTAAGCGGCTCCGTATACGCGGGGCAGGGAGGCTTAGAAGTTTCAAAGTTTCTCCTTCTTTCTAACAGCCACCCCTGCTCTACTGGGCTAAAAACCAGAAGAGCACTTGCTGCCAAATCAGATAAAGACAAATGAAAGAACATATCATCATACAGAAGCCAACCCTCAACAGCCGCTGGGGATACGAGAGAAATATCTCTCTCAAACTCCCCCGCAAGCCCCATCTGTGAACCTATGATTTCAGTCACCGCCTTGCCTCAGCACGGGTGGGACCAGAACCACCGGCATAGATGTCGGTTGCTCTTCCCTCGAGAAGACGGCCAAACGAAAGCGGAGCATCCTAAAAAACAGATGCTCACAGTCCGCACAAACAGCGCCCTCAAGCGCTGTCCGTGCATGCTCCTTACCCAGACAGAAAACGCACAGATTGTGTGTGTCATCAGGTGTCAAAACCTGGGACACAGATCCACACACTTACTGAAATGTTTGTTAGTACATAGTAAAATCCCTTACCAGATTTGAAGAATCGCAATCAAACAAAACAGTCCCTGAAGACAATAAGATACTGACTGCTTCTCTAGGCGCTTTTTTTTTTTTTTTTGCTATAGTGTGCACCAGTTTGGGATATGATAATCTGACCACTGTCACTGTGACACAGGAGAAGAGGGTTTGTCAAGCATCCAGATCTTCGCTTTATGCATTTACCTCACCATCTTTGTTGTGGGCTTCATTGGAAATGGGCTCGTCATATTTGTGACCGACTACAAAATGAAGACGACAGTCAACTCCATTTGGTTTCTAAACTTGGCAGTTGCAGACTCCTTTTTCTCTTTTGCCCCAGTCATGTGCTTTGTCTTGGTCTTTGGCAAACAACTGGGTTACTTTTTGTCCAAGATTCTCTTTTTCATGACAAAGCTAAATATGTTTGCAAGCATTTTTCAGTCTGGACCGATGCCTGTGCACATGGATGATCGTTTGGGCTTAGAATAAGCTCTAATCAAAGCTAAGATCATTTGCATGACTGTGTGGGTTTTATCCATTGGCTGTAGCATTCATTTTGTAATCAATTTCTGCACCAAGTATCTAGATTTATAGTCTCTCTTTACATACAGGTTTATAATGGGCTTTCTCATCCCCTTCCTGATCATTGCATCTTCATATGTAGCTATTGGAGTGCGGGTCAAACATCTCAAAAGGGGGAGCCATCTCAGATCTTACCGTCTTATTATATCTTTGGTTCTGGCCTTTTGTGTATGTTGGTTCCCTTACCATATTCACAAATTGTGTTTCATTTCATTAAGTGCAGTGGAGAATAAGTAGAATGTTAATGTTCGAGAAGTAATTTCTAAAACAACACCTTTTGTAGTGTGCATGGCTTTTCTAAACAGCTGTCTAAACCCCATTCTCTACGTGTTCATGTGTGATGAATTTAAGAAGAAGCTGAAACAGTCTGCTGCTGGTGCTGGAGACGATGTTTGCTGAAGATCATCTGGACATTCTTAATCACAAATACGACAAAAAGAAACCAACACTTCCTTGACCAGCTGCTGAGACAAGAAAACTATGTAGCTACAATGGTTAATCTGATTTGTGCTGTAAATAGAAGCATGTCAAAGGGGTCTTGTGACTTATGGCAAGCAATCTAGGCAAGCAATCTAGTCAAAGTCAATGTCCCAGAAATACATTTCTAGATATGAACCGTACAGTGAAAGTTTCACACTGGATGTGCTGTGTCATGGAATAGTGTCTTTTGATAGTGTGTCAACTGGTAGGGAAACCTCTTCTGCAAGCTCAGATGTGCTGCGTAACACATAAGTATGAACCTGATGGGTTATGCAGCACGTTTGAGCTTCTGGAAGAGGTTTGTTCTAGCGCATCAAGCAGTTTCGGCTGAGCTTCTGCTTATGTTTGCTGATCAATATTTACATGTAAGTAAGAGCTTAAATAAAATCTCCTCTCCTCGGACAGAACGCCAAATATGCATACTATTTATTTATCTGACTTATTTGCAAGTGTGAACTCGGTGGACAGGGGATTACGGTGTGGGGTTGGTTTTCAGGGTTTGGGCTTGGCCCCTTAGTTTCAATGAAAGTAACTCTTAATACTTCAGCATACCAAAACATTTTGGACAATTTCATGCTCCCAACTTTGTGGGAACAGTTTGGGGATGGCCCCGTCCTGTTTCAACATGACTGCGCGCCACTGCACAAAGCAAGGTCCATAAAGACATGGATGAGCAAGTTTGGTGTGGAGGAACTTGAGTGGCCTGCAGAGTCCTGACCTCAACCCGATAGAACACCTTTGAGATAAATGAGAGCAGAGACTGCGAGCCAGGCCTTCTCGTCCAACATCAGTGCCTGACTCAGTGTGCTTCCAGAAGAATGGTCAAAAATTCCCATAAACACACTCCTAAACCTTGTGGAAAGCCTTCCCAGAAGAGCTGAAGCTGTTATAGCTGAAAAAGGTGGGCCAACCCCATTTTAAACCCTATGGATTAAGAATGGGATGTCATTAAAGTTCATGTGCATGTAAAGGCAGGTGTCCCAAAACCTTTGGCAAGTTAGTATAGTATATACTATAGTATATACTAACTTTAGTATAGTTCAACGATTTGATGTTTCCCAAAACCACAGTTCAAATAAACATTCGCAAACTGCATCAAACTTGTGTGGTTGGAACGACAGCACTGAAGCTGTGGCTAGAAGCATAGTTTATGACATGTGGACTTGATAAATTGTTAAAATAAGCAAGCTGACATTAAGTACAATGTAGGCTATATCTTTTATTTGGAATATATATACAAATATCATTTACATATTTTAGTTTTTTTTAGTAACAGATCAATTTAAAGAAGTAATTACTCCACCACCTACAATTTGTACCAACCTGTTAACATGTTTTTTTCTGCTGTAAAGTTGGCCGTTTTAACATGTGGGTCAGTGAGATTCTGCTCTCTTTTGGAGCCTGTCCCTAGCGGCCAGTCAATGAATTGCAGTTTAAGTCACTTCCGTATTGGCTTCATGAGAAACTGGGGGAGGTTGCCGCTTGGTATGAACACAAAAAACGTCTTGAAAAACGCTGGCGGTAAGCGCATGCGATATCCGTCCCGGTGTGTACAGGCATTAACAGAGAAAATGTGTTGCAAGGAGTCACGTGACATGCTAATGAACCTAGTCACACTTGAGTAGAGCTCCGTACATTTAGCCCTTTTTTGCCGATTTTTTGTTTTAAGTTTTATTAAGTATTTGTACTTTACCAGATGGCACACAATCAAAACCCAGATAACACACGTACGTCGGGCCAATGTCGACCCGATGCACAAAGTTCAATTGCCAAGATGTAGCTCAGGGAGCCTTTGCTAATTGGGAAAATGTAGCCGAGACATTGCGAATGCTCTCCGGCCGATGCAAAGCTGTAAATCCCGGCCACTCTGCATGGGCTTTCTAGAACCTTTATTTATTTAGGCTGAACCTTTCAGACTACACCCAGAATGCACACTGACATAGAATCAACCTAGAATTTATGTTTATCATGGCATCAAAGACCAACGTCAGACACGCCATTCAAAACTAATGGAAAATCGGTTTGCTTACCTTATGCTGAAACTATCAGTTGAACGAAACGGCACTACAGGATAACATTCAACATGAAATCGATCTGGTTTGATTGCCTTACGGTAAAACTTGATTTCAGTTGGTTTAAAGTTTTATACAGTTAACACACTTTCTGTTTTAAAAATTTCAAATACTTAATAGGCTACTAATAGATAAATTAGCATGTTTACAGTGGGTACAGAAAGTATTCAGACCCCCTTACATTTTTCACTCTTTGTTATATTGCAGCCATTTGCTCAAATAATTTAAGTTCATTTTTTTCCTCATTAATGTACACACAGCACCCCATATTGACAGAAAAACACAGAATTGTTGACATTTTTGCAGATTTATTAAAAAAGAAAAACTGAAATATCACATGGTCCTAAGTATTCAGACCCTTTGCTGTGACACTCATATATTTAACTCAGGTGCTGTCCATTTCTTCTGATCATCCTTGAGATGGTTCTATACCTTCATTTGAGTCCAGCTGTGTTTGATTATACTGATTGGACTTGATTAGGAAAGCCACACACCTGTCTATATAAGACCTTACAGCTCACAATGCATGTCAGAGCAAATGAGAATCATGAGGTCAAAGGAACTGCCTGAAGAGCTCAGAGACAGAATTGTGGCAAGGCACAGATCTGGCCAAGGTTAAAAAAAATTTCTGCTGCACTTAAGGTTCCTAAGAGCACAGTGGCCTCCATAATCCTTAAATGGAAGACATTTGTGACGACCGGAACCCTTCCTAGAGCTGGCCGTCTGGCCAAACTGAGCTATTGGGGGAGAAGAGCCTTGGTGAAAGAGGTAAAGAAGAACCCAAAGATCACTGTGGCTGAGCTCCAGAGATGCAGTCGGGAGATGGGAGAAAGTTGTAGAAAGTCAACCATCACTGCAGCCCTCCACCAGTTGGGGCTTTATGGCAGAGTGGCCCGACGGAAGCCTCTCCTCAGTGCAAGACACATGAAAGCCTGCATGGAGTTTGCTAAAAAACACCTGAAGGACTCCAAGATGGTGAGAAATAAGATTCTCTGGTCTGATGAGACCAAGATAGAACTTTTTGGCCTTATTTCTAAACGGTATGTGTGGATACAGTCCCAACAGTGAAGCATGGTGGTGGCAGCATCATGATGTGGGGGTGTTTTTCAGCTGCAGGGACAGGACGACTGAAAAAATGTCAACAGTTCTGTGTTTTTCTGTCAATATGGGGTGCTGTGTGTACATTAATGAGGAAAAAAAATGAACTTAAATGATTTTAGCAAATGGCTGCAATATAACAAAGAGTGAAAAATTTAAGGGGGTCTGAATACTTTCTGTATCCACTGTATTTAATAATCACACATCACATTCAGTTAACATTGTTTTAATCATTACAAAATTCAATATGACAAATTTAGTATGACTAAATGCCTAAAAGGCATTTACATTCAAATACACACACAGAGGTATACAAGTAAATTACAGGCTAATATAAACAGTCTCAAGTAAAAAAAATAAAAAAAATAAAATAAAATAAAAAATTAAAAGTAACATTTACTCAAGAACAAAACTGGTCATGTGTTTGTTTCAAACATGTTATTTTTATTGGAGCACAAAAGGAGATGTAAGGCAGAACATAATGAGACTGACAGCCTCAGTCACAATTTACTATCACTGTTTCTTTTGGTGACAATGTGACTCTCTCTCCTTTTGTGTTCCACAAAAATAAAGACATATGGCTGAGTAGATGGTTTATAAAGAAATCTTACCCTTGAAAATGGAGGACAGAAGAATATAGCAGATGAATTGGTTTTCCTTTGCAACTAAAGTATAAGTTCCTCACTCTTGTATTATCAGGAATGTAAACTCCTTGGGCGAAAAAGGTGACAAAGATGTAACCCACAATTTCAATAGCATAGACAAAACTATTTTTAATTACTTTTTTAAAAATACATATTATGGACCAAAAAAAAAAAAGAGGTTAACCCACACTGAAAAGTCATGAAATGCCCATGAGAAGGATGCAATACTAGATGAACTGGAAAATTAAAGTATGACTACTGGATGAGAAATACTAGTCAGCAGGCAAACAAGGGACGTCTCCTGGATGTTGTGAACGTCCATTTAGGTCCGCTTTGTAACGTTTGCTATCGGACTTTCGGGGGACGTCCCCATTGGGTCCGCTTTGTAATGTTCGCTGACGGACGTTCTGAGGATATTCAAATCCTCGCCAGTTTGTGAAAGTCCTACTTTCGCCCCTCATCTGATATTTCCATAACAACACTTGCAAAAACCATTCGCCCATGCCTTGCCTTTTATCAACAGACCTGACACATTGCAACTCAGACAAAGGACAAATTAAACTAAACCCATTGGATTTAAAAGAGTTCGTGTTCATTAAAAATCCCTTTCAATATGATAATGGGTTTTATAAAAACCATGATTGTTCTGTTGTGCAGGTTGATATTATGGTTTTACTGCAAGTAAAAATAGTCTATTTGAATTCAGGTCATTCTACAGAAACATCCACTTTTCCACAAAATGTCTTAATGTATTTATTTTTCTAACATTTAAACTTAAACCACATTATTGTATTACACATTGACAGCTTAATGATTTTTCTTTCTTTTTTTTTTTTCTTTTTTTTACTTTTTTTACTACATTTGTTTAAAGACAGCATGTACCAGTTTTTGTCACTGGTGTTACCTTATTCTCTGGCATTTTTAAACATTTTTTTTTTTTTTTATGAAATATTATTTCTTAATTTATTTCAGCACATGCAGAGTTACACAAAAATAATGATAATGCAAAAAATAAGGAGATTGTGTTTATTTCAATCAGGTTAGTTAAAAGTGCAATTGAATTATGTTACTTCAATTGCGCAACCATGTATTTGCTATAACAATGAAAATATTTGAAAAAACAGTTATATACGAGTAATGTGTTACAATCTTACTGGGGTATTAAGCACACAAACGAGGAGATAGAGATAATAGTCTTTACTAGAAAATCCGATAGGAGAATACAGGAACATACACCAGCATATACACAAATAATACCCGACAACATAATCCACAGAAACAGGAACTTAAATACACAGATGAATGAACTCAAACGACGAACAGCTGAGATGAATGTGATTAATGTCCATGGTGACAGATTGTGGCGGGAAACTAGAACAAAGGAACACGTGACAGAAGAAAACAACAAACAGAAAGTCCATGTGAATGTAACATAATGATGCAATCCTTTACATCTGAATTCTTGAGTGTAGCAGAAATCAAATTATTATCATAACATTTTATTTAATGTGACAGACAGAAAACAGTAACACTGTGACACAATTAATCACCAGTGATGTAAACACAAGACCAAAGATCCTTATTCTTCAACTAATTAAGTAGATGGGACTACATTTTTACATTTGGTATACAATCAAAGACTTATCATTGACACTTAGTGGAATCAGTCAGAAGATCACAAACAACATTTTAAAAATGTCTGTAAAATATGCTGTCTGGAAAGTCGCTTCTTCTCAGCTGCACTCAGTTTAGCCATATACCCTCAATTTAGCCATACCTGCCCAAAGGAGGATTAACAATGAGAAAGAAAAGTTATAATCATGTAATCTTAGTGCTATTCTATGCAAAAGAACTAAATGAATAGCTTTGAATAAAGTTTATCTATAAATGGGTAACACAAGTGACAATTTTTATAAAAAAATGCATGTTACAAAATGGCTGCTGCAAGGTATCAACCCACATGTTGTCAGTCATGGTATACTCACTAAATTAAGTAGTTTAATCCATTTGTATTCTAGTTTTTTACAATTCCCTAACAATAAAGTAGGTCACACCACTGACTTCAACTAAAAGCTTCATATGAAATTATGATTTTCTAATTCAAATTTCTGATAACTGAAAAAGAGATAGTGGACTTTCCATTGGCCTTTATTGATCTTCAGGAAATATGAAGAAGGACATTATGTGATGTCATCTGTGTCATTTTTTATTTCAAAATAAGAGATATGAACTGTATAGTGAAAGTTTCACACTGGATGTGCTGTGTCATGGGATAGTGTCTTTTGATAGTATGTCAGCTGGTAGGGAAACCTCTTCTGCAAGCTCAGATGTGCTGCGTAACACACACGAATGAACCTGATTGGTTATGCAGCACATTTGAGCTTCTGGAAGAGGTTTGTTCTAGCGCGTCAAGCAGTTTCGGCTGAGCTTCTGCTTATGTTTGCTGAGTAAAAGCTTAAAGGGGACCTATTATGCAAAATTCACTTTTGCATGGTATTTGGACATAAATGTGTGTTGGCAGTATGTGTACACAACCCCCCTATAGTGATAAAAATCCACCCAGTCCTTTTTTTTTTTTAATCAGACTCACCAGACTTGTGTTCTCCCATTCACAGGAGTTCGTTCTCCTGAGTTGAACTTGCCAAGTCCTAACTACTAAGGACACAAGTCTGAACTTTGCAAACTTGGTATTGAGAAACGCCTAGTTTCCGCCCTCAGCGAGCTGTACACTGTCCGCCATTTTCTCTGTGCTCGAGCAGCTGTAGCGACTGCTAAGTAATTGAGATGTTTTGTTGTTGGATGTAAGGGTGAACATAACAGTCTTCATTTACCTACATGTGAGCCACTAAACGCAGTGGATTACTTTTATTTTTGAAGGGGAATGCACCACAGATCTAATATACACGATTTCTGTAATGTTGCCTGCTATTTACGTTCACAGACATAACTGACTGTGTTTATGTGAATTTTTGACAATTTAAACAAAACAAAAAAATGTGAAAGAAGTTACTCATGAGACCACTAAAGATCGCTTTATAAATAATCTTCCTGATCAGTTTCATCGCCTTAGCACACCAGACAGCTTAGAAGACCTCAATGTTGCAACAGAAACTATTGCCTCTGTCTTTTCCAGCACATTAGACTCAGTTGCTCCTTTGCATTTAAAAAAGATTAAGGAAATTAATCCAACACCATGGTACAATAAGCACACTCAGGCCCTAACGGTAGCAGCCAGAAAAATGGAGCGCAGCTGGAAGAAAACAAAACTAGAAGTATTTCGCATTTCGTGGAGAGAGAGAATGATTGAGTACAGAAAGGCCTTAAAATCTGCTAGATCTGCATATTTTTCAAAACTTTTAGAAGAAAATAAACAAAACCCTAGGTATTTATTTGATACAGTGGCTAAATTAACAAGAAATAAAGCTTCAACTTCTGATGTTTCCAAAGAGCACAGCAGTAATGACTTTATGAACTTCTTTACTTGCAAGATTGATAATATTAGAAAAAAAATTATAACCATGCAACCGTCTAATACAGTATTGCGTCAGACAGTGCATTGTAGTGTCCCTGAGGAAAAATTCAATTCATTTACTGCTTTAAGAGAGGAAGAATTGTCTAAACTTGTTAAATCGTCAAAATCAACAACATTTATGTTAGACCCTATACCGACTAAGCTATTGAAAGAGATGCTTCCAGAGGTCATAGATCCTCTTCTTAATATCGTAAATTCATCTTTATCACTAGGATACGTACCAAAAACTTTTAAGCTGGCTATTATTAAACCTCTTATTAAAAAACCACAACTTGATCCTAGAGAATTAGTCAATTACAGGCCAATCTCAAATCTCACTTTTCTGTCAAAAATACTTGAAAAGGCAGTATCATCACAACTATGTTCCTTTTTAGAAAGAAATAGTATCTATGAGGATTTCCAGTCAGGATTTAGACTGTCCCATAGTACTGAGACTGCTCTCATTAGAGTTACTAATGATTTGCTCTTATCATCAGATCGGGGTTGTATCTCTCTATTAGTGTTACTGGATCTTAGTGCTGCATTTGACACTATTGATCACAATATTCTTTTAAATAGACTCGAAAATTATGTTGGCATTAGTGGAATTGCATTGTCATGGTTCAAATCGTTATCAGTTTGTAGAAGTAAATGAAGAGAGGTCATATCGATCACAAGTTGAATATGGAGTACCGCAAGGCTCAGTACTAGGACCATTGCTTTTCACTCTGTACATGCTACCCTTGGGAGATATCATTAGGAAGCATGGCATTAGTTTTCACTGTTACGCTGATGATACTCAGCTCTATATTTCTTCGCGCCCTGACGAAACTTACCAATTCACAAAATTAAAGGAATGCTGATATAAAAAATTGGATGACCAGTAATTTCCTACTACTAAATTCAGAAAAAACAGATATTCTAATTTTTGGACCAAAAACTTCCTCACGTAATAACCTAGAATGTTGTCTAACACTTGATGGCTGCTCTGTTAAGTCTTCGTCGTCAGTTAGGAACCTCGGTGTGCTCTTTGATACCAATCTTTCATTTGAAGACCATGTTTCTAGCATCTATAAAACCGCAGTCTTCCATCTTAAAAATATATCTAAATTACGACATATGCTCTCAATGACAAATGCGGAACAGTTAGTTCATGCGTTCATGACCTCAAGGCTAGATTACTGTAACGCTCTACTGGGTGGTTGTTCTGCTCGCCTGATAAATAAACTACAGCTTGTACAAAATGCAGCAGCTAGAGTTCTTACTAGAACTAGGAAGTATGACCATATTAGCCCAGTTCTGTCAACACTGCATTGGCTTCCTATTAAACATCGTATAGATTTTAAAATCTTGCTAATTACCTACAAAGCACTAAATGGTTTAGCTCCCCAGTACCTGAGCGAGCTATTAATGCATTATAGTCCTTCGCGTCTATTGCGGCCAGTTGATAATACCTAGAATATCAAAATCAACTGCAGGTGGTAGATCCTTCTCCTATTTGGCACCTAAACTCTGGAACAATCTTCCTAGCATTGTTCGGAAAGCAGACACACTCTGTCAGTTTAAATCTAAACTAAAAACACATCTCTTTAACCTGGCATACACATAACACATTATCAATTTATTTTTTCAAATCCGTTAAAGGATTATTAGGCTGCATAAATTAGGTCAGCCAGAACCGGGAACACTTCCAATAACACCAGATGTACTCGTTTGATGTACAGATTTTTTTTAATCGCTAGTACTATTTCCACTAATATGGTGTACATTTTCAAAACACTTAGTACAAAACTCCAAACTGATCACACTTGTAACACAAGTGTGTCATTCTTTCAAAACCTGACCTCATGCTTTAATTCTAGTTGTATATTTTCATTCTACATAATTACTGTTTCAGAACACAAGATTGTTGTGATATGTAATGAGAACATTTGGTTTAATTACCGAAACACAACAGTATGTTCTTCTTTCAGGTTATTACTTTTAACATTCATCCATTCATTCAATAGCAAACAATGTAAGATTCATGTTTCAAATCACTCTTGTTGCTGAAATAGTTAGTTTTTTTTTAGTTTTTTTTATTTGTCACAATTTTCACAAGCAAAATTGGTAAATTTTCAAAACTCTTAGTACTAATATTACAACAGATCACCAAAAGTGCACTTTTTTCAAATATTTTTTCGAGTATGGGCCTGTGTTACGTAAACGGGGGTGGAATTCTTTGTACGGGCACTTCTCCCGGAAGAGCGTGCGCGCACATACACATTGACCAGAGCAAGAGCACGCCCATCAACGCGCGTTCGGCTTTACGGAAGTCGTCGGCAGCGCTGCACAGGTCACAGGACGTCACAAAATCAACGATGTCACTAAAGAAGTGTGTTTTTGGTTGTGAGGGAAAGATAACCTTGCTTCCCAAAGAACTCAGCCTTAAGTGGAGCTGAGAGTTTTGTGCTCTCACATTACATTGATGCGCTCTCAATATTTGTTATTAAAATAACCATAGAAACTGATAGTTGCAATCACTTTTTTTATTGGTTAAAATGAATGGAGAATATCTCCATTTTTTTTCCGTGGCTGCTCAAGCCCTCAGGATCACTTATGGTTTCATAAACAAGGCCCAGTAGGAGAACAGCAGGAGTAAAACTGCATCAAATGTCTGTTTTGTTGGCAATCGGCGTGTAAGTGCATATAATGTAAACAATACGAACATAGTGAATTTATAAATTCATTATTCATCATTCACTATATGCTATATTCATTATAGTGATTCAAAAGTTATTCATGGATAATGCGATGGTGTGTTGCTGTTACATTTACATGGACTTTCTGTTTGTTGTTTTCATCTGTCACGTGTTCCTTTGTTCTAGTTTCCTGCCACAATCTGTCACCATGGACATTAATCACATTCATCTCAGCTGTTCGTCGTTTGAGTTCAATCATCGGTGTATTTAAGTTCCTGTTTCTGTGGATTGTGTGGTTGGGTATCATTTGTGTTCGTGGTTATGCTGGTGTATGTTCCTGTCTGTTCCTGTATTCTCCTATCGGATTTTCTAGTAAAGACTTTTAGCTCTATCTCCTCATTCGTGTGCTTAATACCCCAGTGTTATTGTAACAGAATACCCGACCGAAGACTGTAAGCGACCTGCACCACCCTGGACTCCTGTTCTCCAGCTCTTCATCTCAGCTGTTCGTCGTTTGAGTTCAATCATCTGTGTATTTAAGTTCCTGTTTCTGTGGATTGTGTGGGCAGCTATCGTTTGTGTTCATGGTTATGCTGGTGTATGTTCCTGTATTCTCCTATCAAATTTTCTAGTAAAGACTATTAGCTCGATCTCCTCGTTCGTGTGCTTAATACCCCAGTGTTATTGTAACAGTTGCGTGTGTTTAAATATTTGTTTAGCTGACCGTTGATAGCTTGCAGCCGATCTCTACACAAAAGCTGCACGTGCTCATGACAGCTCGTCACTCTAACACGACACGCCTCCAGGCACAGAAACTGTGTGTGACCCCCCCCCCCCCCCCCCCCCCCCCTTTAATCAGTAGGTGCATTGACATGGAGCATTGTAATCGGTTTAAAAGTCCAATCCGAATGAAAATGCTCCATATAAACACCTCATTTGCATGTACTTAATATAAATACCCTGTAATTGTACTTTTAGTATACTAAATTGGTATACTTAAAGTCTGCTAAACTGGAACAAGTATTTTTGTGTTGAGGTCCAACTAAAGATATACTTATATAAGATATAAGTATATTTAATTGTGCTAAAGTGCAACTATTGCAAGTATACTTTAGTACAAGTATATATATCTTGCAAATTATACAGTGATCATACTATCCTTACTAATAGTGATATTAAACATATTTTAGGCTTAATATTTAGAAATATGCATTGTGCAATAAAGAAGAACTGCAAATAAAGTTTCAATAAAAAATTTATGTCAGTATGTCTGTAAATAGTCAACATTTGAATCTGATCAAAACCCTTCATCAAAGTTGTCCTAAAACCTTCTTCTAAGGACAACTTTGATGAACTTTTTTATCCACTTCAAATGCTGACTACTGTATATTAATAGGTTTTTAGTTAGTGTGAAATGAATGTAGGCCTATTTTAAATACATTTTGGTAGGTTTTTTTTTTTTTTTTACTAGGACAGACTCTGTAAAAAGGACGGACTCTCCATTGCCTCTGACATGTTTTCTCACCGTCACGTACTTAACTCGGAAACTCTTACGGAAATCCAGAGTTACCTAAACTCATAATTATGAGTTGTGCTGATGTTCATGTGCATTTTAAATACATTCTTTCTGACATGACTTGAAAACACTGTAACTGCTGAAGCTAAACCTTGACCCCCATTGGCTTGCCCCAACGTCCTACTATTGGTTGAACCACAATGATTGAATGTTGTGAACACGCCATAAAGCCAATACCATCACACTCACCAACAATCGGTTTTGCTGTACTTTTGCTAAACAACCGAACTCGCTGGAGTGCACACTATTGGGAATCTGTGTTGCAGATTTTGGCACATTTGTCAGAAGGAAACTAGAAAGGCATTGTAGCTAAAGTCTCACCATGTATTTCAAATCCGAGAATGATCAAATTATTTTTAGATAATGCTTTATATTTTTTTAGATGAGACTTTTTGTGCAAACCACAGAAAACATGAGGTATGAACTGAAACACCTAGTTTGTTTCTGCTAATTGGCTGTAAGGGCAGAATTTTTCAAACCCAGCTTTTGCCTACAGCTCAGACGTAACCATGAGAAATTTGCAAATAAAATGACTTCATTTGTTACATTTTTAAGTACTTAAGTAATTTATTTTTGTTGAATAATATGTTGCTCTGTTATGATTAAATGTCCAATTCAATGAACAGTATGTTCTACTTGTTTAGTATAAAAAATAGTATTGGCCTAGATAAAAGTTTACAGGAAATGTGTTTTGAGTTGCAAAAAATAAATAAGTTTTATAATTATGACCTTTACCTTTTTTAATAATTTGCTCACACTTTGAATATCAGGTAGTTGTTTAATTTAATTTAATTTATCAGGCTATTGTTTAATTTAATTCAATAGCACTTTTCACAATTTTGCATGGTTGCAAACAGATATACATATATATAGAAAGTAGTTGCATAAGTAAATATTTGTTATTATGACAGATAAAGAAAACAACATATAGTCAGTTTAAAATGGTGAAAGAAATTCACATACCTCAGAAGTTTTATTACATTTGTGTATTCCTAATGCAATTCAATGCACCTACCGTAATACACTTTTCCTATTAATGCTACTTTAATGGCCCTTATTTGCACTTTGAAATATGGACTGCGTCAAAATATTATTAATTATTAAATTAATTATTAAACTGATCCTGAGCAAAAAAAAAAAAAAAAACGCAGAAAGATAAAATGTCAAATAAAAATGTATGCGTCACATATAAATCTGCAGCTTAATGCAAGACCGCCAAATCATTTCATTTCGTTTTTGTCAGGAGCAGTTGTGGTGCATTGAGAGTACATTGAGAGACAATCGGAAGAGGAATGTTACGGATGATTATATTTTATCCGCACACACGGAATCACAAACAAATTTAATGTTGCATCTAATGGTTTTATTTCTTCAACAGCTTAAAGTTTAATGCACGTTCATGTTGTATAGCAACAGGCCATTTCACCTTTATTTTCACTCACCACTTACTGTGTCTATATTAATAATTTTGTCTGCAATTCACAGTCTTTTAATCCATATAATTTGTGCTGTCATAATAGTTGTCATTAATAAAGTCTGTGCGCTTATAGCTGTACTTGTAACAGTATAGAGAGAACACAAAGTAACCCCAGTTTAGCATAGTTTATATCTGTGTGGTGGCGCAACAGGCGCAACAGCCGAGTGCTCTTGTGCGACAGTGACCTGGGTTCGATTCCTGATATTCACTGGATACGTAAGTTACTGGTATACCTAGGCATATTCTAAAGCTGTAACTTTATTTATAAAGATTACTTTATTGTAGCCTATTTGAAGCACACTATAATGATGCCATTAGCACACTACAAGTTAACTTGGAATGCCATTGCAATGTGTTTTAAAATCACTAAAAGTTTGTTATCAGTATAATATTAATGTATGTTAAACACTCTTACAATGTAATTGAATTGCAATTCTAATGTCACCAAAATACATTTAAAGTTTATGCTGAGTGAATTCTGCATTTCAAAACTTAAATACAATAGTATATTTAAAGTGTACTTAAGTATGCTTGTAATAGTTCCACTTTAGCACAAACAATATTAAATACAGCTTTAGTTTAACTTTAGCACTGCTTTTGGACAACTAAAATTTAGTACAAAATTAGTTGTTCCAATTTAGCAGACTTTAAGTATACCAATTTATAGCGTGCCACAAGTACATTTAGTTATACTAAAGTACATACAAATAAATTGTGCTTAAGTATACTATTGTTTCACTACGTAAACACTGTGTAACATCAGATTGATCAGAGATACATCAAGAAGGGAGACAGATTGCATCAAATACTGCATTTTACATTACAGTATGTATGCCATGTGATACTGTAAACAGATTATCATTATTGTAACTCACTTTTATGAAGGTCAACTACATTATAGAATCAGTCATATGGTACAATGAAAACATTTACTGTATTAGCAGCAAACTCTGTTCCAGCACAAAACCTCATGGCCATTTCATAACTTTATCACACCTTTTGATAACACACTGAATAGATACTATTACAAACATTATGGATTTTATGTAATTTATGTAATTAAGGTAATGTAAGTGTATTTTCTGTGTAGCCTGTGTAATTGTAATAATTTCAGCAAAAAGGGTGATTTGAAACGTGTCTTGCATTGTTTGCTACTGAATGAACTGATTGTTAAAAGTACTAAACTGAAAGAAGAACATACTGTTGTGTTTCAGTGATTACACCAAATGTTCTCATTACATATCACAACAATCTTGTGTTTTGAAATATTGATTATGAAAATATGTACAACTAGAATTAAAGCATGAGATCAGGTTTTAAACTAATGACTAGCTGTGTTAGAAGTGTAATCAGTTTGGTGCATTGTACATTTTGAAAATATACACCTCACTTGTGAAAATATTACCAAAGCGAAAAAAAAAAAGAAAACTGTAAACAGGCAACAAGTTGTGTGCACACAACTTCGAACATAGTGTTTATCATCTAAGATAAATCACTTAGGTAAAAAGAATTCATTACATTTGGTTATACATATTGGAAATTTCAGACAAGTTCTATAGAAACTATGTCTATAGAATCAGTATCTATAGAAATCTATAGGTGTACCAAATGATTCATTGATTAACTATGAAATTCAGTTGGATTAAATAATAGACAAATGTGTTAAACTGAACGAGAAGAGATACTTGGAAGTTTGATAGTAATAGCATTATGTAAGCTGTTACTGTGAATGAAACATTTATATAAATGAAACATTTATTTTGTGTATTGTACTAACACAACTGAAACTATGCTGAAATATTTGAAAAAAGTGCAATTTGATGATCTGTTGTGATATTAGTATTAGAGTTTTGAAAATGTCAAATCAATTTCTTGTGAAAATTGTGCCAAACCAATAAAAAAAAAAAAAAAAAAAAAAAAAAACTGTAATGCAATCCTGCTATCTACACGCCACATTTCACATGCAACACATTTTCACATTTCAGGATGCCATACGAAGCTAGTTAAACACTCTCATCAGTTTATTTAATTTTCTATTTTAAGTTTTTACTATTCAGATTCCAGAAATGAAAACTGTATTTTTTTCTCGTTTTCATGTAGCAAGCACTACTATTCGATTTCAAAATGTGACCACGGCTGCGTTCAGCTCTGACAAAACGCTGCAAAACATTTTTTAAACGGAAACGGTGGTGCGTTGAACACCCCGTTCTGATGACGCAAGAGTTGAAACTATGGCAGCTGAGAAGGCCATTCTAATTGTGTTCTTTTTGAAGAATTTTCGGAGCCTGATGAAGTCGGTATAAATACGTGGTTAATACTGTAAAATACGCTCGATGTTACAAACACTGCCCTTGCCATCCAGAATAAAAGAGAACATCCCAATCGAGTGAAAAGATTTGTGAAAACTGTGGTTCCTAATTATTGTGATCCAACATTTGCCTTTATGAAAGTTTATAGCAAAATATATAAGTATAGTATTTTTATGTTACATTAATCAGTGTCTAGCACACCTTCCTAAGAAAATGATATGGGCCAGAAGACTTTGAAATTACTAAATGATATTTAGACAGACTTAAAGAAGTTCCAGATCTATACTTGTGATCTTATTATTTAAGTTATTTTTCCATTAATGTAAATAAACATGTGCAAACAATATACTTGCTCTTGTGAATTTATTTTGATGTTAATTACATTTACGAGCTGTTCCTTTAATACCGTGTGGTTTATATGCATGTTGATGCTGCATGTTGATGCTCAAACCCGTTGCACACCGTTACGCACCGTTTCCAGGAAACATGTCGTTCAACCCAGAAACCATAGCAAAACGTTGCGCACCGGTTTGAGCTTGAACGTGCCCCAGATTCACCACAGACAATTCTACAGTGCAGACAGAGATCTTCTCAGGCTTTAAGATCTTCATGATATGCATTTACATTGCCATCCCTGCTATAGGTCTCATTGGAAATGAGCTTCTGATATTTGTGACTGGTTACAAAATGAAGATGACAGTCAACTCCATTTGGTTCCTCAACTTGGCGATTGCAGACTTCATCTTCTCCTTAACTCTAATAATAAGGACCATTTCAAACATAGGCTGCATGTTCTGGCACTTTGGTGACTTTAAGTGCACGTTTCTGTTTCATGATTTACCTAAACTCATTAGCATTTTGCTGCTAACAACTATTAGTCTGGACCGATGCCTGTGCACATGGATGGTTGTGTGGTCTTGTAATAATCGAACCATATTCAAAGCCAGAATCATCTGCATGATTGTGTGGGTTTTATCCATAGGCTGCTGCATCCCTGCAGTCATCAAACAATCAGCAGTGGAGAGTGCAGAAATCTATAAAACTCATAACAGTCTTTGTCATCCCCTTTCTGATCATTGCATCTTCGTATATAGCTATCGGTGTGCGAGTCAAACATCTCAAAAAGGGGAAGCAGCTCAGGTCGTACCGGGTCATTATAACTGTGGTCCTGGCCTTTTTCGTATGCTGGCTTCCTTTTCATGTATACAATTTTTATAACATAAATGCAGAAGATAATCAGTTGAGAGGGTCTGCTAAAGAGGTTTTTTTAAAAAACAGAAGCTGTTATTAACTGCCTGGCTCTTCTAAACAGCTCTCTGAACCCCATTCTCTATGTGTTCATGTGTGAGGAGTTTTAAATGAAGCTGAAACAGTCTGCTGCTGGTGCTGGAGACGGCGCTAGCTTAAGATCATCTGGACTTCAGAGTCTAAGCAAACAAAAGATACCACTATCTCTATGCCTGACAGCTGCCAGGATAACCAAACAAGCATTTATAAGTATATATTTACAACTCCACTTTTCTGTCTTGATGGACACCTTTTTACGACCACATGAGGTTCAGCTTATAAACAGCCATAAACTGCATTATACACATGAAAATGTTGAATCAACGACTCAATTTGCTCCATAGCAATTGTATGGGGGGGAGGGCATCAATCTCACTTTATCTGCATTTCATGTCATGCATAAGAAAAAAGGATTTTCAATATAAAATACAATGCCAAATGATTTTGTCTCAATATAACAGCGGAAACAACATTATGGTGGAGTAAGACGTCATTTGAAACTGTAAAGGGTAGACTCACAATAAAAACAAAACATTGTGCTTTTGTAAAATAAAACAAACAGGACATGTCACAGTGTCCTTTCTGTGAACTTGTTTGTGGAGTCTTTCAAAAAATTAACCAAAACGGGCATATATTACTTGTCACACTATTTTATATTTCATTTTGTTAATCTGTTATTTAAGTGAAATGCATTTCACATATAGGCCCATTTATTCCATATTAATAATTTTATTCTGTTTTTCTCTGTTCACAGAAGCTCTGCGGGTGTGTGATGTGACGATGTGTGAATCCTCATGTTCTGTTGTTTATGCTGCTATTTGCGCATTAAGCTTGAATGGCACCAAAAGGAAGTTACTAATGCCTTTGTAAATGAAAGTCATATTTAGGTCTTGACTGTCAGTTATTTGTGAAGTAAATCAGCTGTAAATGTGTATAATTAATAAGTATAATGTTTTAGTAATAAAAAAGTAAAAAAGTTTACTTATTTGCAGATCAATATATATTAAATGATAATCTTTCTTATTATTGCTAACTAATGACTATTACTAGCTAGAATGAAATGAGTTTGTTTCAGTCAATAGATAATGAAAGTTCATTGTACGTAATAGAAAAAAGTTGTGTGAACTCAAAATGTGATTGTATTAAGCTGAACTTAATATGATTGAGTTGCAGCAGATTTCAAATTCCCAGCAGGCTTTGCGTCAGACTGTAAAAGGAAAATAAATGTTGCAATTAAGTGTTATTTTGTGGGTTTTTGCACAAGATTAACATAGGGAGACATAAATTAGTGTTTGATGTTGTGTTATGCTGGGATTTACAGGGGGTTCTGTTATGTTACTTTTGTAGGGTTACCATTGTGGTGAAGAGCCTATGGTTAGGTTGAGGATGGGCTACAACATTTTTAAGACCATATATACTGTATGTTGTTTATTATTTATATGCAAGTATATAATGATAGTCTCTTTGATAATTATAATTGCATGTTTTATTTGCTATCATTTAACCATGAAGATCTGAATGTAAAGTTTATGCAAATGAACTGTATGTAATTAACATTATGATGAGTGGGGCGAGGCTGAGAATGATGCGGGTGACGTGATTGTTAATGAGAGACACCTGTGCACCACACTGGATTTGCTCTTCTTCCACAGCTCTCAGGCCCACTTGTCACAAAAATGTTGAGTTCTACTAACTTAACAAAATGAGTTAGTTAGAAACTTATTGAGTTTTACAGTGCTCCTGTTCTGTCAACATTTTGTGCCAATGTTACGTTTGCTTAGTCTTATGTAACTTTATTACTTTGAGTTTGATGAACTTAAACCATTTACGGCAATCGGTTTCCTCAAACCATTTAAGTAACACTATAGTTGGTAAATCTTAGTTAGATTTGTTATCTGAATTCAAACTGAATGAATAAAATAATCTTGAAATATTTAAGTTGAGTTTACTCTAATGATTGACTAAACCAACACTAAAATATAAGTGAATTTAACTAAATGTATTTTACAGTACTCATGCTTATTGGTTTTAAAACTTAAATGGTTTAAGGCAATTGGTTTCCTCAAATGGTTTGAGTTACCGTATAAGGCTTTACAGTGTAAGTACATTAAAAATCAAGAAAAAAAAAAAAAGTAAATCAAAAATTTTCCTTTAAATAGTTTGGGTTCCCATGGAAGACTTTAACCTTTGAAAGCAGATATTCAAAATAGTTTTCTACAGAAGCATAATTCCCTTGATGCATCATCACTCCACCCCACTTTCTCTTTCATACAAATAAAGGGGAAACAACCACCAATTGTTCATGTGAAGATGCTGTTGTGAGCTTTGATAACACACCTGCAGGAATAACAGAAGGAAAGGACCGAAAATGGGTAAGAATCTACATCTACGCAATATTCCTGTGGCTATGACTATGTTTGATACACATATTATAATATTGCAAGCACATTTGTGTGTTATTGAGACATATGATGATATCGATGACCTGTGAAAAGAACTGGGTGATGTGGGCAGATTATTTATGCTGTAATGCCTTTTCAAAATGACATGCATTTTTATTCCTCCACCCCTTTGGTTGGGTTCATTATCTTGACTTCTTTCGACTCTTGATTTGATCAAGATTAAAGTAGCATAGCGACTTGAGTTAAAAGCTTAAACTCTGATCCAACAGAAATCTAAAAGAGATCTTATCCATCCCTGCTGTTGTTTCTCAATGTAAACCACTATTCAAAGATAAAATAACAAACAAGATATAAAAATGTATACTGCAACTCTGGCTAGAGTTTTTAAGATTTCAGTCACATGTGCAACACGTGTCATGTAAGTCAATAGTGGTTAAAAAAAGCTGTGGTCATACTGCATAATTTTCAACTGTTACTGCTTAATGCAAAATGTATTTGCTTAAATGCAAAACTAACTGAAAGAATTATTGAGTTGAGAACAGCAGGAAAATAATATTTTTGAGTTGCAACTTTGTATGTTTTGTGTTGAATGTGAATTGTGCAACAGATTTTGCTGACAAAGCCTTTAAACCTAATAGACATAATTTAAGCTGTAGGCAGAAAAAAAAAAAAAAAATCTTGTTTATTCTTATACTTTAAGTAAAAGCATCATTTTAGGTTAAAATATTCAGTAAAACATACATACATCATGCATTTTATACATAAAATAGAAAACAGGACATGATGCCCCCTGTTGGTCATCTTTATTTATATTTTTTATAGCACTTTTTACAATACACATTGTGTCAAACCAACTTTACAGTAATGCACAGCAGCTCTTAAAGACAATGGTGTCATTGTCCAGCGTAAATAAATTTACGTCAGTCACGTTCGACGTATGTCAGAAGTGAACTGACGAATTGGGATATCGCAAGAGAGCCCTATCACCTTTGAGTGTAACTAAATGAGCCAATGGAGAATTGGCATGCAAGCTTTGCGTCATACGCACCTCCCCCGCTAGAGGGTATAAATGCGGCAGTGAAGCACTCACATATTGTCTTTCGCTTTGGAGCCAAGCATTGTGTTCCTGCTAAGATCACCTTTCTGTGTGAAAACGTCTCGGTTACGACTGTAACCTTAGTTCCCTGAAGAGAGTTGCCTCGAGAAATTGACGCTTTGGAACGCAACGCGTGATGTCGTCATGAAGCACGTGTCAAATCAGTCCAATGGTGTGTCGAGATGTCAGAAGCGGGTGACGTCACGGCCAGGAAGCTATAAAGCATGCTCAAACAAAGCAACGCTAGCTTAAAGTGTCTGAGGTAAGCGCTGACAGGCGTGCCGGAAGTATGGCAGGGCGACGCAACTTCAGGGAACTAAGGTTACAGTCGTAACCGAGACGTTCCCTTTCAAGGGAACTCGCGTTGCGTCGAGAAATTGATGCTTTGGGAATGTTAATACCCACGCCGCCATAGTTACAAGGGCCTGTCTGGTGTGGCTCGTCAGTCGCCAGAGAGAACCCGGGCCCCAGGGGAGCTGAGGTCGAGTTGATAAAACCTGACGAATGTGTGAGGTGAGGACCAGCCTGCCGCATTACAGACGTCGTGTAGAGAGGCTCCCGAAAGGAGGGCTTTGGAGGCCGCCATACTCCTGGTAGAGTGGGCTCGGACTGCTAGAGGTGAAGGCAGTCCGGCCGACTCGTAAGCAAGTGAGATAGCCTCGACTAACCACTTACTCATCCTCTGCTTAGATGCCGGGGCCCCTTTATTGGGGGACCCGAAGAGGATAAATAATTGTCTTACGCCACAGTGCAGCTCTGTGGACGTAAGCATCTAGGGCCCGAACAGGGCAAAGCAAATTAAGGTGTTCCTGGTCTGACGTCCTGAAGGGAGGAGAACAGAAGGCCTGCAGTACAATGGGCCTAGCCACATTAGTGGGAACTTTAGGAATGTAGCCAGGTCTGGGATGAAGGAAGGCTTTCACCATACCAGGTGCAAATTCCAGGCACGAGGGGGCAACCGAAAGGGCCTGTAGATCTCCTATTCTTTTCAAGGAAGATATGGCGAGGAGGAACAGTGTTTTTAGGGTCAAAAACTTAACTGGAACCTCCTCAATCGGTTCAAAGGGGGCTAGGGATAGGCCTTGGAGCACCACGGCCAAATCCCATGCCGGAATCCTCGTGCATACCGCGGGCCTCAGCCTCAGGGTGCCACGGAGGAAGCGAGTAATAAGTGGGTCTCTACCAAGAGAAGAACCAGCCAAGGGTATGTGGTAAGCTGCAATGGCCGCCACATAAACCTTTAGCGTGGAGGGAGATAACCCTGCAGTGAACCGTTCCTGCAGAAATTCTAAGACCGTACCAACGGGACAGGAAACTGGATCAAACTGACGACTACTGCACCAAGAAGTGAAAAGTTTCCACTTCAGGGCGTATAGCTTCCTCGTGGAGGGAGCTCTAGATTGGAGAATGGTCCCTACAACCTCGGTTGAGAGACCGGAATTTATGAGCTGGGCCCCCTCAGAGGCCAAGCCCACAGGCTCCAGAGCTCTGGGCGGGGGTGGAAAATCGTGCCCCCTGCCTGGGACAGAAGGTCCCTCCTGACCGGAATCTCCCAGGGAGAGCCGTCCAGGAGAGATACTAGGTCCGAGAACCACACTCTGCCCGGCCAGCGCGGGGCTATCAAGGTGAGCCGGACGTGCTGGACCCCGTGTCGCTGAGGGGGAGTGCGGGTGGTAACGCTCTGTTTTTGGGCAGCACGGTGTTGTTGTGAGGAGCTGGCTTTAGAAGTGTGGGGCTGCTGGTGTTGTTGAGCAGCCCCGGGGGTATGAGAGCGGCGGGGGAGGAGCTTCTGAAACGCCGCCGCTTGTTTACTAGCCTCCTGGAACCTCTCGACGACCGTATTAACAGCGTCGCCGAAGAGGCCAGGAGGCATAAGCAGGGCGTCTAACAGGAAGTGCGTGTCCTTATCCTTGATGGTGCTAAGGTTCAGCCATAAATGCCTCTCCATGGCCACCAGGGCTGCCATAGCATGACCGACAGATTTGGCCGTCTCCTTGGTGGCCCGGAGAGATAAATCAGCTGCCCGACGTAGCTCGTCGACTACGTCGGGAGTCATTCCCCCGCCCTCATCAGTATCCCCCAAGAGTTCGGCCTGGTAGGCCTGCAGCACGCCCATAGTGTGAAGGCATGCCGCAGCCTGACCCGAGGCCTGATAAGCTTTGCCCACCAAGCTAGATGTAACCCTCACGGGCTTGGTGGGCAGTGTCGGGGCCTTTAGGGGCGACGCCGATTGTGGAGAGAGATAGCTAGCAAGCGTCTCCTCCACCTTTGGCATCGTCCCATACCCGTGCTCCTTGAGCCCCACTATCGATGCATAGTGCGTGGTTTGAGCACTTGCGTGGTTTGAGCACTTGAGCTGAGATAGGGCGGGGCCCGTCTCAAACCCCTCTGACAGATCCATTTGCGATCCCCAAGATCTGGATCGACGCTGTGCCTCGGCAGCAGCGGGACCCGAACCCTGGGGAACGCGAGCCTGAGCGCCCTCCTCGAAAAGCGCCAGGCGGGAGCGGAGCGTCCGCAATGGAAGACGGTCGCAGTGCTCACAGCCAGCACCCTCGAGTGCTGACCAGGCATGCTCCGCTCCCAAGCAGGCAACACAAAGATCATGTGTATCCCCGCCCGTGATGTAACGTGGGCAGGGATGAACACAAGATCTAAACTGCTTCTCGGCCATAATAACGATAGATAATGACAGACAACACCAAATAAGACATACGAGACACAGAGCGCAACTGAAGACACAGAAGCTAGCATTGCTTTGTTTGAGCGTGCTTTATAGCTTCCTGGCCGTGACGTCACCCGCTTCTGACGTCTCGACACACCATTGGACTGATTTCACACGTGCTTCATGACGACATCACGCGTTGCGTTCCCAAAGCATCAATTTCTCGACGCAACGCGAGTTCCCTTGAAAGGGAATTCGAGTCTTTGGAGCCTCTTCTTTGTCCCGTGTTGGTGATACGGCACTTTACAGCGGTGGCCGCAAGCTTTATACACAGCTTTCAACTGCTGTTTTCACAGCAATTCTCTTGCATTTCCCGGTGAGGTTTGCGATTTGGGCCAGTTTTGTCTGTGTGTTGATTGTAGGAGACCAGTGTGAACCTACAATCACACCGCGGCTGATCCCCTCGTCAAATACAAAGAACGAGTTCCCTTTCTAAAAGAGCCTACGCAAGTATGCGTTACCCCCAGTGAGCCTACTCGCACAGCTACTGTGCAAAGTCAGGTAGGACGAGGAGCAGGTCTTGTTAGTGGCTCTGTATTGGCCCACTCAGACCTGGTTCCCAGAACTGATGCTCCTCACGATAGCACCTCCTTGGCCCATTCCTCTGAGGAAGGATCTCCTGGCTCAGAGACGGGGCACCCTATGGCACCCGCGTCCGGACCTCTAAAAACTCCATGTCTGGTCCCTGAACGGGACGTGGATGTTCTAAGTGATCTACCCCAGTCACTTCCGCTAGGGCTCCTTCTATGAGGTACCTCTATGCCCTGAAGTGGAACCTGTTCGTCGAATGGTGTTTGATCAGGTCAGTCCTTTCCTTCCTACAAGAGGGCTTGGAGCGAAGGCTGTCTCCCTCCACCCTCAAGGTGTATGTTGCCGCTATTGCCGCGCATCACGATGCAGTTGATGGTAAGTCCTTGGGGAAGCATGACCTGATTGTCAGGTTCCTGAGGGGGGCGAGGAGACTAAATCCGCCTCGCCCTCCCTCCATACCCTCTTGGGACCTGTCCTTAGTACTTACATCTCTCCAGCGACCTCCCTTTGAGCCTTTGCAATCAGCTGAGTTAAAATAACTGTCCCTTAAGACTGTCCTCCTGGTTGCATTGGCCTCGGTTAAGAGGGTAGGGGACCTGCATGCATTTTCGGTCGACGAATCGTTATCCTGAGACGACCAGCCCGTCTGAAATGAAAAAAAAAATGCAAGTGCTTCACTGCCGCATTTATACCCTCTAGCGGGCGCGGTGCATGTGATGCAAAGCTTGCATGCCAATTCTCCATTGGCTCGTTTAGTTACACTTGAAGGGGATAGGGCTTTCTTGCGATATCCAAATTCGTAGGTTCACTTCTGACGTACGTCTCCATTCCTTTCTTCAGGGAACGAGGGTTACATACCTAACCGAGATAGTATAAATTTAGGTAATTTATCTATATATCAGCACTGGAGAAAACAGTGATGTCATCGTCCAACTCCGTTCTGTTCGCATACAATGGTGTCAATGCAGGCAGATCAAAAACATTGTTGAATATCCAGTGTCCCCAACTAAGCAAGCCAAAGGCGACACTCCAACAGCTGACATCAGGTGACCAGCAGGCAACAAAAATGGAGAAAAAAACCTTGGGAGAAACCAGGCTCAGTTGGGGGGGCCAGTTCTTCTCTGGCCAACAGTGAACAGTGCATGATTATGATTCAGGCAGCATTACAGGTCATAAGACTGATTGGGATTGCAACAGTCAAAAAATGTAATCCAGTTCCATCTAGTTGAAGATCGTATTCATCACGCCATTATGACACGGTTTGTTGGGAATCTGTGCCACTGACTGTTGTGTCGGTGAGGCCTTCACAGGGGATGATCTAGTTGACACAATCTCTGCTGAAACTTCAGGGCTGTGTTGTTGTTGTGTCTAGGCACAGGTCCTCCATCTGATCTGGATACGGCCCGGATCCAACTGACTACGGTGAACCTCAGGATAAACAGAGAGACTAATATTAGCATAGATGCCACTCTTCTTCTGATGTAACGAGTACATCTGGTGTTATAGGAAGTGTTTCCGGTTTGTCTGACCTAATTTATGCAGCCTAATAATCCTTTAACAGATGTGAAAACATAAATTGATAATGTTTTATGTGTATGCCAGGTTAAAGAGATGCATTTTTAGTCTAGATTTAAACTGACAGAGTGTGTCTGCTTCCCAAACAATGCTAGGAAGATTGTTTCAGAGTTTAGGTGCTAAAAAGGAAAATGATCTACCGCTATTTTGGTATTCTAGGTATTATCAATTGGCCTGAATTCTGAGATTACAATAGACGTGAAGGACTGTAATGCATTAAGAGCTCGCTCAGATACTGGAGAGCTAAACCATTTAGTGCTTTGTAAGTAATTAGCAAGATTTTAAAATCTATACAATGTTTAAAAGGGAGCCAATGCAGTTAATAACTGGGCTAATATGGTCATACTTCCTGGTTCTAGTAAGAACTCTAGCTGCTGCATTTTGGACCAGCTGTAGTTTATTTATCAAGCGAGCAGGGCAACCACCCAGGAGAGCGTTACAGTAATCTAGCCTTGAGGTCATGAACGCATGAACTAACGTAGTTTTGATATATTTTTAAGATGGAAGAATGTGGTTTTACAAATGCTAGAAATGTGGCTTTCAAATGAGAGATTGGTATCATAGAAGCACACCCAGGTTCCTAACAGAGCAGCCATCAAGTGTTAGATAGTATTCTAGGTTATTACGTGCAGAAGTTTTTGGTCCAATAATTAGAATGTCTGTTTTTTTCTGAATTTAGTAGCAGGAAATTAATGGTCATCCAATTTTTTTTTATATCAGCTATGCATTCTGTTAATTTTGTGAATTAGTAAGTTTGTCAGGGCGCGAAGAAATATAGAGCTGAGTATCATCAGCGTAACAGTGAAAACTAACACCATGCTTCCTAATGATATCTCCCAAGGGTAGCATTTACAGAGTGAAAAGCAACATTCTTAGTACTGAGCCTTGCGATCGATGACATCTCTTCATTTACGACTACAAACTAATAACGGTCAGATAAGTATGATTTGAAACATGCCAATGCAATTCCACTTATGCCAGCATAATTTTCTATTTAAAAGAATGTTGTGGTCGATAGCGCTCTAAGATCCAGTAACACTAATAGAGAGATACAACCATGATCTGATGATGAGCAAATCATTTGTAACTCTAATGAGAGCAGTCTCAGTACTATGGTATGGTCTAAATCCTGACTGGAAATCCTCACAGATACCATTTTACCATTCAAAGGTAGATTCGAGATCGGCCTATAATTGACTAATTCTCTAGGATCAAGTTGTGTTTTTTTTAATAAGGTTTAATAATAGCCAGCTTAACAGTTTTTGGTACGTATTCTAGTGATAACGATGAATTAACAATATTAAGAAGAGGATCTATGACCTCTGGAAGCATCTCTTTCAATAGCTTAGTCGGTATAGGGTCTAACATACATGTTAATGATTTTGATGATTTAACGAGTTTAGACAATTCTTCCTCTCCCACAGCAGTAAATGAATGGAATTTTTTCCCAGGGACACTACAATGCACAGTCTGATGTCATACTGTAGTAGATGGTTGCATGGTTATGATTTTCTCTCTAATATTATCAATCTTGCAAGTAAAGAAGTTCATAAAGTCATTACTGCTGTGTTGTTTGGAAACATCAGAAGCTGAAGCTTTATTTCTTGTTAATTTAGCCACTGTATCAAATAAATACCTAGGGTTGTATTTGTTTTCTTCTAAGAGATTTGACAAATAAGTAGATCTAGCAGTTTTTAAGGCGTTTCTGTATGTAAAAATTTGTTCTTTCTACGAAATGCGAAAAACCTCTAGTTTTGTTTTCTTCCAGCTGCGCTCCATTTTTCTGGCTGCTTTCTTAAGGGCCCGAGTGTACTCATTGTACCACGTCGTTGGACTAATTTCCTTAATCTTCTTTAAGCGCAAAGGAGCAACTGAGTCTAACGTGCTAGAAAAGAGAGATTGAGATGTCATCGCTTTGCTGCAGAATTTCAAATGCATCAATATCGATTCCATGTAACAATATTAGATCTAAAGTATGATTATGACAATGAGTGGGTCCTGACACATGTTGTCTAACTCCAATAGAGTTTAGAATGTCTGTAAATGCCAATCCCGATGTGTCTTTTTCATTATCTACATGGATATTAAAATCACCAACAATAAGGTCTTTATACACAGCCAGTACCAACTCCAATAGAAATTCAGCAAATTCTTTGATAAAGTCTGTATGGTGCCCTGGTGGCCTGTATACCAGTAGCCAACACAAATGTCAAATGGGATTTGTCACTTACATTACATAATGTTACATACAGCACCATCACTCCGAAGGAATTGTATTTGAAAGACTTTTGAGTAATACTGAAGATAAATTACAGCAACACCTCCCCCTTTGCCTTTCCGATGCGGCCCATGTCGATAATAGTAACCTTGAGGCATGGATTAATTTAATGTAATGTAATCCTCTGGTTTTAGCCAGGTTTCTGTCAAACACAGCACATCTAGATTATTGTCTGTGATAATGTCATTTACAATAAGTGCTTTATCATTTACAAGAAAGGGATCTAATATTAAGCAAACCAAGCTTTATCATTTGTTCATCAGATTTATATCTGTTTTTTATTTGTTGAACATCAATCAAATTTTTACCCTCAAATGGATTTGGGATTTTTTTTTTTTTTTTGTATTTATTAATTTGGGGTACAGACACAGTCTCTATGTGATGATATTTAGGTGTAAGAGGTTCTATGTGTTCTGTGACTTGAGACAGCTAGCAGACGGTAAGAATGAGCAACTCCTTGCATCATAACCTCTGAATTTGCAAACATTTATTCCCCATAATTCAGACAAATAAAATTAGATTATGCATTAAACATGATTTAGCCTAATCTTGAGCATGATTAACAATGGACTGGTAACTAAGGTTCCAATTTGAACAACAATAATATGATTCATACTGAAAAATCAGAGCTATAATAACTACCCAATAATTATTTTAAAGACATACACGTAGCGTCTGGACCAATCAGACACACAGTTATTCATTATATCTAATGAATTACCCAGAAACTCACTCTCTCACAAGTCCTGTTAATTCCATCCCCCACAACTGCAATACAGCGACAGAATAGGTGTCCTATTTCTATTTTACTGTGGTTAGGAACGTGCAGAGAAGACTCCGACTTCATTCTTTCTGAGGCCAAATAAACCCTTTTAATCCTATATATTCTATATATAACCACATGAGAAATGTATAAACGTGTATCCAATTTTCCCTGCTCATGATTTTCCTTTTATAAGGTTTATTCTATGTATTAATTCTCTCTTTTGAACTATTTTTGTATTAATGTTTCCTAAATTACCTAATATCACATGGGTAGCATGATTGGTATCTATGGACTCCAACTTTCCTTTTCTTATTTGGTAATTTATGTTACATGTTACTAACTCTGTGACACATTAGTATTATAAGAATCTAGAAGGTTCTTCTCTCAAACATCCAATCCAATGTCTTATGCTAATATCTTGCTACAGGACAAAGACTCGTAAAGTTTCCCTCCAAGGGGTAAACTCCTTATTGGCTCAGACACCTCAAGTGGGTGCAACATGTTCACCCTTTAAAATCATTGATCACAAGATCACATTTTCTTTTTCTTCTTGCTTCTGGGACGACAAAAATACATTTTGCTCCAGGCCTCATCAGGCCAAGGCCTGTGGGCCTGGAGGGCCTGTAAGCCTAGGCCTGCAACCCAGCCATGTGCTCATCTGTGAGAGTGAGAAAGGACGCTTTCCCCACTAAGAGTCAAACTAACAGCTTAAGTCGTTTCATATTACTTCATCCAATGCAAAAGATACTGGCAACGACTTCGGACCGAATCATCGATTTCTCCTCAGTCTGCAGATCCGATGCTCCTCAGCCTAAAGGCACCTTGCAAGTATCGTACATTTGAACACTAAACAGTGATTTAGTATTAATGTGTAGACCACCTATCAGCAAAGGTGTTTTATTACTGAGAAATACTGATGATTTCTTTTCCAGACTCTTTGACTCTTTCCGTAGCTCTATTTTCGGTCCCACTTCTGGTTCAACTCTATCATTGCTCATTTTTATGTTATGTGTTTGTTAGTTTAGTTATGTGTTTGTGAGTTAGTTAATAAAGATTGTGCACTTAGATGTTTGATTCTGACTCCGTCTGCTAATAAATTGATTTCTAAATGATTTAGATCTTGACTACAGGCTCTGAGTAGTACTGTACAAATAGAATGTTGTTCTTCCATAACCTGGAAATGAACATTTCTTAGACTTAATAAGCAATTAACACTAAGTGTCCACTGGACGAACAGGTTAATTGATTGTAATATTAATTTTAATGTAGCTACATCAAGTTAATCTGATTAACTGATTCACATATTCATAATTAATCATAATTAATTAATCAAAATGAGTTATGAATAATTATTAATATTTCCCTTTGAGTTAATTTCGCTACATAGAACAGCTTTATGCGGAGTGAGTGAGTTGAATTTGTGAACTGACTGAGTTGGATTTCTGAATGAATCATTCTAATAGATTCAGTTTTTCTGTCTCATTTCTTTGTGCAGAGAATGCGACCAATGAAACAACCCAGACAGAACCCTTATCAAGCATTGAAATCTTCAATATATTCATATATTTTGTCACCTTCGCTCTGGGTATCGTTGGAAATGGGCTCGTCATATTTGTGACTGGCTACAAAATGAATACGACCGTCAACTCCATTTGGTTTCTCAACTTGGCAATTGCTGACTTCATCTTCATCTTTGTGATCATCCTCTACATTGTTACTGCCTTTAACAAGATGGCTTGGCACTTCGGTGACTTCATGTGCAAGTTTGTCAGCTTTGTGGCCGTGTTAAACATGTTTGCCAGTATTTTTCTGCTGACCGCTATCAGTCTCGACCGATGCATGTCTACATGGGTGATTGTTTGGGCTCAAAACAAACGAACTCTGGTCAAAGCCAGGATCATCTGTGCACTCATGTGGGTTTTATCCATCCTCTGCAGCATTCCCTTTGTCATCAACCGCTTGGAAAAAGATAACCGATGCACGTATAATACCTTGAGTATCTTCAAGTCTCTGGTCATATACAGGTTTGTGGTGGGTTTTCTCATCCCCTTCCTGATCATTGCATCTTCATACATTGCTATCGGAGTGCGGGCCAAACGTCTCAAAAGAGGAAAGAAGCTTAAGCCTTTCCGGGTCATTATATCTGTGATCATGGCCTTTTTCATATGCTGGTTTCCTTTTCATGTTCAACAGCTGTGTACTATAATAGCACATGAGAATAATTGGAGTGACTTTTTAAATGTAATAGATGACATAGGACCTTTTGTAAACTGCCTGGTTCATCTCAACAGCTGTCTGAACCCCATTCTCTATGTGTTCATGTGTGAGGAGTTTAAGAAGAAGCTTAAACAGTCTCTGCTGCTGGTGCTGGAGACGGCGTTTGCTGAAGAACATCTTCCTTTTCGATCATCTCGCCCTTCCACTTGTTCTGGCCTCTCAGAATCACAAGGTCTCAAGACGAACGACACAACCATCTTGTCAACAAACGAGGACAACAAAACAAGCTTTTAGAAAATCAGTCCTGAAGATATTCATTCCTTGTATTAGACAGAAGTGGTCCGATAAAGTGTATTACGCTCTCCACTTTGCTCCCATGCCAGATCAGGTTCAAAGCCATATTTGATCTAAAGAAATTTAAATTTATGTGCCATTAAAATTATTTTTCAGACAGGAGAACACACCCCCTGTTTTGCATTGGTTGGACAAACAGATAGTCCCGCCCCAACTCTAAAGTGGTTGGGATGCTAAAATATTTTGTATTGTTTTTTTTTTTTTTTTTTTTTTTTTTGTGGGAAACATTTAAATGTTTTATTGTGTGCTTGTCTCTGCTTGTTTGAGTGGCTTTGGGGAAATATTTAAACATTAAAAATTATTTTCAACATATTTTTTTTAGTTTTACCTTTTAACTGCATTTCGTTTTTATTGACATTATGCCACGTTTGTAATAGGCTACTGTTAATTTAGTGCTACTGTATATTTTGCTAATGTTTATTCAATCACCAAAACTGTAAAGGAGAAGAAATTCTGTCTGAAACATTCTGTCTGTAATCTTCCTCAATTGTTTTTATACATACAAAGGACATTTTTTATGCTAAATACTGTCTGATCTTTAATTTTAGGCATAACACAAAAGACACAGTCTTAAACCTACCATTATTTTACTATGGCAACTTATGTTTTGAAGGGCAGCTCCAACACTGGTTATATTATATGGGCTCTATTATTGTAATATGAAGAATAAATAAAATACAGCATAAATCCATCCATCCATGCATCACCACATGATCAGAACCAATTGTTTTCCATGACTTATACACTGTGAATAGAGAAACCTTAAATCTGCTGCAACTGAGATCCTCAGCTCCTCTTCCCTTGCTTGTACCATGATGGTATTTGTATTTGTATTTCATTTCCATGGGTTTTTCTCAAGACCCCAGACAATCAGCAGGCCCATCATTCTGAATTAATGTTTTACCTATAATGAACTGAAATGTATGATAAGTTTACCTTTGCTTTACAACATTGTTTGAATAAATCCGATGGGAAAAAATCAATAAACTATTTTTAACATAAAAAATTAAAGGCAATATTTATTAAATATTGATGACTACACAGTAAAATTATTTAGTGATTTAGTTATTTTAAATTATTATTATGTTTGTGTGTGTGTGTGTGTGTGTGTGTGTGTGTGTGTGGACATAACCACACCTGCTGTTGTTTCTCAATTTAAACCACTATTATAAGAAAAAATAACAAACAAAATATAAAAATATATTTTGTAACTCTGGCTACAGTTTTTGAGACTTCAGTCACATGAGAAATATGTGTCATGTAAATCAATAGAGGTTAAAAAAGCTGTGGTCATACTGCATCATTTGCAACTGTTACTGTATACTGCAAAATATATTTGCTTAAATGCAAAACTAGCTGAAAGCATTATTGAGTTGAGAACAGCAGGAAAATAATATTTTTGAGTTGCTGCTTTGTCAGTGTTTAGTTTTGTGGTCTTAATGTTGAATGTGAATTGTGCAACAAATTTTGCTGACAAAGTCTTTAAACTCACCACACATAATTTAAGATGTAGGCAGCAAAACATAAAAAATAAATGCTGTGTTGGGTTAAAAGTATTCTTGTTTATTCTTACACTTTAAGTAAAAGCCTCATTTTATGTTAAAATACTCAGTAAACATTCATACATCATGCATTTTATACATAAAATAGAGAACAGGACATGATGCCCCCTGGTGGCATTATGGTAAGAATGAGCAACTCCTTGCATCATAACCTCTGAATTTGCAAACATGTATTCTCTATAATTCAGACAAATAAAATTAGATTATGCATTAAACATGATTTAGCCTAATCTTGAGCATGATTAACAATGGACTGGTAACTAAGGTTTCAATCTGAACAACAATAATAAGATTCATACTGAAAAATCAGAGCTGTAATAACTATCCAAAAATTATTTTAAAGATATACAGCAGCTTTATGTGGAACTGAGAATCATTCCATTCCAACTCCAGTGAGGTGTTAAGTAACCGCTGCAACCAGATTGAGTCCTTTTCCTTTTCATGTTCAACAGCTGTGTACTATAATAGCACATGAGAATAATTGGAGTGACTTTTTAAATGTAATAGATGACATAGGACCTTTTGTAAACTGCCTGGTTCATCTCAACAGCTGTCTGAACCCCATTCTCTATGTGTTCATGTGTGAGGAGTTTAAGAAGAAGCTTAAACAGTCTCTGCTGCTGGTGCTGGAGACGGCGTTTGCTGAAGAACATGTTTCTTTTCGATCATCTCGCCCTTCCACTTGTTCTGGCCTCTCAGAATCACTTTGCTCCCATGCCAGATCAGGTTCAAAACCATATTTGTTCTAAAGAAATTTTAATTTATGTGCCATTAAAATGATTTTTCAGACAGGAGAACACACCCCCTGTTTTGCATTGGTTGGACAAACAGATAGTCCCGCCCCAAACTCACACTATTGGTTGACTCACTGTGTTGTTGCATCTATAGTGGTTGGGATGCTAAAATGTTTTGTATTGTTTATGCTTTTTGTGGGAAACACAAATGTTTTATTGTGTACTTGACTTTGCTTGTTTAAGTGGCTTTGGGGAAATATTTAATCACTGAAAAATATTTTCAGCATTTTTTAGTTTTACCTTTTTACTGCATTTCATTTTTATTGACATTAAGCCACGTTTATAATAGGCTACTGCTAATTTAGTGCTACTATATATTTTCTTTATTCAATCAACAAAACTGATGAAATTCTGTCTGAGACATTCTGTCTGCAATCTTCCCCAATTTTTTTGTAAATACAAAAAACATTTTTATGTTCAATTCTGTCTGACCTTTATTTTTAGGCATAACACAAAAGTCACAGCTTTTACTATGGCAACTAATCGTGTTTTGAAGGGCAGCTCCAACACTGGCTATATTTTATGGGCTCTATTATTGTAATATGAAGAATAAATAAAATACAGAAGCATTAATCTATCTATCCATCCATCACCACATGATCAGAGCCAATTATTTTCCATGACTTACACTGTGAATGGAGAAACCTGGGTTCCTTGTGCAGGAGCAGTGTTTACCAACCCTGAACCATAAGCACTATAAATCATCAAGTCTGACGTGTGTTTCTGTAGTAAAATCAACAACGCATTAAGAATTGCCATTACTGAAATATAATTTCTCTTATGACAAATGCTAGTAAAGCAGGTGTTGAAAGAAAATAGAAACCAGACAACAAAATAAATGCTGTCTTACATTGATTGCTCAAGGAGATGTTTTATATGTTTTAAATAGTTTAATAAAAAATAGAGGTTAATAAATATCGAACATAATGAAATGAAATGTAAGATTTTAACTAGAATTAAATCTCTAGTAAGTCATGGAGACCCATGGCATAAGAATGGTTTATTTCATAAGAATGAGCCGAACATCTGATTGTCCGTGACAGGACTGTTTCATTAAAGAGTGACCTTGGACAAACTTCAGAAAGTATTATGCAATTGAATATGCAATTGCAATTTCTGGGTTTCCAGTAGAGCGTCCCCTCCTCTTTTACCCTTACAAGGATATTTAACTGAGTGTTAGGGGATGATAAGTAAAGAATACTGACCGGTTTCCTATCAAATCGCATTACTTATTATTTACAGAGACAACTGGTAAGATTAACCTTTTCACATAAGGCTCTTTTTTTTTCTTTTTTTTTTTTTTTTTTTTTTTTTTAGTTTAAATGTTTTAGCATGTTTAACAGTTTCTGCATTATGTTTTTATTCATTTACACTTAGTATTTTTTAGTTTTTCTTGTAAAGTTTCTTTAGTTTTCTTACGTTCACTTCCTTGATGCTTTCCAGGTGAATTAAGTGGACTATAATTAGTTCCTTTAACAGTCCTTAAACACCACCTGAAGCACCTATGTATGTTGAAAATTATTTCAGTTCAGCTTCAAATGTTAAAAAATGCTTTTACATATAAAGTTTGGATAAAAATATTGTTTAACATTTTTTGTGTGTATATATTTTTTCAGCCTCTTCAACAAAAAGTCAAAAATGAGTAAGTTGGCTTACAGCTGTTGTTCTTACCAGAATGATATAGCAGTTTCAATGAACAACATTTTGAAATATCCTGTTGCAATTCTCTGCATTACTAATGAAATAGGCTAGATAAACAATGAACATGCATACTTGTTTTTGTGTGTTTCTAGCCATTGTTTTTTTTTTCTTCTTACTTCAGACCAAACTGTAGCCCCATCCAATATGACGGCATCAACAAGCAATGCAGATGTCACAGTGAATTCCTTAAGGAAAATAAATATTTTCCTCCACTGTATAATATGTGTGTTTAGTGTTGTTGGCAATGGACTGGTCATCTATATCACAGGCCTCAAAATGAAAAGCACTGTCAATACCATCTGGTTTCTCAACTTGGCGATAGCAGACTTCCTATTTTCATTTTTTCTGATCTTCAATATAATTTATGAATACCGTGAGTTCGACTGGCCTTTTGGTGACTTTATGTGCTTCTTGAGCAGCCTGGTGACCGTGTTGAATATGTTTGCCAGCACCTTCCTGCTGGCAGCGATCAGTTCGGACCGCTGCCTGTCCACCTGGGTGGTGGTGTGGGCCAGGAACAAACGAACAGTCGTGAAAGCGAAGATAATTTGCCTGCTTATTTGGTTAGCGTCAGTTGCTTGCAGCCTGCCTTTAGTCATCTCTCGGAAAACGTTTTCCACTTCTGCACAACAAACAGAGTGCAGAAATGACATTCAGAAACTAGAAACATACAAGAGGCTGGTAGTGTACCGTTTTGTGGTGGGTTTTCTCCTCCCGTTTGTCATAATCTCTGCTTCATATGTGGCGATTGGAGTACGAGTTAAGCGCCTCCAGAAAAACAATAAACTAAAACCCTTTCGTATTATCCTGGTTGTAATCCTGGCCTTCTTCTTCTGCTGGCTTCCCTTTTATGTTCACCAATTCTTTAATGTGTGGTTGCATGAAATGAATGAGACGAACCCATCGGACGAGCTGAACAGCATCAAGAATGTTTTTGACCAGATAGGGCTCATCATAATCAGTCTTGCCTACTTGAACAGCTGCCTGAATCCCTTCTTGTACGTATTCATGTGTGAAGATTTTCAGAAAAAGCTCAAGCAGTCTTTAGTGCTGGTGTTCGAGAGTGCATTCGCTGAGGAAAACCTGGCTCTCCTCTCACAACATTCCAAATCCAAACATAAATCTCATTCAAAGAGTGACCCCATCTTCGACACTTGAGGGTTAAATGAAACATTCACAGAGTCTAATATTTACATTTATTAAATTACATTCACAAAAAAGGAACATGTAATTTAACATATAAAGAAGCTGTGTAGACAAAATACTGTATTGTTTTTGTTTTTTTGTTTTTTTTGTGATGGAAGCTGATGTGCCAACAACAACAACATAGAGATTTACTGTGCTATAAATGTATAAATAGCTGACATGCATGCCTTATTAACTAGAAAATTGGTAATTGTATTGTGTAGGCCTATTTGTAAGTTATGCTCTATGTGTGTATTTGTTTCCTTCCTGTGTTTAGTTTCTGTTCCCTTTGTTCTTGTTGTTAGTTGGCATATCGTTACTTATTGGTTATTAAGTCTTGTTTGCTTCCTCATTTAACGATGTGTTTTTAAGTCAGCTTTTTTGGGGGGGTGGGTCCTTTTTTGTCTTTTTTTTTTGTGAAGCTATCATGTTGATTCTTTTTCTTTTTTTTTTTTTTTGTAAATAAACTAAATCTGCTGCAATTGAGATCCTCAGATCCTCTTCCCTTGCCTGTACCTTTGTATTTCATTTCCATGGGTTTCTCAAGACCACAATCAATAGGCCCATCATTCTGAACTACTGTTTCTTTTACCTATAATGAACTGAAATGTATCATATGTTTTCCTTTGCTATACAACATTGTTTGAATAAAAAAAAAAAAAAAAAAAAAAAAAAAAAAAAAAAAAAAAAATCAATGAACTATTTAACATAAAAAATTTAAGGCAAGATTTATTAAATCTTGATGACTACACAGTAAAAATAATTTAGTGATTTAGTTATTTCAAATTTATTTATTTTTTTTTCAACATAACCAGATTGTTCAGACAACAAGAAAAATTAGGATTTTTTTTTTGTCCTCAACAAAGCTAAAAGTTGAAAGAACAAGTATAATTGTTGTTTCTACTTGAAAACGCAGGTTGAAACAACTGCACTATATTTTCCACGGGCTTTAACTGTTACAGTACAGAAGGGTCGGAGATGTCCTTTGTGTTGGCAGAGAAGATGATCCATGGAGAAGGCGATGAGGAGTTGCACTGGAGACAGGAGACACTCACACACAGACGGGAATCACAGGAGGAGACTTGGAGACAGGGAGGTAGATAGCAGGGAGTCCTTGAGGTAAGCATGAAGATAGTGGTGACAATGACTGGTGGTGTGTGAGTGGCTTATATGTGGTGGTTGATTGGTGTGGAGATTGAGTGCAGGTGCATGTGATTAGTATTCGGGTGAGGGAGTGCACTGTGATTGGATGGTGTTGGAGCCTGGCGTGTCTGTGACAGTACCCCCCCCTCCATGGCCCACTCCAGAGGGCCGAGGACCCTGACGTTGTGGTGGTCATCCTCTTCCACATGGGGCTGGTCTGTCGGGATGGGTGGCGTGGAAGGTGTGAAGCAGGTTGGGGTTGAGAATGTCGTTTCTGGGGACCCAAGAACGTTCCTCGGGACCACAGCCCTCCCCGTGCACAAGGTATTCCAGTTGACCACCACGGCGCCGGGAGTCCAAGATTTCGCGAACCTCATAAGCAGCTCCGTCATCCAGGAGAAGAGGAAGGGGGGGTTCAGCTTCCGCTACGCCAGGCTCTGTGAAGACCGGGACAGAAGGGTGGTGAGGCTTCAGGAGAGAAACATGGAAAGTGGGGTGAATACGATTCTGAGAGGGTAACTGAAGTTGATACGTAACCGGGTTTATCTGCTTGGTGATGGTGAATGGGCCAATGAACCTGGGACTGGGATGTCCCTGGTTGACAGCAAGACCTTCTGTCCAGGTTGGTATGTGGGGGCGTTGGAGCGGTGAAGGTCTGCTGTCATCCTGTGTCTGCGTAGGGCTCGATGAAATTGATGTGCGGAGTCCCAGACCCTCTCGCTCTCTCAGAACCAGTAGTCGACAGATGAAACGTCCGATGGTTCCCCTGACCAGGGGAACAGTGGGGGTTGGTAGCAGAGCATGCACTGGAAAGGGGTGAGTCCAGTAGAAGGCTGTCGTAGGGAGTTCTGTGCATACTCGGCCCAACCCAGGTACTGGCTCCAAGAGTCCTGGTGGCCGTGACAGAAGGTACAGAGGAAGAGACTCGTGGATCTTCCTCTCCGTCTGCCCGTTCGACTGAGGGTGGTATCCTGAAGAGAGGCTGATGGTCACACCCAGAAGTAAAAAGAATGCTCTCCATACCCGAGAGATGAATTGTGGTCCCCTGTCCGACACAATGTCCTCGGGGATTTTGAAATACCTGAAGACGTGATTAAACATTATTTCAGCAGTTTCCATAGCAGTGGGTAGTCCTTTTAGGGGAGTCAGACGGCAGGACTTGGAAAATCTATCTACAATAACGAAGATGCAAGTGCAGCTGTTGGAAACAGGAAGATCTGTGATAAAATCCACTCCCAGGGTCGACTGGGAATGGGCAGAGGAAGGAGCTTGCCGGATGGTAGATGGCGGGGGCTCTTTGAGATGGCGCATTTCCTTCTGACGTCCGATGCCATATTCGGCCACCAGAAGCGCTCCTTCAGCAGCGAGAGGGTTTCATTGACCCCCTGGTGGTCAGTGCCTAAAGACGTGTGGGCAGTGTGGATGAGTGGAGTGCGGCGTGCCCTGGTGGTGTACTGCAAGAATGGCGGGCAACCCAACGGAGTGTTGGCGGAGGCATTGGAGGAGGGCATGGTTTCCTCAGACCAAGTGATGCGGCTGACGATGAGTTATTCTGGGAGGATGGTCTCCTAAGATCACTTCAGCGGTGGAATCCTCCAGAACCAGCAAATTTAGTTTTTCCACATGTAGGATACCCACTTGAAGTTGTATGGCACCGACAACTCGATGTACTTGTTTCCTACTGAGGGGTTTGCCCGTTATAGAGTTAATCTGGTGGGTGGACGGCGTGGCAGAGGTCTTGCACTGGAGCTGACGGCAGAGGGCGCCTGAGATGAAGTTGCCTGCTGACCCAGAATCGAGGAGTGCAACAACTGGAATAGAAACATCAGCAGCAGTAAGGTTTACAACAGTGGTGAGTGGCTTCATCTCTTTTATGGAGGGAATGATGGCACTCTCCATGGGACGAGGAGGATAAATTGGGCATGAGGAGATTACATGCCCCGGGGCACCATTCTGGGTCAGCTGCCTCTGCCGTTCAGTGGAAGAGAGTCGAGAGCTATCCAGTTGCATAGGCTCGTGGGCTGGTCCTGGAGGGCTGACAGACTCTGGTCGACGGAGGGAGGTGTTGGATGTTGGCTGTCCCTGGTGTTCTTCGAGACGACTGCATACGAGTGGCGAAGCATATGGAGAGTTGAATGAAGCGTTCGAGCCCAATGGAGTCCTCGTATGCAGCGAGATGCAATCGCACTCAAGGGTCCAGTCCTTGACGGTAAGTGGTTATCAGGGCTTGCTCATTCCAACCAGTAGAGGCAGCAAGAGTTCTGAACTGGAGGGCATATTCATTCATAGTTGACGTACCTTGCTTCAAATTGTATAGCTTCTCACCGATTGAAGAATCCCAGGCTGGTTTACCGAAGACTTCCTTGAAGTGAGCTACGAAACTGGAATAAGTCTGAATAACAGGGTTATTTTGTGACCAGATGGAATCGGCCCATTGCAGAGCTTTGCCGTTCAACTGTGAGATTAAAAAGGCTACCTTACAGGTTTCAGTTGGGAACAAGTGTGGTTGCATCTCCAGGAACAGCAAACATTGCAGGAGAAAACTGTTGCAATCCTCCGCCGAACCAGAGTAGGGCGCCGGCTTAGCCATGGGACTGGCCAACACAGGCGGTGAGGAAGTGGTGGTGGTGTTGACGGAGGTGACGGCTGGTGGTGAAGATGGTGAATCAGAGGTGAGTGCTCGACGTAGAGCGTTGACGAGGTCCTGAAACGGGTCCGGGTGGCTCATGCTGGTGTTAATACGGTGATTGTCCGGTCTTCTGTTACAATACAGAAGGGTCGGAGATATCCTTTGTGTTGGCAGAGAAAATGATCTGTGGAGAAGGCGATGAGGAGTTGCACTGGAGACGGGAGACACTCACACACAGACTGGAATCACAGGAGGAGACTTGGAGATCTTGGAGATGTTGGAGACAGGGAAGCAGATAGCAGGGAGTCCTTGAGGTAAGCATGAAGATAGTACTTGATGCGAACGAGACTGGACAATGACTGGTGGTGTGTGAGTGGCTTATACATGGTGGTTGATTGGTGTGGAGATTGAGTGCAGGTGCATGTGATTAGTATTCGAGTGAGGGAGTGCGCTGTGATTGGATGGTGTTGGAGCCTGGTGTGTCTGTGACATTAACTTCCATGAATCATGAGAACGAGATTGAAGCAGAGTATCCGGTCTCCGTCCAGTCTGTTTTCTGCCCTCGTGGTGATGATTAGGCAAGAGACACCTTCACCTCCTCGGGAAAGTTCATTTTAATTAATAATGGTTTAAAACTAATCAGATCAAATTATTATCTGAATTAGATGAATTGCTGCAGTATATCCACCTGTAGTATATCCACCTGTGGTTATTAGAATGTAAAAAATGATATAAATGCTGTTCGGTTTTGTTACGTATTGGCGCCTGCTGGTTCCTGCTACTCCCCACCAGAGGTCGCCAGTTCACCATTTCAGTGCACACACAGTTATATATCACTCTGGACTACATTTCCCATAACTCCCCATCTAGGAACCAATCACACACTCGCAACTGTTTCCCATCAGTGGACCCTTTATAAGCTGCACCCAGACACACACACAGGGCGGAGTATTGTTTAGTCGTATGTTTTCCATGTTAACCCCTGTTCCTAGTTCCTAGCTCCTAGCCTTGCCTTGTTTTTTGACCCTGGACTGTTTATTTCTTGTTTGATGATCGTTTGCTGCCTGCCTTGACCACTGCTGGTGACTTGGATTACTCTTCTGCCTTGCCCTTATGTTTCTGTTTCCTTGTGTTCGACCCTTGCCTGTACGACTACTCTCATTCTAATAAAGCCTGCGTTTGGATCTGCCTCTTGTCGTCATGACTCCCAATGTTACAGGTTTCTTGCACAAACCGATCGTTTCGTGTCTTAGGACATCAATGTGTCGTCACGAGCCGCAGGGTTTAATTTGGATTTGTCTGTGCATGTTTATTTTACTCTCATAGATTTTGTTACCATTGACATGCATTATAAGACTGACAGACTGCAATGGTTGGAGTTAATTCAATTCATGCATTTTTGGGTGAACTATTCCTTTAACAATATTAAGAGGAGGATCTATGACCTCTGCAAGCATCTCTTTCAATAGCTTAGCCGGTATAGGGTCTAACATACATGTTGTTGAGTTTGATGATTTAACAAGTTTAGACAATTCTTCCTGTCCTAAAGCAACAAATGAATGGAATTTTTCCTCAGGGACACTACAGTGCACTGTCTGATGTGATACTGTAGTAGACAGTTGCATGGTTATAATTTTTGCTCTAATATTGTCAATCTTGCAAGTAATGAAGTTCAGAAAGTCATTACTGCTGTGCTGTTTGGAAACATCAGACGTTGAAGCTCTATTTCTCGTTAATTTAGCCACTGTATCAAATAAATACCTAGGGTTGTGTTTATTTTCTTCTAAAAGATTTGAGAAATAAGCAGATCTAGCCGTTTTTAAGGCCTTTCTGTACTCAATCATTCTCTCCCCACGAAATTCACGAAACTGTCTTTCATAATACTATTACTACCAAACTTTTCATTTGCAACTCTTTTCGTTCAGCTTAATACATTTGTCTATTATTAAATCCAACTGATTTTAATAGTTAATCAGTAGGTGCATTGACATGAAGCATTGTAATTGGTTTAAAAGTTCCCTTTAAATGAAAACGCTCCATATAAACACCTCAATCGGACTAAAAATGCCCAAACTGAATGAAATTATAATCGGGTTGATAGGGGTGGGATAAACATTCTGCCATGTAAATGCGTTGCCATCACGTCAACTTCCTGCGCCCCATCTTTTCCTCATACTTTCCAGCCGTAATATGCTACAAATTCATGCTGTTGCTTGATTAAGAGCAATACTTTACATAAAAATAGCATGCATAAGAAATAATGGAACTGCATGTTCACAAGAATACAAGGCAGCACACAGGACATAGGCTAATGTGCGCATGTCACAAAGTCATTCCGACTGAAAGCGCCGGCAGATGTAAACACCATATCAGATTAGATAACGTCTCATGTAAACAGAATCTTGTTTTTTTTTTGCAATTTGTGAGCACAGAGCAGGATGGAGTACAAGGAAACACTGTGTAACATCAGATTGATCAGAGATACATCAAGAAGGAAGACAGATTGCATCAAATACTGCATTTTACATTACAGTATGTATGCCATGTGATACTGTAAACAGATTATCATTATTGTAACTCACTCTTATAAAGGTCAACTACAGTATAGATTCAGTCATATGGTACAATGAGAACATTGTATTAGCAGCAAACTCTGTTCCAGCACAAAACCTCATGGCCATTTCATAACTTTATCACACCTTTTGATAACACACTGAATAGATACTATTACAAACATTATGGATTTTATGTCAGTTATGTAATTTAGGTAATGTAAGTGTATTTTCTGTGTAGCCTGTGTAACTGTAATCATTTCAGCAACAAGGGTGTTTTGAAATGTGTCTTGCATTGTTTGCTATTGAATGAACTGATTGTTAAAAGTATTAAACTGAAAGAAGAACATACTGTTGTGTTTCAGTGATTAAACCAAATGTTCTCATCACATATCACAACAATCTTATTGATTTTAATATTTTTTTCTCTTGTTTTCGTGTAGCAAGCACTACTATTGGATTTCAAAATGTAACCAGATTCACTACGGACAATTCTACAGTGCAGACAGAGATCTGCTCAGGCTTTAATATCTTCATGATATGCATTTACATTGCCATCCCTGCTATAGGTCTCATTGGAAATGGCCTTGTAATATTTGTGACTGGTTACAAAATGAAGACGACAGTCAACTCCATTTGGCTCCTCAACTTGGCGATTGCAGACTTCATCTTCTCCTTAACTCTAATCATAAGGACCATTTCAAACATAGGCCGCATTAGTCTGGCAACTATTAGTCTGGACCGATGCCTGTGCACATGGATGGTTGTGTGGTCTCGTAATAATCAAACCATATTCAAAGCCAGAATCATCTGCATGATTGTGTGGGTTTTATCCATAGGCTGCTGCATCCCTGCAGTCATCAAACAATCAGCAGTGGAGAGTGAAGAAATCTATAAAACTCATAACAGTCTTTGTCATCCCCTTTCTGATCATTGCATCTTCGTATATAGCTATCGGTGTGCGAGTCAAACATCTCAAAAAGGGGAAGCAGCTCAGGTCGTACCGGGTCATTATAACTGTGGTCCTGGCCTTTTTCGTATGCTGGCTTCCTTTTCATGTATACAATTTTTATAACATAAATGCAAAAGATAATCAGTTGAGAGGGTCTGCTAAAGAGGTTTTTTTTAAAAAACAGAAGCTGTTATTAACTGCCTGGCTCTTCTAAACAGCTCTCTGAACCCCATTCTCTATGTGTTCATGTGTGAGGAGTTTTAGATGAAGCTGAAACAGTCTGCTGCTGGTGCTAGAGATGGCGCTAGCTGAAGATCATCTGGACTTCAGAGTCTAAAAGCAAACAAAAGATACCACTATCTCTATGCCTGACAGCTGCCAGGATAACCAAACAAGCATTTATAAGTATATATTTACAACTCCACTTTTCTGTCTTGATGGACACCTTTTTTACGACCACATGAGGTTCAGCTTATAAACAGCCATAAACTGCATTATACACATGAAAATGTTGAATCAACGACTCAATTTGCTCCATAGCAATTGTATTGGGGGGGGGGGGGGGGGGGGGGGGGGGGGGATGCTAAAATGCTATGGCTGTTATTGGTTTGATTATGTCACATATTGTGCCTATCCGCTCTCATTATCTTTACACGTTCATTAGCCTAACAACATGCAATGACAATGGCAGGTGCACAAAGTTCAATATTACATTTTACAAGAAATCACAGACAGATGAGGGAGAAGGGAGAAGTTCCATCCACTGTACATCTGAGCTTACTTCACCTTTCCACAAGGAGACAGTGAGGGAAGCGGAATCCTGGACGACGAACCTGCTTACGAGGTTTGCGAAAGCTTGGACTCCCGGCGCCGTGGTGGTCAGCTGGAATAGCTGGTGTACTGGGAGGGCTGTGGTCTTGAGGAACGCTCGTGGGTCCCCAGAAATGACGTTTTAGACCCCAACCTGCTTCACACCTTCCACACCACCCATCACCACCACATATAAGCCACTCACACACCACCAGTCATTGTCCGGTCTCGTTCGCATCAAGTACTACCTTCATGCTTACCTCAAGGACTCCTCACTACCTACTTACCTGTCTCCAGCGTCTCCCAGTCTCCTCGTGTGATTCCCGTCTGTGTGTGTATCTCCCGTCTCAAGTGCAACTCCTCGTCACCTTCTCCACGGATCATCATCTCTATCAACACAAAGGACAGTCTACTCATCTATCTACTCCAAGTATTCACTTATACTCACCTGCACGTCTGTCAACTCTGCTGTGTGTTAAATAAATATCCCTAACTGTTATCTCCAGTCTCCGACCCTTCTGTACTGTAACACCCAAGTGCATGGGTACTTTTTTTCTGAGTGGAATGTGATATACTGATATCTTAAAACAGTATTTCCATTACATATTTGCTTTTCACACGCCTTGATACCCTTCATTCTTACTGCATCGTTAAAATTTTGTCATGAAAATTAGTGTCATGTTTTCTGACAGCTGTGCTTGCAATTCAATCCTCTTTCTAGAACAGGTTGCATCATTGTTCTCCAGATTCCCATGAAAAACTTTGCATATAAGTTTCTGCAGCATGCAAATTAAGTTTTTACTAGTATCAATACATAAAAAGACCAATAGCGCACAAGTCTGTTCTTCACACAATGCTATCAAGAAGACTATTTACAGTGCATGAACCATATGGAGTACTTTTATGGTGCTTTTTGTCCATTTTAGAGATAAATGATAAACCAGTCTGAATGGCTTAAAATGCCCTTTTGATGAGTTCATATTTACTGGTTTAGCAGATGCTTGTAGCTAAAGTGAATTACAAATGAGCAGTACAACAAGCGATTCATCCTAGCATTAGCATAAGAAGTACTCTAATGCAAATTGTTCAAAGTAAAAACAGGTTAGAATAGAGAGGAAAGAATTTTTTTTGTTTGTTTTTTAATTAAGCTACAGAAAGGTTTGTTTATGAAAGAAGAAGATAACGGCCTGTAGATGGTGCCCTCTGTACTGCTTTTAACACTCAAGAAGAAAGATAAACTATATTATCAACAGAATGTTGCTTTATTTTATTTTTTTTTTTTTTTTTTTTTACATAGTATTATATAATCATGCTCAAAACACCAGTGCAGAACTATAATTATCTGCTCTGCCCTTTATTGCTGTTGTCATAAATATTTGGATTTGAAAAAAAATATATAATTTTTTTTTTGGATTATGTTAATAAACAATGTGGTTCTATTTTGGGTTCCCATGGAAGACTGTAACTTTAACCTTTAAAGGCAGACATTCAAAATAGTTTTCTACAGAAGCATAGTTCCCTTGATGCATCATCACTCCACCCCACTTTCTCTTTCATACAAATAAAGGGGAAACAACCACCAATTGTTCATGTGAAGACGCTGTTGTGAGCTTTGATAACACACCTGCAGGAATAACAGAAGGAAAGGACCGAAAATGGGTAAGAATCTACATCTACGCAATATTCCTGTGGCTATGACTATGTTTGATACAAATATTATAATATTGCAAGCACATTTGTGTGTTATTGATGATATCGATGCCCTGTGAAAAGAACTGGGTGATGTGGGCAAATTATTTATGCTATAATGCCTTTTCAAAATGACATGTATTTTTATTCCTCCACCCCTTTGGCTGGGTTCATTATCTTGACTTCTTTCGACTTTTGATTTGATCAAGATTAAAGTAGCATAGCGACTTGAGTTAAAAGATTAAACTCTAATCCAACAGAAATCTAAAAGAGATCTCATCCATCCCTGCTGTTGTTTCTCAATGTAAACCACTATTTTAAGATAAAATAACAGACAAGATATAAAAAAATATACTGCAACTCTGGCTAGAGTTTTTGAGATTTCAGTCACATGTGCAATACGTGTCATGTAAGTCAATAGAGGTTAAAAAAGCTGTAGTCATACTGCATCATTTGCAACTGTTACTGCTTAATGCAAAATGTATTTGCTTAAATACAAAACTAGCTGAAAGCATTATTGAGTTGAGAACAGCAGGATAATTATATTTTTGAGTTGCAACTTTGTCAGTGTTTAGTTTTGTGGTCTTAATGTTGCATGTGAATTGTGCAACATATTTTGCTGACAAAGTCTTTAAACCTACCAGACATAATTTGAGATGTAGGCAGCAAAAAATAAATAAATAAATAAATTATTCTTACACTTTAAGTAAAAGCATCATTTTATATTTATTTTTAATTATTTTTATACCTTTATTTATTTATTTTTATAGCACTTTTTACAATGCACATTGTGTCAAACCAGCTTTACAGTAATAACTGGCAAATAATTTGGGCTGCACAGCAGCTTTTAAAGAAAATTATGTCATTTTCCAGCTTAAATAAATTCAGTATTGATTCATTTCATTGTAAAAATCAGTAGTTATTCATTTAGGTAATTTATCATTATTAGCACTGGAGAAAACAGTGATGTCATCGTCCAACTCAGTTCAGTTCGCATACAATGGTGTCAATACAGGCAGATCAAAAACATTGTTGAATATCCAGTGTCCCCAACTAAGCAAGCCAAAGGCGACACTCCAACAGGTGACATCAGGTGACCAACAGGTGACAAAAATGGAGAAAAAAACCTTGGGAGAAACAAGGCTCAGTTGGGGGGCCAGTTCTCCTCTGGCCAAAGGTGAACAGTGCATGACTATGATTCAGGCAGCATTACAGGTCTTAAGTCTAAATGGGATCGCAACAGTCAATATATTTAATCCAGTTCCATCTAGTTGAAGATTGTATTCATCACGCCATTATGACACGGTTTGTTGGGAATCTGTGCCACTGGCTGTTGTTTCGGTGAGGCCTTCACAGGGGATGATCTAGTTGACACAATCTCTGCTGACACTTCAGGGCTGCATTGTTGTTGTGGCTAGGCACAGGTCCTCCATCTAATCTGGATACGGCCCAGATCCAACTGACTACGGTGAACCTCGGGATAAACAGAGAGACTAATATTAGCGTAGATGCCACTCTTCTTCTGATGTAACGAGTACATCTAGTGTTATAAGAAGTGTTCCCGGTTCCGGCTGACCTAATTTATGCAGCCTAACAATCCTTTAACTGATTTGAAAATATAAATTGATAATGTGTTATGTGTATGCCAGGTTAAAGAGATGCATTTTTAGTCTAGATTTAAACTGACAGAGTGTGTCTGCTTCCTGAACAATGCTAGGAAGATTGTTCCAGAGTTTAGGTGCTAAAAAGGAAAATGATCTACCGCTTGGGGTTGATTTTGATATTCTAGGTATTATCAATTGGTCTGAATTCTGAGATCACAATAGAAGTGAAGGACTGTAATGCGCTAAGAGCTCGCTCAGATACTGGAGAGCTAAACCATTTAGTGCTTTGTAAGTAATTAGCAAGATTTTAAAATCTTTACAATGTTTAATAGGGAACTAATGCAGTGTTGACAGAACCAGGCTAATATGGTCATACTTCCTGGTTCTAGTAAGAACTCTAGCTGCTGCGTTTTGGACCAGCTGTAGTTTATTTATCAAGCGAGTAGAAAAACCACCCAATAATTTTAAGATGGAAGAATGCCTTTTTACAAATGCTAGAAATGTGGCTTTCAAATGAGAGATTGGTATCAAAGAGCACACCCAGGTTCCCTAACTGGCGACAAAAACTTAACAGAGCAGCCGTCAAGTGTTAGATAGTATTCTAGGTTATCACGTGTAGAAATTTTTGGTCCAATAATTAGTATCTCTGTTTTTAATTTTGTGAATTGGTAAGTTCCGTCAGGGCACAAAGAAATATAGAGCTGAGAATCATCAGCGTAACAGTAAAAACTAACACCATGCTTCCTAATGATATCTCCCAAGGGTAGCATGTACAGAGTGAAAAGCAACAGTCCTAGTACCAAGCCTTGCGGTCCTCCATATTGAACTTGTGATTGATGACATCTCTTCATTTACTACTACAAACTGATAACGGTCAGATAAGTATGATTTGAACCATGCCAATGCAATTCCACTTATGCCAACGTAATTTTCGAGTCTATTTAAAAGAATGTTGTGGTCGATAGTGTCAGCACTAAGATCCAGTAACACTAATAGAGAGATACAACCACGATCTGATGATAAGAGCAAATCATTTGTAACTTTAATGAGAGCAGTCTCAGTACTATGGTATGGTCTAAATCCTGACTGGAAATTCTCACTGATACCATTTTACCATTCAAAGGTAGATTCGAGACCGGCCTGTAATTGATTAATTCTCTACGATCAAGTTGTGTTTTTTTAATAAGAGGTTTAATAATAGCCAGCTTAAAAGTTTTCAGTACGTATCCTAGTGATGAAGATGAATTAACGATATTAAGAAGAGGATCTATGACCTCTGGAAGCATCTCTTTCAATAGCTTAGTCGGTATAGGGTCTAACATACATGTTGTTGATTTTGATGATTTAACGAGTTTAGGCAATTCTTCCTCTCCCATAGCAGTGAATAAATGGAATTTTGTCTCAGGGACACTACAAAGCACAGTCTGATGTGATACTGTAGTAGACGGTTGCATGGTTATAACTTTCTCTCTAATATTATCAATCTTGCAAGTAAAGAAGTTTATAAAGTTATTACTGCTGTGCTGTTTGAAAACATCAGAAGCTGAAGCTTTATTTCTTTAGCCACTGTATCAAATAAATACCTAGGGTTGTATTTGTTTTCTTCTACGAGATTTGAAAAATAAGTAGATCTAGCAGTTTTTAAGGCGTTTCTGTATGTAAAAATGTGTTCTATCTACAAAATGCGAAAAACCTCTAGTTTTCTTCCAGCTGAGCTCCATTTTTCTGGCTGCTTTCTTAAGAGCCCGAGTGTGCTCGTTGTACCATGTCGTTGGACTAATTTCCTTAATCTTCTTTAAGTGCAAAGGAGCAACTGAGTCTAATGCTGGAAAAGAGAGATTCAATAGTTTATGTTGCCACTGAGTTCTTTTAAGCTATGCTAAGGAGATGAAACTGATCAGGAAGATTATTTATAAAGCAATCTTTAGTGGGAGAATTGAAAGTTCTACCATATTTGTGGCAGTGTGGCGGTTTTGCAGCCTTGGCTAAATGTAGTATACACAAGACTAGATAATGATCTGAGATCATTACTCTGCTGCAGAATTTTAAATGCATCAATATCGTCAATGCATCAATTCCATGTCACAATATTAGATCTAAAATATGATTACGACAATAAGTGGGTCCTGACACATGTTGTCTAAATGCCAATCCCAATGCGTCTTTTTCATTATCTACATGGATATTATAATCACCAACAATAAGTACTTTATACGCAGCCAGTACCAACTCCAATAGAAAATCAGCAAATTATTTGATAAAGTCTGTATGGTGCCCTGGTGGCCTGTATATCAGTAGCCAACACAAATGTCAAATGGGATTTGTCACTTACATTACATAACGTTACATACAGCACCATCACTTCGAAGGAATTATATTTGAAAGACTTTTGAGTAATACTGAAGATAAATTACAGCAACACCTCCCCCTTTGCCTTTCCGATGCGGCCCATGTCGATAATAGTAACCTTGAGGCATGGACTCATTTAAAGTAATGTAATCCTCTGGTTTTAGCCAGGTTTCTGTCAAACACAGCACATCTAGATTATTGTCTGTGATAATATCATTTACAATAAGTGCTTTATCATTCACAAGAAAGGGATCTAATATTAAGCAAATCAAGCTTTATCATTTGTTCATCAGATTTATATCTGTTTTTTATTTGTTAAACATCAATCAAATTTTTACCCTCAAATGGGTTTTGTATTTGTATCGGGGTACAGACACAGTCTCTATGTGGTGATATCTAGGTGAAAGAGTTCCCTTTCAGTCGGTCACATTCAACGTACGTCAGTAGTGACCGACGAATTGGGATATCACTAGAGAGCCCTATCAGCTTTGAGTGAACTAAAACAAGCCAATGGAATTGGCATGCGATATTTCCATAATGCGCACCGCCCCCGCCAGGTGGTATGAACAGGGAAGCAGATGCAATCGCACTCTGTCTTTTGCTTCGGAGCCAACCTGTGTGTTCCCGCTATTAGACTAAGAGTCACTTTTCAAGCCTTTGAAGAGCTTTGTTCTACAGTGCTGGCATTATGGCACCGTACAGCGAGGCCATAGCTTTCCCAGAGTGAGCTTCTCGAGCTGTTATACAGCTCTCAACTGCTGTTTTCACAGCATTATTTGCCCTGTTTGGTTTGCGATTTGGGCCAGTTCCTCTGTGTCTGTGACTCAGGGAGTGAAAAGTGTACCTGCAGTCACATCGCGGCTGTTCCCTGTGTGCTTCGGCACAAAGAACAAGAGCTTCTAAAAGAGCTTCACAGACAGACACTGCGTCTTTTTTGAGACGTTGCTCTGTCTGTGCGTTTCTGGAGGCGGTCGTTTCCTTATTCTCACTGATGGCCACAATCACTCTCTCTCATGTCTCCTTAGCGTGCTGAGACTGTGTTTGTGAGAGCATGCCCACATTGGCATGCTCTCACATCTTATTGTTCATCTTGCCTTTCTCGTAAGGGCTTGAGCGCTCAGCGCGCCATGTGCCGACGAGCTGCCGGCTGACAGCGCGCGTTGCCATGGCAACCCAACGCGTTGTTCGGCGCTCTAGATGCGTGGTCGAGACTCGAGCGCCTCAAATGAGGTGGAGTCCCCTCACCTATTCCCCAATCTAGTTTCTTTTCTGAATCAGAAAAGTACTACCTTTGGTGAATAAGCCAGGGTGACCAGAGGACCACAGTGGGGCAATACTCGCCGAGCCAATCTCCGTGGGCCCCCCACTCCTCTAGTGCATCGCAAACATGTTGTGACTGTGTTCGTGGGTGGTTTATGTATAGTACAACATGGCCACGTCGGCGCTCAGCGCGCCGTGTGTCGTCCATTTAGATGGCCACGTTCACTGTCTCACATGGCTGGTAGCTTCTCGGTGGATTGCTGGTCCTTCTCACGGGGGACCTAGCGTCTTAGTCAGGGCTCCAGCAGAGGATCAGATGTTGACTGCTACATTGGAGAGAGGGTTGTTGGGCTCTGGACATGAAGATGAGGCTGAGCGTCCCATGGTTGTGATGTGCTCGTGCTAAATCAGATTCAGAGTTAACGACCATGCTTTCCTGGGCCCCTGGGGGCGTGCTGCCCCGCCCCCTGTCTTTAGCCTGGACGTGCATGAAAAACTTGGCAGTTTGGAAGCCTTTTTTGGTGCCAAATATGGAACGCCAAAAGGGCCATAATCTGCACATAATCTCTCACTACCCTCTATGGTGGGGTGGCAGTACTACGGGCACACAACCTCTGCCCTGCATGGGTCTTGGCCCCCGGCAAGTCTGTGGAAGGCCAAAGCACTCATTGCATATGGGTAGTCCTGAGTCTGGGTTGGGCTATGCATAATGCAAGTCATAGCGCAGGCCCCTGGCCAGATAATGTCCACCATGGTGGTCCGGAAACACCCCTGGCTAGCCTTGCAGAGGTGTGTCGTCGTCAAAGTACGCTTTCTCGATGCTCTCATCTCACAAGCTGCCCTAAAACCCAGCCCGCAGCCAAGCCAGTTGGCTAGCAAGAAGCGGTCCTGGAGAAACGGGCAACGAGGTAAACAGTTCTTCAGGAGACGATGCCCGCATTGCCACACCCGGTACGTCTGTGGTGCATTTGGTCCCGCTGGCTCGGTGTTTGGAAGCCTGGCTAGCGCTTCCCAGCCTGTCCCGCTGACTCATTCGTACCATCAGACTCGGCTATGCGATTCAGTTCGCCCGGCGTCCCCCGGTGTTCAGGGGTGTCCATTACACTTGTGTGTCCCTGGACAATGCACCTGTTCTCCTGGGGGGAATCGCTTTCCTCCTGGCGAAGGATGCAATCGAGCCAGTCCCTCCAGCCGATATGGAGTCAGGGTTCTCCAGCCCCTACTTCATTGTACCCAAGAAGCGCGGTGGGCTACGGCCAATCCTGGATCTGCGTGTCCTGAACCGGTCCCTTCACAGGCTGCTGATGCTTACGCAGAAGCACATTTTCGAAATGCATCCGTCCCCAGGATTGGTTTGCAGCGATCGACCTGAAGGACGCGTACTTTCATGTCTTGATTCTGCCTTGACACAGACCTTTCCTACGGTTTGCGTTCGAGGGTCAGGCATATCAGTACAAAGTCCTACCATTTGGGCTGGCCCTGTCGCCCCGCGTCTTTACAAAGGTTGCGGAGGCGGCCATTGTTCCGCTCAAGGAACAGGGCCAAGGTTTTCGGGTCAACTGGGACAAGAGCAAACTTGCCCCCGGGCAGAGGATCTCTTATCTCGGTATGGAACTGGACTCGGTCGACCCAGACAGCGCGCCTCTCTGAGGAGCATGTCCAGTCAGTGTTGAACTGCCTGAGTACACTCAAGCACAGGATAAGGACCTTCTGACTCAGGAGACTAAATCCGCCTCGCCCTCCCTCTATACCCTCTTGGGATCTCACCCTGGTACTTACATCTCTCCGGGGTCATCCCTTCGAGCCTTTGCAATCAGTTGAGTTAAAAGCACTGTCTCTAAAGACTGTCCTCCACCAAAGGAGTGGCCTCTTCCTGGGCGCGGGTGCACGGCTCTCCGCTGACAGATATCTGTAGAGCTGCGGGCTGGGCGACACCTAACACGTTTGCTAGATTTTATAGCCTTCGCGTAGAAGTGGTATCTTCCCGTGTACTCGCTTCCAGCAGCCGGTAGATGCGAAGAGCCCGTTCTAGTGTCGGCTTGCAATGCCATTCCCGCCCCCAGGGCCAGATACGTGCATCCTTTACTCCAGTCGAGTTCCCTGCTTGGCGAACCCTGTCGAGTTTCTCTGCCTCCCATTGCGGCTCAGACATTGCGGAGTGTCTGATGCCAGGCCAAATGTCCGTCACCGACGTTGATGTTTGGCTGGGTGCCATATGTTGTGACCCCCTCCACGTGAGTGGTCCCATATGTGTATTGTCCACGGTCAACTCCGTACGGTGAGCCCATGTCTTTCCCTTAGCAGAGCCAGCTCTGCTGTCACCTGTCAGATGAGTCTCCCCCTATGTTTAGGCTGGAACCATCCCAGGGACTCCATATGCGTACTGCCCATGGCCAGTTCATATGTGTATTCTCCACGTAAATTCCTCCCCTGCATGGTAGGTAGTGGTCTCCGCAGCATCCCCTATGGGTTTGCTTCCCCAGTGTAGTCTAGTTTACTTAGTGGGTATGTCGGAACAGCAGTAGACTCTCTCGGCTAGAGCTTGCGCTGGGCACTGGAAGGGGTTCATAACTGTAGCACTTTATTTGGGATCCCAATTCGTCGGTCACTACTGACGTACGGCGAACGTGACCGACTGAAAGGGAACGTCTCGGTTATGTATGTAACCCTCGTTCCCTGAAGGAGGTCTGCATCTGCTTCCCTATTTATACCACCTGGCGGGGGCGGTGCGCGTTATGCAAATATCGCACGCCAATTCCATTGGCTTGTTTTAGTTCACTCGAAGCTGATAGAGCTCTCTAGCGATATCCCAATTCGTCGGTCACTACTGACGTATGTCTCCGTTCCCTCCTTCAGGGAACGAGGGTTACATATGTAACCGAGATGTTTCTATGTGTGTTTCTATATGATTTAGCCTAATCTTGAGCATGATTAACAATGGACTGGTAACTAAGGTTCCAATTTGAACAACAATAATACGATTCATACTGAAAAATCAGAGCTGTAATAACTACCCAAAAATTATTTTAAAGACATACAGCAGCTTTATGCGGAACTGAAAATCATTCCATTCCAACTCAAGTGAGGTGTTAAGTGACCGCTGCAACCAGACTGAGTCAGTGAGTTGAATTTGTGAACTGACTGAGTTGGATTTCAGAATGAATCATTCTAATAGATTCAGTTTTTCTATCTCTTTTCTTTGTGCAGAGAATGCGACCAATGCAACAACACAGACAGAACCCTTATCAAGCATTGAAATCTTCAATATATTCATATATTTTGTCACCTTCGCTCTGGGTATCGTTGGAAATGGGCTTGTCATATTTGTGACTGGCTACAAAATGAAGACGACCGTCAACTCCATTTGGTTTCTCAACTTGGCGATTGCTGACTTCATCTTCATCTTAGTGATCATCCTCTACATTGTTACTGCCTTTAACAAGATGGCTTGGCACTTCGGTGACTTCATGTGCAAGTTTGTCAGCTTTGTGACGGTGCTAAACATGTTTGCCAGCATTTATCTGCTGACTGCTATCAGTCTCGACCGATGCATGTCTACATGGGTGATTGTTTGGGCTCAAAACAAACGAACTCTGGTCAAAGCCAGGATCATCTGTGCACTCGTGTGGGTTTTATCCATCCTCTGCAGCATTCCCTTTGTCATCAACCGCTTGGAAAAATATAACCGATGCACGTATAATACCTTCAGTATCTTCAAGTCTCTGGTCATATACAGGTTTATGGTGGGTTTTCTTATCCCCTTCCTGATTATTGCATCTTCATACATTGCTATCGGAGTGCGGGCCAAACGTCTCAAAAGAGGAAAGAAGCTTAAGCCTTTCCGGGTCATTATATCTGTGATCATGGCCTTTTTCATATGCTGGTTTCCTTTTCATGTTCAACAGCTGTGTACTATAATAGCATATGACAATGAGTGGAGTGACTTTTTAAATGTAATAAATGACATAGGACCTTTTGTAAACTGCCTGGTTCATCTCAACAGCTGTCTGAACCCCGTTCTCTATGTGTTCATGTGTAAGGAGTTTAAGAAAAAGCTTAAACAGTCTCTGCTGCTGGTGCTGGAGACGGCGTTTGCTGAAGAACATGTTTCTTTTCGATCATCTCGCTCTTCCACTTGTTCTGGCCTCTCAGAATCACAAGGTCTCAAGACGAACGACACAACCATCTCGTCAACAAAAGAGGACAACAAAACAAGCTTTTAGAAGATAAGTCCCGAAGATATTCATTCCTTGTATTAGACTGAAGTGATCCGATAAAGCTTATTACGCTCTCCACTTTGCTCCCATGCCAGATCAGGTTCAAAGCCATATTTGTTCTGAAGAAAATCGAAAGATGTAATTCATGTGCTATTGATTTTTCAGACAGGAGAACACACCCCCTGTTTTACATTGGTTGGACATACAGATAGTCCCGCCCCAACTCACACTATTGGTTGACTCACTGTGTTGTTGCATCTATAGTGGTTGGGATGCTAAAATGTATTGTATTGTTTATGTTTTTTTGTGGGAAACATTCACATGTTTTATTGTGTGCTTGTCTCTGCTTGTTTAAGTGGCTTTGGGAAAATATTTAAACATTGAAAATTATTTTCAACATTTTTTTTTTTAGTTTTACCTTGTTACTGCACTTCATTTTTATTAACATTAAGCAACGTTTGTAATAGGCTACTGTTAATTTAGTGCTACTGTATATTTTGCTAATGTTTATTCAATCACCAAAACTGTAAAGGAGAAGAAATTCTGTCTGAAACATTCTGTCTGTAATCTTCCTCAATTGTTTTTATACATACAAAGGACATTTTTTATGCTAAATACTGTCTGATCTTTAATTTTAGGCATAACACAAAAGACACAGTCTTAAACCTACCATTATTTTACTATGGCAACTTATGTTTTGAAGGGCAGCTCCAACACTGGTTATATTATATGGGCTCTATTATTGTAATATGAAGAATAAATAAAATACAGCATAAATCCATCCATCCATGCATCACCACATGATCAGAACCAATTGTTTTCCATGACTTATACACTGTGAATAGAGAAACCTTAAATCTGCTGCAACTGAGATCCTCAGCTCCTCTTCCCTTGCTTGTACCATGATGGTATTTGTATTTATATTTCATTTTCATGGGTTTCTCATAGGGCTGCCCCCGACTAAAGATTTTTCTATTTGACTAGTAGCCATAAATTATAATAACCAGCTTTTAATTGCTATATAAAACATAACCTAGCCTAATGAATGCTCAAGCGCAAGCATAAAGCTTTCCACAACACACCTGCAAAAGTAATGATTATGAGTGTATCATGAAAATCGTCTCTTATCTGTATGACTAAAATGATAGAGTATTTTAAAATGCAAAAGTGATCGCACCGGCGCCTCCATGTCGTGCAATAAGCGCGCTCTCCACACAAACACTTGGATATGCACCTAATAATAATAGCGCACATTTATCTAGGACTAGGCTAATAGAGCGAGCAGACTTGTAAAGTTGCTACTACTTAAAATTTTCAAGTGATAAGCCATATTTGAGGTAGATGAATAATGAAAGATATGCAAATGTTTGGATTTCCTGCCGTTAACAATCTGTCCCTCATGGACTGCGTGACTTCGCCACTTCCTGTGAAGATTTTTTTTTTTTCTGCGACTAACCAACTAATAAAATCTTGCTCGACCAAGCCTCGTCTAATCGCCTAACAGTTAGTGGACTATTAGAGGGCAGCCCTAATTTCTCAAGACCCCAGACAATCAATAGGCCCATCATTCTGAACTAATGTTTTACCTATAATGAACCGAAATGTACGATATGTTTGCCTTTGTTTTACAACATTGTTTAAATAAAAAATCAATAAATAAAAGGCAATATTTATTAAATATTAAAGACTACACAGTAAAAATAATAATTTAGTGATTTAGTTGTATCAAATTATTATTATTATTATTATTATTATTTTGTGTGTGTGTGTGTGTGTGTGTGTGTGTGTGTGTGTGTGGACATAATCACACCTTCTGTTGTTTCTCAATGTAAACCACTATTATAAGATAAAATAACAAATATATATATATATACTGCAACTCTGGCTAGAGTTTTTGAGACTTCAGTCACATGTGCAATACGTGTCATGTAAGTCAATAGTGGTTAAAAAAGCTGTGGTCATTCTGCATCATTTGCAACTGTTACTGCTTAATGCAAAATGTATTTGCTTAAATGCAAAACTAGCTGAAAGCATTACTGAGTTGAGAACAGCAGGAAAATAATATTTTTGAGTTGCAACTTTGCCAGTGTTTAGTTTTGTGGTCTTAATGTTGCATGTGAATTGTGCAACAAATTTTGCAACCAGACCTAATTTAAGCTGTAGTCAGCAAAATTAAAAAATAAAAATAAAAAAGCTGTGTTGGGTTAAATCTATTCTTGTTTTTTCTTACACTTTATGTAAACAATTCATTTTATGTTAAAATACTCAGTAAACATTCATACATCATGCATTTTATACATAAAATAGAGAACAGGACATGATGCCCCCTGGTGGCATTATGGTAAGAATGAGCAACTCCTTGCATCGTAACCTCTGAATTTGCAAACATGTATTCTCTATAATTCAGACAAATAAAATTAGATTATGCATTAAACATGATTTAGTCTAATCTTGAGCATGATTAACAATGGACTGGTAACTAAGGTTCCAATTTGAACAACAATAATAACATACATACTGAAAAATCAGAGCTGTAATAACTATCCAAAAATTATTTTAAAGACATACAGCAACTGAGAATCATTCCATTCCAACTCAAGTGAGGTGTTAAGTAACCGCTGCAACCAGACTGAGTCAGTGAGTTGAATTTGTGAACTGAGTTGGATTTCAGAATGAATCATTCTAATGGATTCAGTTTTTCTATCTCTTTTCTTCATGCAGAGAATGCGACCAATGCAACAACCCAGACAGAACCCTTATCAAGCATTGAAATCTTCAATATATTCATATATTTTGTCACCTTCGCTCTGGGTATTGTTGGAAATGGGCTCGTCATATTTGTGACTGGCTACAAAATGAAGACGACCGTCAACTCCATTTGGTTTCTCAACTTGGCGATTGCTGACTTCATCTTCATCTTAGTGATCATCCTCTACATTGTTACTGCCTTTAACAAGATGGCTTGGCACTTCGGTGACTTCATGTGCAAGTTTGTCAGCTTTGTGGCCGTGTTAAACATGTTTGCCAGCATTTTTTTGCTGACCGCTATCAGTCTCGACCGATGCATGTCTACATGGGTGATTGTTTGGGCTCAAAACAAACGAACTCTGGTCAAAGCCAGGATCATCTGTGCACTCATGTGGGTTTTATCCATCCTCTGCAGCATTCCCTTTGTCATCAACCGCTTGGAAAAATATAACCGATGCAGTTATAATCCAGAAACATTCAAGTCTCTGGTCATATACAGGTTTATGGTGGGTTTTCTCATCCCCTTCCTGATCATTGCATCTTCATACATTGCTATCGGAGTGCGGGCCAAACGTCTCAAAAGAGGAAAGAAGCTTAAGCCTTTCCGGGTCATTATATCTGTGATCATGGCCTTTTTCATATGCTGGTTTCCTTTTCATGTTCAACAGCTGTGTACTATAATAGCACATGAGAATAATTGGAGTGACTTTTTAAATGTAATAATTGACATAGGACCTTTTGTAAACTGCCTGGTTCATCTCAACAGCTGTCTGAACCCCGTTCTCTATGTGTTCATGTGTGAGGAGTTTAAGAAGAAGCTTAAACAGTCTCTGCTGCTGGTGCTGGAGACGGCGTTTGCTGAAGAACATGTTTCTTTTCGATCATCTCGCCCTTCCACTTGTTCTGGCCTCTCAGAATCACAAGGTCTCAAGACGAACGACACAACCATCTCGTCAACAAAAGAGGACAACAAAACAAGCTTTTAGAAGATAAGTCCCAAAGATATGCATTCCTTGTATTAGACTGAAGTGATCCGATAAAGCTTATTACGCTCTCCACTTTGCTCCCATGCCAGATCAGGTTCAAAGCCATATTTGTTCTGAAGAAAATCGAAAGATGTAATTTATGTGCTATTGATTTTTCAGACAGGAGAACACACCCCCTGTTTTACATTGGTTGGACAAACAGATAGTCCCGCCCCAACTCACACTATTGTTTGAATCACTGTGTTGTTGCATCTATAGTGGTTGGGATATTAAAATGTTTTGTATTGTTTATGTTTTTTGTAAGAAACATTCACATGTTTTATTGTGTGCTTGTCTCTGCTTGTTTAAGTGGCTTTGGGGAAATATTTAAACATTGAAAATTATTTTCAGCATTTTTTAGTTTCACCTTTTTACTGCATTTCATTTTTATTGACATTAAGCCACGTTTATAATAGGCTACTGTTAATTTAGTGCTACTATATATTTTCTAATGTTTATTTAATCAACAAAACTGATGAAATTCTGTCTGAGACATTCTGTCTGCAATCTTCCTCAATTTTTTTATAAATACAAAAAACATTTTTATGTTAAATTCTGTCTGACCTTTATTTTTAGGCATAACACAAAAGTCACAGCTTTTACTATGGCAACTAATCGTGTTTTGAAGGGCAGCTCCAACACTGGCTATATTTTATGGGCTCTATTATTGTAATATTAAGAATAAATAAAATACAGAAGCATTAATCTATCCATCCATCCATCACCACATGATCAGAGCCAATTATTTTCCATGACTTACACTGTGAATGGAGAAACCTGGGTTCCTTGTGCAGGAGCAGTGTTTACCAACCCTGAACCATAAGCACTATAAATCATCAAGTCTGACGTGTGTTTCTGTAGTAAAATCAACAACGCATTAAGAATTGCCATTACTGAAATATAATTTCTCTTATGACGAATGCTAGTAAAGCAGGTGTTGAAAGAAAATAGAAACCAGACAACAAAATAAATGCTATCTTACATTGATTGCTCAAGGAGATGTTTTATATGTTTTAAATAGTTTAATAAAAAATAGAGGTTAATAAATATCGAACATAATGAAATGAAATGTAAGATTTTAACTAGAATTAAATCTCTAGTAAGTCATGGAGACCCATGGCATAAGAATGGTTTATTTCATAAGAATGAGCCGAACATCTGATTGTCCCTCTAAAGAGCCGTGACAGGACTGTTTCATTAAAGAGTGACCTTGGACAAACTTCAGAAAGTATTATGCAATTGAATATGCAATTGCAATTTCTGGGTTTCCAGTAAATATGATAAGCAAAAAGAGCGTCCCCTCCTCTTTTACCCTTACAAGGATATTTAACTGAGTGTTAGGGGATGATAAGTAAAGAATACTGACCGGTTTCCTATCAACTCGCATTACTTATTATTTACAGAGACAACTGGTAAGATTAACCTTTTCACATAAGGCTCTTTTTTTTTTTTTTTTTTTTTTTTTTTAAATGTTTTAGCATGTTTAACAGTTTCTGCATTATGTTTTTATTCATTTACACTTAGTATTTTTTAGTTTTTCTTGTAAAGTTTCTTTAGTTTTCTTACGTTCACTTCCTTGATGCTTTCCAGGTGAATTAAGTGGACTATAATTAGTTCCTTTAACAATCCTTAAACACCACCTGAAGCACCTATGTATGTTGAAAATTATTTCAGTTCAGCTTCAAATGTTAAAAAATGCTTTTACATATAAAGTTTGGATAAAAATATTGTTTAACATTTTTTGTGTGTATATATTTTTTCAGCCTCTTCAACAAAAAGTCAAAAATGAGTAAGTTGGCTTACAGCTGTTGTTCTTACCAGAATGATATAGCAGTTTCAATGAACAACATTTTGAAATATCCTGTTGCAATTCTCTGCATTACTAATGAAATAGGCTAGATAAACAATGAACATGCATACTTCTTTTTGTGTGTTTCTAGCCATTGTTTTTTTTTTCTTCTTACTTCAGACCAAACTGTAGCCCCATCCAATATGACGGCATCAACAAGCAATGCAGATGTCACAGTGAATTCCTTAAGGAAAATAAATATTTTCCTCCACTGTATAATATGTGTGTTTGGTGTTGTTGGCAATGGACTGGTCATCTATATCACAGGCCTCAAAATGAAAAGCACTGTCAATACCATCTGGTTTCTCAACTTGGCGATAGCAGACTTCCTATTTTCATTCTTTCTGATCTTCAATATAATTTATGAATACCGTGAGTTCGACTGGCCTTTTGGTGACTTTATGTGCTTCTTGAGCAGCCTGGTGACCGTGTTGAATATGTTTGCCAGCACCTTCCTGCTGGCAGCGATCAGTTTGGACCGCTGCCTGTCCACCTGGGTGGTGGTGTGGGCCAGGAACAAACGAACAGTCGTGAAAGCGAAGATAATTTGCTTACTTATTTGGTTAGCGTCAGTTGCTTGCAGCCTGCCTTTAGTCATCTCTCGGAAAACGTTTTCCATTTCTGCACAACAAACAGAGTGCAGAAATGACATTCAGAAACTAGAAACATACAAGAGGCTGGTAGTGTACCGTTTTGTGGTGGGTTTTCTCCTCCCGTTTGTCATAATCTCTGCTTCATATGTGGCGATTGGAGTACGAGTTAAGCGCCTCCAGAAAAACAATAAACTAAAACCCTTTCGTATTATCCTGGTTGTAATCCTGGCCTTCTTCTTTTGCTGGCTTCCCTTTTATGTTCACCAATTCTTTAATGTGTGGTTGCATGAAATGAATGAGACGAACCCATCGGACGAGCTGAACAGCATCAAGAATGTTTTTGACCAGATAGGGCTCTTCATAATCGGTCTTGCCTACTTGAACAGCTGCCTGAATCCCTTCTTGTACGTATTCATGTGTGAAGATTTTCAGAAAAAGCTCAAGCAGTCTTTAGTGCTGGTGTTCGAGAGTGCATTCGCTGAGGAACACCTGGCTCTCCTCTCACAACATTCCAAATCCAAACATAAATCTCATTCAAAGAGTGAAACAGGAATAGAAATGACCCAGTCTTCGACACTTGAGGGTTAAATGAAACATTCACAGAGTCCAATATTTACATTTATGAAATTACATTTACAAAAAAGGAAAATGTAATGTAATTTAACATATAAAGAAGCTGTGTAGACAAAATACTGTATTGTTTTTTTTATTATTATTTTGTTTTTTGTGAGGATGGATGATGGAAGCTGATTATATGAAAAATTATAGATTTACTGTGCTATAAATGTATAAATAGCTGACATGCATACCTTATTAACAACAGAAATTGGTAATTGTATTGTGTAGGCCTATTTGTAACAGTTATGCTCTATGTGTGGACTCTATGTTGTTTTTCCTTGTGAAGCTATCATGTTGATTGATTTTTTTTTTTTTTTTTTTTGTAAATAAACTAAATCTGCTGCAATTGAGATCCTCAGATCCTCTTCCTTTGCCTTTACCTTGATGGTATTTGTATTTTATTTTCATGGGTTTTTCAAGACCACAAACAATCAATAGGCCCATCATTCTGAACTAATGCCTTTTACCTATAATGAACTGAAATGTATGATATGTTTGCCTTTGCTATACAACATTGTTTGAATATTTTCTTTTTTTTTTGTGGACATAGCCACATTTTTATAGATTGTTCAGACAACAAGAAAAATTAAGATTTTTTTGTCCTCAACTAGGCTAAAAGTTGAATGAAGAAGTATAATTGTTGTTTTTACTTCCATGCGTCAGGAGAACGAGATTGAAGCAGGTCTCTGTCCAGTCTGTTTCCTGCCCTCGCGGTGATGATTAGGCAAGAGACACCTTCACCTCCTCTGGAAAGTTAATTTGAATTAATAATAGTTTAAAACCAATCAGATCAAATTATTATCTGAATTCGATGAATTGTTGCAGTTTTTGCATAGTATATCGACCTGTGGTTCTTATAATGATGGCAATTCTTGCTAATGAAATATCTTGATAAACAATTAACATGTAGCCTACACTTGAATTTGTGTGTTTCTAGTTTAATTTTTACTTCAGACCAAACATAACCTACTATTTTTGTCACTTCAGTTCAATCACTGAAACATAACTGTATGATCCAATTCACATTGGCACTGTTATCCAAAACATTTAAGGTATATACATTTTTATCAGTTCATACAATTAAACTGAATTCTAGCACCATGAGCTACAAGAACATTCTGTGGCAGGAAAGACTCTGCTGTATATACAGTCATGGCCAAAAGTATTGGCACGCCTGAAATTTTTCCAGAAAATGAAGTATTTCTCACAGTATTGCACTTACACGTGTTTTGCTATACACATGTTTATTTCCTTTGTGTGTATTGGAACAAAAAAAATAAAATAATTTTTTTTGAAAAAAAAAAACAATTTTGACATAATTTCACACAAAACTCCAAAAATGGGCCAGACAAAATTATTGGCACCCTTAACTTAATATTTGGTAGCACACCCTTTGGAAAAAATAACTGAAATCAATCGCTTCCTATAACTATCAAAAAGCTTTTTACACCTCTCACCCGGAATTTTGGACCACTCTTCTTTTGCAAACTGCTCCAGGTCTCTCATATTAGAAGGGCGCCTTTTCCCAACAGCAATTTTAAGATCTCTCCACAGGTGTTCAATGGGATTTAGATCTGGACTCATTGCTGGCCACTTCAGAACTCTCCAGTGCTTTGTTGCCATCAATTTCTGGGTGCCTTTTAACGATATTTGGGGTCATTTTCCTGCTGGAAGACCCATGATTTTGGATGCAAACCCAGCTTTCTGATACTGGGCCCTACATTGCGACCCAAAATCCTTTGGTAATCCTCAGATTTCATGATGCCTTGCACACAATCAAGGCACCCAGTGCCAGAGGCAGCAAAACAACCCCAAAACATCTTTGAACCTCTACCATATTTGACTGTAGGTACGGTGTTCTTTTCTTTGTAGGCTTTGTTGCGTTTTCGGTAAACAGTAGAAAGATGTGCTTTACCAAAAAGCTCTATCTTGGTCTCATCTGTCCACAAGACGTTTTCCCAAAAGGATTTTGGCTTACTCAGGTACATTTTGGCAAACTGTAGTCTTGCTTTTTTATGTCTCTGTGTCAGCAGTGGGGTCCTCCTGGGTCTCCTGCCATAGCGTTTCATTTCATTCAAATGTCGACGTATAGTTCACGCTGACACTGATGCACCCTGAGCCTGCAGGACAGCTTGAATTTCTTTGGAACTTGTTTGGGGCTGCTTATCCACCATCCAGACTATCCTGCGTTGGTTTGGTTCTCAAGTCCTCAGACAGTTATCTTCTCCTCTTTCTGTTCTCCATGCTTAGTCTGGCACACACAGAAACACAATGCAAAGTCTGAGTCAACTTCTCTCCTTTTTATCTGCTTACAGGTGTGATTTTTATATTGCCCACACCTGTTATTTCTTCCAGGTGACTTTAAAGGAGCATCACATGCTTAAAAAACAAACGTATTTATCCACAATTTTGAAAGGGTGCCAATACTTTTGTCCGGCCTATTTTTGGAGTTTTGTGTGAAATTATGTCAAATTTGCTTTTTTTCATCTGCTTTTTTGTGTTGTTCCATTACACACAAAGGAAATAAACATGTGTATAGCAAAACATGTGTAATTTCAATACTTTTCTGTGAGAAATACTTCATTTTCTGGAAAAATTTCAGGGGTGCCAACACTTTTGGCCACGACTGTATAAGCCCACTACCCACAGCGATGCCATACATCTGTAATCATTTCATCAAATCTGCTAAAGGCCACTATCAGTACAGCAAATCAATGTAGTGCCGGGTTTGCTGTCTGGTACCAACAATCTGTCAGCAAGACTGAGAAGATCAAGAATCGGCTTGTCCCAGTGTATTAACAGCTCAAAAATGGGTAAGAACTGATTATGTGTTTTATTCACATGACATTTTTTAAACACCTCTCAGGGTGCAGTAAATGCAAAACTGTTTAAGATACAGTCAGTGCACAGTGCCTGCTTAAACCAATCAAATCATAATATAATATAATATAATATAATATAATAACATTTAAACTATTCTATGGAAATGTATCTCATCATGAATACATCTGCCACAATTTAAAAATGTAATGTATATTTTAAAAACTATATATATGTCACAGACACGCCAGGCTCCAACACTGTCCAATCACAGCGCACTCCCTCACCCGAATACTGATCACACGCACCAGCACTCAATCAGCACGCTCATCAGTCACCTCATAAAAGACACTCACACGCCATCAGTCATTGTCCGGTCTTGTTCGCATCAAGACTAACCTTCATGCGTACCTCAAGGACTCCCTGCGATTTACTTATCTGTCTCCAGCGTCTCCAAGTCTCCTCGTCTCCTCCTGTGTTCCCAGTCTATGTGTGAGTATCTTCCGTCTCCAGTGTAACTCTTCATCACCTTCTCCCCAGATCTTCACCTCAACCAACACAAAGGACAGTATCACTCATCCATCTCTCCTCATTCACCCCAAGAATACCCATATACTCACTTGCATGTCTGTTTTCTCAGCTGTGTGTCTAATAAACATCCTTAACACTTACCTCCAGTCTCCGACCCTTCTGTACTGTAACTATATATATATATATGACATTTTTTGAAAATTCTCCTTTTGTGGTCTGAGAAAGAAAGAAGGGCATACAGTATTAGAACAACACCAGTGTGAGTAAATAATGACTTAATTTTAGGGTAAACTTTCTCTTGAATGCTTTTGCTTTTGACATGCCGTAATTTGATGACTGTCGCCATTGATCTGCGTCTGTCAGTGCAGTGTGGACTGGCCTTTTTCACCATTACACTGCAAAAGCATTCAAGAGAAAGTTCACATTAAAATGAAAATTAAGTCATTATTTACTCACCCTGGTGTTGTTCTAATACTGTATGCCCTTCTTTCTTTTTCAGACCACAAAAGGTGAATTTTCAAAAAATGTCCAGCTTGAGCTCGTCCATATAATGGCAGTAAATAGCAACCAGCGCTGAGCTTTTAAAAAAAAACACACAAAAGTATCAGAATTATCTTGTGCAAAGTGTTCAGGGGTATTCGATGTCATTTGGTGAAATGACAGTCAGAATGACATTTGACAGATGTGAATGCGATCATTTTTTTGTTGCAACGAACACAACAGATTAACCTCAGAGAAAAAAAAGTACAAAGGTTTTTTTTCATGTCTTATTTTAGTTAATGTTGATTTCTCACAACTTATGTGTTTTATCTGGGCGAGTTGGAGTGAACTGTGGCGCTAACAGAGTCTCACAAACACACAGTCGAGCACGGAAGAACAACAGCCAAGGTCAGGGTTTTCATTAAAATAATACATTAAATTTCGATTTTTCACCCCAAAAAAATTTGGATTTGTTTTTTTATCAAATACCCCCGAAAACTGTACTGCACATCGTGTGGGTTCCCTTTCGAAAGGGAACTCGCGCTGCATCCAAAGTGCTAGGGGAACGCCTCCATGGGAAGCGTTGTCTGAAACATATCCAATCTCTGCAATATCTTTTTTTATTATTATTGAATATTAACAAGAACAAAACATAGTTTACAAACAAGAGTACATATAACCGTGTCAGAGGTAAAACAAAAAACAAAAAAAAAAGAGAAAACAAGAGAGGGAGAAAAAAAAAGAAAGGCATTTTACATAAAAAAAAAGTTATCTATTATCTAAGTTTTTGCTTTTGGATATTGTCTCTAAATATATTTTAATATCTATTTTAAATTCTTCAAAATTTGGCATTTTTTTCATTCCATTTGACTTGATGAATACAGGTGCTGGTCATATAATTAGAATATCATCAAAAAGTTTATTTATTTCACTAATTCCATTCAAAAAGTGAAACTTGTATATTATATTCATTCATTACATTCAGACTGGTATATTTCAAATGTTTATTTCTTTTAATTTTGATGATTATAACTGACAACTAAGAAAAATCCCAAATTCAGTATCTCAGAAAATTAGAATATTACTTAAAGTTGGTCAGCAGCAGGAAGCATGAAGTCCTCTAAAACTTTCTGGTATACAGCTGCGTTGACCTTGGACCTCAGAAAACACAGTGGACCAACACCAGCAGATGACATGGCACCCCAAACCATCACTGACTGTGGAAACTTTACACTGGACCTCAAGCAACATGGATTGTGTGCCTCTCCTCTCTTCCTCCAGACTCTGGGACGCTGATTTCCAAAGGAAATGCAAAATTTACTTTCATCAGAGAACATAACTTTGGACCACTTAGCAGCAGTCCAGTCCTTTTTGTCTTTAGCCCAGGCGAGATGCTTCTGACGCTTTCTGTTGTTCAAGAGTGGCTTGACACAAGGAATGCGACAGCTGAAACCCATGTCTTGCATACGTCTGTGCATAGTGGTTCTTGAAGCACTGACTCCAGCTGCAGTCCACTCTTTGTGAATCTCCCCCACATTTTTGAATGGGTTTTGTTTCACAATCCTCTCCAGGGTGCGGTTATCCCTATTGCTTGTACACTTTTTTCTACCACATCTTTTCCTTCCCTTCGTCTCTCTATTAATGTGCTTGGACACAGCTCTGTGAACAGCCAGCCTCTTTTGCAATGACCTTTTGTGTCTTGCCCTCCTTGTGCAAGGTGTCAGTGGTTGTCTTTTGGACAACTGTCAAGTCAGCAGTCACTTCCCCATGATTGTGTAGCCTACAGACTTAGACTGAGAGACCATTTAAAGGCCTTTGCAGGTGTTTTGAGTTAATTAGCTGATTAGAGTGTGGCACCAGGTGTCTTCAATATTGAACCTTTTCACAATATTCTAATTTTCTGAGATACTGAATTTGGGATTTTCCTTAGTTGTCAGTTATAATCATCAAAATTAAAAGAAATAAATATTTGAAATATATCAGTCTGTGTGTAATGAATGAATATAATATACAAGTTTCACTTTTTGAATGGAATTAGTGAAATAAATAAACTTTTTGATGATATTCTAATTATATGACCAGCACCTGTATAGTAACGGGCAATTATAATAATTAAATCAAATATAAACAGAATACTTTTATCACCATCAAATGAAAAACATTTTAGCATAACATCAGTTTCATAACATCAAGTAAATACTGAGTTCTTTCCAAAACATTTGGGTCTTGGGACACTCCCAAAATAAATGATTAATAGTTTTAGGGGAAATTTTACAAAAGACACAAATATCTTCCATATTGACTTTAAAACGCTGTACCACAAGTGACTTAACTAGGTAAACTCGACGAAAAATTTTATATATAACTTCTTTCAATTTATTTGTGATGCAATATTTATGAGGTGTCATCCAAATTTTACTCCAATCAAGACATTTTTTAAATAGAGAATTCCAGCGAGTAGAAACAGCAAGTATACTTTTAGATACTTTTTTAGGGAGCGTAAGAAAATATTATTACATCCAAAACTTGTGAAATCCTTGCCCTGCAACATAATACAAGAAGTAAATTCTTCAACTGTTTGTAAAGAATAATTATTACTATGTTCTAATAGCCTCAAAATTTCCTTGGGAATTGCCTGTAAAACCAAACAGTATTGGATAGTGTCACAGACACGCCAGGTTCCATCATCCAATCACAGCGCACTCCTTCACCAGAATACTGATCACTAACACCTGCACCTCATCAGTATTACAATCACCAGCACCATAAAAGACACTCACACACTCACCCTCATTGTCCGGTCTCGTTCACGTCTAAGGTACCTACCTCTGGCTTATCGAAAGGACTCCCTGAACTACTTACCTAACTCCCGCGTCTTCGATCATCCTCCTGTGTCTCCTGGTCTGTGTGTGAGTGTCGTCTGCCTTCCTTGTTGTCTTCGTGCTCAAGCCATTCCATCCTGCAATCCAGAATATACATCACTACCTGTTCACCGTTCCCTTGGCACTTCGATTACTTCACCAAACTCACCTGTCCCCACTACCGGCTCTACTTGTGTAAATAAACCCATCTTTACAACATCTTTGGTTTCCAACCTGTTTATACTGTAACAGATAGGATCGACTAAAAAGTTATGAATATGAACCAATTCAGTATAATTGTATAAAACACTGTCTTTTTTGATCAGCTATTTAACCCAAATAATTCCCTTTTCAAACCAATTTTCAAAAAAATATTGATTTGTTTCTAATCCTTATGTATTTGTTATTCCAAATGGTACATTTATGGGGGGAAAAAATTATGACTATACATAAGAGTCCATGAAAGTAATGCTTGTTTGTGGAAATTTGCAAGTTTAATGGGTATTTTATTAATATCATAATCACATTTCAGTATGAATTCAATACCGCCTACTTTTTGAAATATAAAGTTGGGTACTGTATACCATATACTTTGCTTATTTTTTAAATAATTTTGGAGCCATTTTATTTTAAGTATCCTGTTAGATGTCTTAAAATCCAAAACATTCAATCCATCATCAATTTTTGATCTACAAATATTTTCTTTTTTAATATATTGTGATTTGTTCTTCCAAATAAATTTAAAAAGTTTGGTGTCTACAATTTTAATTAATGAGGGGAGTATATCTAACACTTGAGCCGTATAAACCAACCTAGGTAAACCCTTGGCTTTAACCAATAATACACAGCAAAACATCCAGTGTTAATTTAACACTGGATGTTTTACTGTGTACACGACCAGTTAAAGAGATATCTCTCATCAGCCAAGAATTCAGTTTCTTTTCAAATGATTGAATGATAGGTGTAAAGTTTAACTCATTCCTGACTTTTTTTTTTTATATAGCTGTTCTAATCTCTAAACTGGATACTTCCTTATCACAAAGGGCTTTAAAATCTTCATCTATATTATCTATGTTATATTTTAGGGGCTTTAAAAAGTTATCTATTTTGTCTATAGAACATGCATTACTGGAATATAATTTACCATAAAAATTTGAGACCTATTTTGAAATAATAATAGGGTCCTGTGTTTCATGGCCATTAATATTAAGCTTTCTAATAGATGTATACTCTCCATTCCTTTTCTCTAAATGATAAAAGTATCTGGAATTAGTTTCCCCTTCTTCTAACCAACGTCTTTGTGATCTAATAAATGTTCCTTTTGTCTTAATTAGATATAATTTATCTAACTCAGCCTGCAAATTCATTACCAAATTAGAATTCCTGTCAGTATTATCAGTAATGTTACAAATAGATTTAATAATTTCCTCTTCCTTTGATTTATTTAACTTTTCAACTTCTTTGCCTTTTTTAATTGCACTAAGTCTAATCTGAAACTTCATAAGCTCCCAATTTTTACAGTACAAATTTGTTTGGTTAGCTTGATTCCAATAGGTTTGTATTATCTTTTTAATTTCATGTTTAAAACTATCTATTTCCAGTCATCTATTATTGAGTTTCCAATAAGTCTTAGAGCCTTTAAAAGAAGTTTTGTTATTCCATTTAGTGAGAAGATAAATCATTTTGTGATCAGACAATATTGATGGTTCAATGGACACTCTGTTTGTATTTTGTTCTAATGAAAAGAGGATCATTTATTAGATCGATTCTCGATTCTTGACTGTTTAGATTTATCTCTATTACTCCATGTGTACCCCTAAATTTTCACAAAATTTAGATACCTCTAGATAGCTAATTAGATGTAGATGGTCTAATTGGAATAAGAATTCTATCTATTTTAGCATCTGGGACAATATTAAAGTCCCCACCTAGAATAATTTCAATATCATGAAATCTTTCTCTTACCTTATTAATCTCATTTTCAATATCAGAGAACAAATCAGCATCAACGCCATCAGCAAAGGCTCTACTTCCCACAAAAAAAAGCTTTACGACCTTCGTCTCTGGCATCTTTCACCATGGGCCACAAGAGTTTTCGTCTTTCCACATCCAGTGCGGTCAGGTCCTCTGTAAACCGTAAATGCTGCGCTTAAAAGAATTCACAGTTCTTCGCCCTTTTCCAGAGTAGATCCCAAGTAGACCTGTTCGTGAACTGAATTATCGCTGATCTTGGGCTTCTGCCGTGTTCTTTCCGACCCAGTCTATGAACAATGTCCATATTGACCTGGCATCTTTCCTTTAGTTCTGGAGCAACTGAACCGCAGATTCCAATCACCAGATGCTTGAGATCCTCATCTGTTTTCTCTGCAACACCATGCAACCTCAAGTTCCATCTCCGCCGATATCTTTCAGCTTCATTGATTTTTAGTTCAAGCTCAGCAACTTTCTGCTCGTGTGATTTAGTAATTTCTTAAACAGCTTTCATTTAATCTTTTAAGTCCTTAACTTCATTCAGTGCTAAGTCAATTGACTTTTTCAGGGTTCCAATGCTGAGCGTATTTTCTCGAATCAGATTCTCAAGGTGCCCCGAGCTCTCATTAATTTTTTGGGATAAGAGAGTTACGATATTCTCTTGCATTTCAAGAAGTGACGGTTCGTCTTTCACTTTTTTGGCACAAGGTTTTTCTGGCATGTCATCCATATCTGGCATACACTGAAGATCTTTCTCGAAGGTGTACGAATGATCTGTCATCTCAGTGTCATTACTTGTCCCTTCATCTTGACTTTTTTGTGTCTCTACAGATTTCGATGTTTTAGAAGCAGCCTTCTCTTTTTGATTAATGGCACCACCAGAGCTGTTGATCGTACTTGGTTTCATTTTGTGAGAGGACATATACGACCGAGGGGGAACTATTCCAGAGCCTATCGTCTGGTTAACAATCCAATATAAAATACAAGTAGTCCATGAAGTACAGTGGGTACGGAAAGTATTCAGACCCCCTTAAATTGTTCACTCTTTGTTATATTGCAGCCATTTGCTAAAATCATTTAAGTTCATTTTTTTTCCTCATTAATGTACACACAGCACCCCATATTGACAGAAAAACACAGAATTGTTGACATTTTTGCAGATTTATTAAAAAAGAAAAACTGAAATATCACATGGTCCTAAGTATTCATACCCTTTGCTCAGTATTTAGTAGAAGCACCCTTTTGATCTAATACAGCCATGAGTCTTTTTGGGAAAGATGCAACAAGTTTTTCACACCTGGATTTGGGGATCCTCTGCCATTCCTCCTTGCAGATCCTCTCCAGTTCTGTCAGGTTGGATGGTAAATGTTGGTGGACAGCCATTTTTAGGTCTCTCCAGAGATGCTCAATTGGGTTTAAGTCAGGGCTCTGGCTGGGCCATTCAAGAACAGTCACGGAGTTGTTGTGAAGCCACTCCTTCGTTATTTTAGCTGTGTGCTTAGGGTCATTGTCTTGTTAGAAGGTAAACCTTCGGCCCAGTCTGAGGTCCTGAGCACTCTGGAGAAGGTTTTCGTCCAGGATATTCCTGTACTTGGCTGCATTCATCTTTCCCTCGATTGCAACCAGTCGTCCTGTCCCTGCAGCTGAAAAACACCCCCACAGCATGATGCTGCCACCACCATGCTTCACTGTTGGGACTGTATTGGACAGGTGATGAGCAGTGCCTGGTTTTCTCCACACATATCGCTTAGAATTAAGGCCAAAAAGTTCTATCTTGGTCTCATCAGACCAGAGAATCTTATTTCTCACCATCTTGGAGTCCTTCAGGTGTTTGTTTTAGCAAAATCCATGCAGGCTTTCATGTGTCTTGCACTGAGGAGAGGCTTCCGTCGGGCCACTCTGCCATAAAGCCCCGACTGGTGGAGGGCTGCAGTGATTGTTGACTTTCTACAACTTTCTCCCATCTCCCGACTGCATCTCTGGAGCTCAGCCACAGTGATCTTTGGGTTCTTCTTTACCTCTCTCACCAAGGCTCTTCTCCCCCGATAGCTCAGTTTGGCCGGACGGCCAGCTCTAGGAAGGGTTCTGGTCGTCCCAAACATCTTTCATTTAAGGATTATGGAGGCCACTGTGCTCTTAGGAACCTTAAGTGCAGCAGAAATTTTTTTTGTAACCTTGGCCAGATCTGTGCCTTGCCACAATTCTGTCTCTGAGCTCTTCAGGCAGTTCCTTTGACCTCATGATTCTCATTTGCTCTGACATGCACTGTGAGCTGTAAGGTCTTATATAGACAGGTGTGTGGCTTTCCTAATCAAGTCCAATCAGTATAATTAAACACAGCTGGACTCAAATGAAGGTATAGAACCATCTCAAGGATGATCAGTAGAAATGGATAGCACCTGAGTTAAATATATGAGTGTCACAGCAAAGGGTCTGAATACTTAGGACCATGTGATATTTCAGTTTTTTCTTTTTTTAATAAATCTGCAACAATGTCAACACTTCTGTGTTTTTCTGTCAATATAGGGTGCGGTGTGTACATTAATGAGGGAAAAAAATGAACTTAAATGATTTTAGCAAATGGCTGCAATATAACAAAGAGTCAAAAATTTAAGGGGGTCTGAATACTTTCCGTACCCACTGTATGACAAAGAATTTCTCCCTTTACAAATATTTGGAAAAAACACCCCTAAGACATCCGCACTTAAGAGATCATCCACCCTGGCCGCCATCTTGCCGCCATCTCGGCAATATCATATTGACCGGCGACAGCCCATGACATCATAACAATGCGATCCGCGTGTATATAAGGGGCGCCCAAGTAACATGTCATCCTCTAATCGTCTTCAGGGACTGTCATGTGTGAAGCACTATCTGGCAAAATGAAATGCACAGAGAGGATTATTAAGTGTGTGGATCTGTGTCCTTGTTATCTGACACTAGATGACACACACAAGCTGTGCGTTCTCTGTCTGGAGGAAGAGCATGCATGGTAAGTTCTCGAAGGAGCTGCCTATGCAAACTGTGAGCACGTTCCTTTAAGAAAGTTCCTTGTCTGGGTCTCTTCTCGAGGGAAGAGAGTTCAGCATCTGGGCTTGGTGGTTCGGTCTATCTCATGCAGAGGCAGGGCGGAGACTCAGATCACAGGGCCCGCAGATGAAGCTCGCCGGACAGTTTGAGAGGGGCGTGACCACTCACGCTGTTCGGTGGCTCGCGAGAGTGAGCTGCTGGGAGAGGATGCATTGTCTTCTGCATCCTCAGGTCCAGCTGCGAGTGCACTTTCAGCCGAGCAGGAGATGGCTGAGGAGGATAGAGAGAGTGAGTTTACTGAATCCTCTCAGCCACCCTGTCCCATGTATGCTGAGCTGTTCGAGATTATGGAACGTGCTGCCGGCATACTACAGTTGCCATGGTAGCGCGTTAGGAGAGAGACAGTGTGCATTCACAAAGAATGATGATTGGATTCTCTCTGGCCATAATCCTACAGCTCAAGTGAGCTTTCCAGAAATTCTAGTTTATAGCCTGGTCAACCTGATAGGTCGAGCTGGTACTCTCTTTACTCTGAGCGTTGGCTTGAGTACTTGGCTTCTTAAGTCTAGTCAGTGGTTGAAGGCTTCCCTCGAAGCCTCCCAGTTAGATCAGCTATTAGGCTGTGAGCATTCCCCTTGCAAAGGTTCCTTTTTAGAGTGCACGGCCTCCTTAGTGCCTTAACATAGGTGCTTTGTAGATCCTAGGATCGAGCAGATATACTCCCCTCGCTTGCAAGGGTCGATAGCACTTCGCTGAGTCCTGCTCTCCAGGATGCCCATCTCTAAGATCCGGTCTGAGGTGGTCTACTGCCCTTTCTGCAGTCACTCTTTCTGGATGTCTCTTTGCGAGACTTCTGTGTCTAGAGACTCTGTTTCTGAGGAAACAGACAGATTGTTGGCAGACTAGGTTACTAGTTCAGCTAGAAGCCAGGTCAGCCTCCCTGGTGGCATTCAGGGTTGACTGCGTTCCCCTGAGAAGTGACTGGCTGGAGTTCCTTCTGGCCCCCTAGCCACGCTCCCATAAAGGGACCTCTTTCCTTTGAAGTGGTTGGTTCCAGTCCTTTGTGGTTGGCCTTCAGGCCTCCCTGAGGCCACACGCTTCTGCGTGTTGCTGGCTTGGCTAACCTTTTTCACCTTTGTTTCTAGTTTATAGCCTGGTCGACCTGATAGGTTGAGCTGGTACTCTCTTCACTCTGAGAGTGGGCTTGAGTACTTGGCTTCTTAAGTCTAGTCAGTGGCAGGCCTTCATGTGTGAGATATGGAGACCGCTTTGAGGCTTGTAGCTGAGGAGCGCTGTCACTGACAGCTCATTTGTGACCCATAGGGTGAGTAGGTCTGGCATTTCATTTGAATTTGCCGGATTCTGACAGTTATCACTGCCATGCGTGGCATGCTCTCCCCTCAGCATGGCGGCATTGGTATATCATTCCCCTAGCGCTTTGGATGCAGCACAAGTTCCCTTTCGAAAGGGAACGTCTCAGGTTACACATGTAACCATGGTTCCCTGAGACCATGGTTTTTTTTTTGTTTTTTTGGGGGTTTTTTTTTTTGTTTGTTTTTTATTAATTTGTGATCCAAAAAATAAAGAAGGGCATACAGCATTAGAACAACACCAGGGTGAGTAAATAATGACAAACATTTTCATTTAATGTTGAACTATCCCTTTAAAAATTATTGAGTTTAGAACCGCAAATAAATTTTTTCAATATTTAGCATGTTTTCAAAACTCAGTCAGTTAGCCAATTTTGTGACTTCATTGCTTTGAATCACAATTCAATCATGATCATGTCTGTCACAATTAGTAATACTGATTCCCACAATAATGACTGATTGCCACCGTATCGGTCACATAAATCTTTAGGATAATGCCAAAAGTTTCTTGTTCAATAGTATGTTGTTCAACAGACTCCTCATACATGACAAGACAAAATATATCTTTAAAGATGAAATCAGACAGCAGAAATGACGTGAAATACTGTTTTTATGTTAAATACCCTTATTCCGGATCCGGGCCGCATCCAGGTGAGACCAATGACCTGCGCCTTGACACGACCACAACGCAGCCCTGAAGTATCAGCAGAGATTGAGTCAACTAGATCATCCACTGTGAAGGCCTCATCAACATGACAACCAGTGGCGCATCTCTTCAACAACCGTCCATACCGGTGTGATGAATACGATCCTCAACTGGATGGAACTGAATTAAATACTTTGAATGTTACGATCCTATCTGACTTATGATAGCAACCTGAGTCGTAACAAAGTACTTTTTGCCAGAGGAGAACTGGCCCCCCCGACTAAGCCTGGTTTCTCCCAAGGTTTTTTTTTCTCCATTTTAACACCTGTTTGCCACCTGATGTCACCTGTTGGAGTTTGGGTTCCTTGCCGCTGTCGCCTTTGGCTTGCTTAGTTGGGGACACTTGACAATTGATATTTGATATTCAACAGTGCTTTGATCTACCTGCATTGACACTATTCTTTAAGAGCTGCTGTGCAGCCAAAATAATGTACCAGTTATCACTGTAAAGCTGCTTTGACACAATCTGCATTGTAAAAAGCGCTATATAAATAAAGGTGACTATTGCTGGTCAGTTTATCGAGAAAAAAAAAAAAAAAAAGCATTTTTTTTCCACTTCTGTTCATTTCGTTGACACTTCAGAATCAGAGGTGGGTAGAGTATCCAAAGTCATTACTGCTGTGCTCTTTGGAAACATCAGAAGTTGAAGCTTTATTTCTTGTTAATTTAGCCACTGTATCAAATAAATACCTAGGGTTTTGTTTATTTTCTTCTAAAAGTTTTGAAAAATAGGCAGATCTAGCAGATTTTAGGGCCTTTCTGTACTCAACCATTCTCTCCCTCCACAAAATGCGAAATACTTCTAGTTTTGTTTTCTTCCAGCTGCGTTCCATTTTTCTGGCTGCTACCTTTAGGGCCTGAGTGTGCTCATTGTACCATGGCGTTGGATTAATTTCCTTAATCTTTTTTAAACGCAAAGGAGCAATTGAGTCTAATGTGCTTGAAAAGACAGAGGCAATAGTTTCCGTTGCAACATCGAGGTCTTCTAAGCTGTCTGGCATGCTAAGGCGATGAAACTGATCAGGAAGATTATTTATAAAGCATTCTTTAGTGGTAGAAGTGATGGTTCTACCAAATTTATGGCAGGGAGGCAGTTTAGCTGTTTTGACTAAATGTAGTATACACGAGACTAGGTAATGATCTGAGATGTCGTCACTCTGCTGCAGAATTTCAACGGCATCAATATCAATTCCATATGACAATATTAGATCTAAGGTATGGTTACGACAATGAGTGGGTCCTGACACGTGTTGTCTAACACCAATAGAGTTTAGAATATCTGCAAATGCCAATCCCAATGAGTCTTTTTCATTATCTACATGGATATTAAAGTCACCAACAACAAGTACTTTATCTGCTGCTAGTACTAACTCCGATAGAAAATCAGCAAATTCTTTGATAAAGTCTGTATGGTGTCCTGGTGGCCTGTATACAGTAGCCAACACAAATGTCAACTTACATAATGTTACGTAAAGTACCATCACTTCGAAGGAATTATATTTGAGAGACTTTTGACTAATACTATAAATATTACTATAAAGTACAGCAACACCTCCTCCTTTGCCTTTCTGACGAGGATTGTGTCGATAATCATAACCTTGAGGGCTAGACTCATTTAAAGTAATGTAATCGTCCGGTTTTAGCCAAGTTTCTGTCAAACACAGCATATCTAGATTATTGTCTGTGATAATATCATATACAATAAGTGATTTTGATGAAAGGGATCTAATATTTAACAACCCAAGCTTTATCATTTGTTTATCATTACTATCTCTATTTTTTATTTGTTGAACATCAATTAAATTTTTACCATTAAATGGGTTTGGAAGTTTTTTGTTTTTACTAATTCGGGGTACAGACACAGTCTCTATGTGATAATATCTAGGTGTAAGAGTTTCTATGTGTTGGGAATTATTTGACTTCTGTAACGTGAGGCAGCTAGCAGACGGTCGGTTTAGCCAGTATGTCTGCTTCCTGACCTGGGCCACAGTTTGTCATGTTTCAGCTCTAAGACTATGTGCCATATTACTAGAGAGAAGAGCAGCACCATCCCGAGAGGGATGAATACCATCTCTTTTCAACAGGTCAGGTCTGCCCCAAAAACTTTTCCAATTGTCTATAAAACCTATATTATTTTGCGGACACCACTTAGACAGCCAGCCATTGAGTGATGATAATCTGCTAACTATCTCATCACTCCGACGAACAGGAAGGGGACCAGAGCAAATTACTTCTCCTGACATTGTATTTGCGAGTTCACACACCTCTTTAATGTTAATTTTAGTGATCTCCGACTGGCGAAGTCGAACATCATTAGTGCCGACGTGAATAGTAATTTTAGAGTATTTACGATTAGCATTAGCCAGCACTTTTAAATTTGCTTTGATGTCAGGTGCTCTGACTCCCGGCAAACATGTGACTATGGTGGCTGGTGTCTCTATTTTCACGTTCCGTGTAATAGAATCGCCAATAACTAGGGCACTTTCAACAGGATTCTCAGTGGGTGCATCACTGAGTGGGGAGAACCTGTTTGATGTTATTATTGGAACGGAAAAGTGGTGTTTTCCGCGGCTAGGCCGCCTCACCGTTACCCAAGTGCCCTGCTGCACGGGCTCCACAGCCGGAACCGAACAATGTACAGAGTTCACTAAGCTAATCGCATCCAAAACAGTATCTGAAGCCCTTGCGTTCTTACTATCCTCGATTAAAGTTTGGATGCGTGTCTCTAATTCTGAGATTCTCTCTGTCAGCCTGACTATTTCCCTACATTTATGACATGTAAATCCCTCGTCGCTGACAGAGAGAGCTATACTGAACATGTGGCAAATGGAACAGGTAACAATGCTAGGAGAGGATGACATGACTCACCGTGTTTGTAGACTGATCCGAGTTACCACAGCTGTTTGATGAGCGCGTTGAAAAGGAGCGCGCGAGAGACTGATGACAAGTTAACAAGCTAGCGAGATGCAAACGCGTTGTAACAGCGATTTAGATTCAAAGATCTCAAGCTAGCGACGTCAGATTAATGTAGTAGGCAATATTAAATAAGGTACTAATAATATAAGCAACAATGAATAAAAGTAAGAGATTCAAATCGAAGCTATACGGAGTTACAGATGCAAACCACTCTGAGCAGCGAGGCAGACAGGAGCAATCCATCTAACCAATCACAATCCCGTCTAACCAATCACAATCACTAAGTATTCAGACCGTTTGCTCAGTATTTAGTAGAAGCACCCTTTTGATCTAATACAGCCATGAGTCTTTTTGTGAAAGATGCAACAAGTTTTTCACACCTGGATTTGGGGATCCTCTGCCATTCCTCCTTGCAGATCCTCTCCAATTCTGTCAGGTTGGATGGTAAATGTTGGTGGACAGCCATTTTTAGGTCTCTCCAGAGATGCTCAATTGGGTTTAAGCCAGGGCTCTGGCTGGGCCATTCAAGAACAGTCACGGAGTTGTTGTGAATCCACTCCTTCGTTATTTTAGCTGTGTGCTTAGGGTCATTCTCATGATGGAAGGTAAACCTTCGGCCCAGTCTGAGGTCCTGAGCACTCTGGAGAAGGTTTTCGTCCAGGATATCCCTGTACTTGGCCGCATTCATCTTTTCCTCGATTGCAACCAGTCGTCCTGTCCCTGCAGCTGAAAAACACCCCCACAGCATGATGCTGCCAGCACCATGCTTCACTGTTGGGACTGTATTGGACAGGTGATGAGCAGTGCCTGGTTTTCTCCACACATACCACTTAGAATTAAGACCAAAAAGTTCTATCTTTGTTTCATCAGACCAGAGAATCTTATTTCTCACCATCTTGGAGTCCTTCAGGTGTTTTTTAGCAAACTCCATGCGGGCTTTCATGTGTCTTGCACTGAGGAGAGGCTTCCTCTGCCATAAAGCCCCAACTGGTGGAGGGCTGCAGTGATGGTTGACTTTCTACAACTTTCTCCCATCTCCCGACTGCATCTCTGGAGCTCAGCCACAGTGATCTTTGGGTTCTTCTTTACCTCTCTCACCAAAGCTCTTCTCCCCCGATAGCTCAGTTTGGCCGGACGGCCAGCTCTAGGAAGGGTTCTGGTCGTCCCAAATGTCTTCCATTTAAGGATTATGGAGGCCACTGTGCTCTTAGGAACCTTAAGTGCAGCAGAAATGTTTTTGTAACCTTGGCCAGATCTGTGCCTTGCCACAATTCTGTCTCTAAGCTCTTCAGGCAGTTCCTTTGACCTCATGATTCTCATTTGCTCTGACATGCACTGTGAGCTGTAAAGTCTTATATAGACAGGTGTGTGGCTTTCCTAATCAAGTCCAATCAGTATAATCAAACACAGCTGGACTCAAATGAAGGTATAGAACCATCTCAAGGATGATCAGAAGAAATGGACAGCACCTGAGTTAAATATATGAGTGTCACAGCAAAGGGTCTGGATACTTAGGACCATGTGATATTTCAGTTTTTCTTTTTTAATAAATCTGCAAAAATGTCAACAATTGTGTGTTTTTCTGTCAATATGGGGTGCTGTGTGTACATTAATGAGGGGAAAAATGAACTTAAATGATTTTAGCAAATGGCTGCAATATAACAAAGAGTGAAAAATGTAAGGGGGTCTGAATACTTTCCGTACCCACTGTATATATATATATATATATATATATATATATATATATATACACACACACACCTGTTCTTTTCATTTACTGTTGTTCTGTATGTTCACAGGTTATGCACTCACAGAGATTGAATTAGCCTCCTCTAAAGCCCTGGGTCATTGTGAGCAGTGCTGGGAAGGTGGAGTGTGCCCATTGTACCTGCATGGCAGGGGTAGCTGAGACCTGTACGCATGTTGGTGCGCTCTTGTTTAAGTTGGAGGCAACAGTTCGAATTCGCGGCACAAAGACTGTCACTGATGTGCCAGCATACTGGGTTTTGCCCAGTAACGTGAGCAAGATTCACCCAGAAGTGGGATATAGGATCGACTACACCTCCTCAGTTGCACAAAGGAAGACATTAGACCAGCGAATAAATACACAGTCCACAGCACCAGCCATAAGGAGTCGGGCACAGAAACGGAAAACTCATCCAGGTAATCTTGAAGATTTATCACCACTACTTGATATGTTACTGCACCATAGCAAGGCCGTTGGTTTGTCAGGGATGGAGGAGTACTATGCACAATACACACAACACACACAACACACAGCTGCTGCGCCATCCTCTGCTTTACCTCCATGCCTGGCAAAATCCCTGTATGATGAAAGCATAGATGCCAGTGACCATATCAGTCATGAGGGGGATGCTAGAAAGGCCTACACAGAATCCACAGCTGCATCTCACAAAAACTTCAAAATCAAACCGTGTGGCTTCATAATTAACAGCAGCTTCCCTGAAACCGGAGCGTCACCGGATGGCTTGACTATGTGTGAATGCTGTGGAAAGGGTTGCCTGGAGGTGAAATGTCCTTACAAGTATCGGTCCTGCAGCATCCAACAGGCATTGGCCATGAAGGACAAAGACTTTTGTCTCCAGTTGTCCTCAAACAACCTTCAGTTGAGAAGAGACCACCACTTCTACACACAGATCCAGACACAGATTTATGTCACCCAATCAAATCACTGTTGTTTGGACTGAAAACGATTTCATTGTGGTGCGTGTCTTTCCAGACCAGGATTTCTGGGAACCTCGTCTAAAGAAAGCACAAGAATTCTTCAAGTAAGTGTGCGTCCCAGAACTTGTGGCAAAATATTATTCAAAGGACATGCAGCCTCATGTTCCAAATGAAAAAGAGCAGTAGTAAAGAAGTGGCTGTTGTTTATGAAAGAATTGCACTTAGGCCTGCTCAGTTAAGGTTTTTTTTTTTTTTTTAAGTGTTATACTTGACTCAAAGAGTATTAGTTTGTTACTTGAAGTTTGTTACTTGAAGTTCAGTGTTTCAAAGTAGTTCAACACAAGAAGCACAAGAAACTAAACATTGCACTTTGCAGGAGATTCTTTTTTATTAAAATATAAGTTTTTAATTATCAAATTGTCATCTGAAGTATTTAATGTACAAATAGCATACATTGTTCATTCTAAGGAAGGTACACACACCCCCACACCAAATACAAACATGTTCAATCTCAGGAGGGTACCACACATTCACACACACCAAATAGAAAACAAACATTTCTCCTGGAGTCTTTTTACCATTCAGCATGCACATTTTTCTGTTTCACCTGGCCTAACAACAACACTTTGACACATGTTAACTAGAATACAGCAAACATTAACAATCTTATCAAGAAGGGTAAATTCTTCATCCTTACAGGGAAGCAACAAACTAATTGGTATTGTGTTATGTAATAGTGTGTACTTATTGCGCATACCTATTACCCTTTCTACGTGTATCCTAAGGTGTGCTAGAGCACGTGTGTCTTCCACATCCTTAGCATCGAGTTGACATCTGCTTTTAGTGAATGCAGGAATTTTAACTTCCGCGCACATCATTCCTACACTGTCTTTAATATCAAAGCCTCGGTCCGCTAACACTAAATCGCCAGGCAACAGTTTGTTAAGAAGTCCACAATTCTCGGTTATGTGCTTGTCAGATGCTCGCCCCCCCCATCCCTTTGAAATAAATGAAATTAGGCCTTGGGGTGTAATTCCTATCAAGTATTTAATTGTGTGTGTACCTTTGTAGTGGGAAAAGGATTGTGCACGCGTCATTAAATTTGACGGCCTTTCTGTACGTATTTCAAAACAGTCGACAATATTCGCAACACACTTTCCAAAAGCTTCCAAAAATTGATGTGGCATTGTGGCTTGTAAACAGTGTCTCTCAGGCCAGTACAACAAGGGAGAAAGGCGTGCATACAGCACATCGATGGTGTTGGCAAAGGTAGAAGAAAGAGTTCTACGTGACACATTAAAAATGTGTGAAAGATGCTGGATTGGAAGATCAAGCCTTAGACGAATGAGTGTAAGTAAAACCATTTGAAATTGTGACAGCTTCTTTGAAACTGGCAGGAAGGGCTTAACAGTAGCAAACATTGACAACAAAATTGCAAAACATGGAAGTCCTGTATAATATCGTACCTTCTCTGTATTATCTCTGAAAAACTCTTCATCCATCTTTAACTTGTTCAACTCAGACCTAAGCTCCCTATTTTCCTGCAAAACACGGGTTAGTTCTGCACTGCTTTGCTCACAGAATTGGCATTCTACTCTAAGTCTCTTAGCTGCTGGTTTGTCTGTTTCTGTCTGTTCACTATATTCCTCCTCTTCCACAGCTCCTGCCTCTGCTTGATCCCCATGCTCCTCTTCTTCTTCTGCAGCTCCTGCGTCTGCTTGATCCACATATCCCTCTTCTTCTGCAGTTTCTGCATGTTCTTGGACTTCATCTCTCTCATCTTCATTCATGTTGTTTTGTTCACTTTGGCTTCCTCCCTCAGATTCTCTCAAACGGTGTCTATGTTGTCTGCGGCCATGCCGATCTGACACTGTGGCTGTGACGTCAGAGTGACCCAGGTGCAGGGTTGGAGCCCAGTCTGGATGAGACTCATCCATCTCATATGCTGGTTTACCTTTGGGGAGACAAAAGTATCCATATTGAAACAAATTATTGCAATCAACAGTGGAAATACTATATGTAATGTTATACAATACTACATGTTATAATGTAATATTTATTTTTATTTATTTAATATTTTAAGACTTTAGATGCAAAAGCTAAGTGCCGTCTGAAATTTTCTTCTAAAATGAGCATTTTTTGTATCTTTAGCTTTAGTAATTTCACTTTAATGGCAATTAATAGGTCATTTTCATTGCCATTAAAGTTAAATAACTGAACATAAACATATGAGCTTGATAAAAATGCTAATTTTAGAAAATTTCAGACAGCACTTAGAGGCTTTTGCATCTGAAGTCATTATATATATACATATATATATATATATATATATAAAATGATACTATGCTAGATACTATGCTTTCAGTTCCAGCTGAACTCATGTGGCAACATATTTAAGTGTTATTAAGAGAATTTCTCGTGCTTCAGTCACAGTGATCAAAAATAGCTCTCTAGTTCTGGCTGGGTTACACCTCGTAATATCTGAGTGGCTCCACTGAGTGCTCTGTTTTGATCACATGCATTCACCGCGCTTTATTTGAACTAGCCTAACTTAGCTTGCTCACTTTGCCACAATGTCGACAGAATAGTGCTTAGTTACAAAATGCAGAGGAACTTATGACTCGGTAACAGAACAAAGACATTTTTCTGCCCCGTCGATCGTGTGAACGGACATTACATCCAACAACACAACAGGTTCTTCCTATGATTAAAACTTCGTCTGTGCGTCAGAACAAGAGGCCTCACAATATGGCGATTTTTTTTTTTTTTTTTTTTTTTCCCCATCAGCCATCGCGGCGCTAGAGCCATTACGTCAAGCCCCCATACTCTATGGCCTTCCTCCAGCGTCAGGCCGCTGCAGCAGGCCCTCAACAAGCCGCGCCGCAGATTCATTTTCGGCCAGCTTCCACTCTCCACCCCGCTGGCTCAAAACCGTAAGAACACAGCTCGAATCCTTTTCGTTTTCCCTGGTTGAATTTTGCTTCGCTTCGGTCGCTAAATCATGAGCACAGTTTATGCTATCTGGATACTCAATTTTGAACGGAAGAAATAGAGGTTTTGAACCGTTTTCATAGATTTGCCATTTCTAATCTAACGCGCTGCTTCCTTTTAACTTAAACGCACGCATACAAACAGCTCGGACATTATGTGCAGTCAGATTGCACGCACAGTCGCACTCAGAATTATTAATAAGAACTTAATGTCAGTGCTGTCCTGAGATTTATAAACATAAAACTATATAATTTTTAGTTCCTAATCGATTTGTTTCTGTTTTCAAGTAACTCAAAACCCAGCTTCACTATCGTTAAAGAGACGCTGCACAGACGGGTAAGACAAATTCATACACGCATTCATTCTCACTAATGAATTCAAATAAATTCTACGACATCTGTATAAGATAAGTAATGTAAAGACTCAGATAACTGATGAAAATAACTGTTAAGTTGAGGGTTCCTCCTAGTGATGGGAGAAACGAAGCTTTTGAATCTATTGAACCAATCGCTTCAAAAAAATGATTCACAGTTTCGCTCGGAATGTCACAAGCCGGTGATGTCTACTGGTCAGAAGGGTAAATGCACCGTAAGTCAGTTCAAGCATGCATGGAAAAACATTTTTTCCCAACCAGTTGCAACCGTTTTATTGAAAGTGTTAAATGCTATTAACAAATTATCTAATACCATTAGATAATACTATATCAGCTGAAGTATGGCGATACCATGCAGTATACTAAATGAACCAAACTTTCATAAATATATGAAAACAGACCAGATTTTTCTTTGAATACTTCATTAATGAGAATGAGGTTACTAACGTAACCTCGGTTCCCTGAGATACGGAACGAGTACTGCGTATGGGGGTAAAGGTCCTTTTTCCCTTTTTCAATAGCGCAGCGTAACTGCACGGCCATTGGTTCAAACTGGAAAACTTTTTGAACTAATGACGGCGCGGCGTAGCAGTGCGAGCCTATGGTGATGCAGCGCGCCAAAGCCCGCCAAAATGGGCAGGGCGTCTGGCTATATAAGCAGGCATTTCGCCATAGGATTTCAGGTCATTCGACTGAAGCGACAACACTGAGGCCGCAGCCTCGTGGCACAGCATAGAACGCAGTACTCGTTCCGTATCTCAGGGAACCGAGGTTACGTTCGTAACCGAGTACATTCCCTCTCGATACTTCACTCGTACTGCGTATGGGGAACGAATTCAACTGCACTGTGCCATGGAAGGGAACGACTGGACTTATTTGTGGACACCGTAGGGGTCCAGGGGACAAGTGAGAAGGCTGGAGCTGTCGAACCCTTATATTACACTTGCTAAGAGGGAGCTAGCTCCCTGGGGGTGGCATGATGACGGAGCTCGACAGAGGCCATAGTATCATACCGAGAGGACCCGAGCATGCAAGGTCGGAACGTCCAGGTTATAAAATCTAACAAAAGTGGATGGTGAGGACCAGCCGGCCACCTCACAGATGTCTTTGATAGAGACACCACTAGACCAGGCCCACGAGGAGGCCATACCTCTAATGGAGTGGGCTCTTACTCCGATGGGGCAATCAAGGCCCGTAGAGGAGTAACATAGAGCGATAGCATCGACTATCCAGTGCGAGAGTCGTTGCATTGAGACCGGAGACCCTTTGGTGCAGCCGCCAAAGCAGACAAAAAGGGCAGAGGTGAGCGGCCACAGCCTCGTCCAGGGGCAGCAAACACTCATAGCCCTTCTCCTGAGAGCCATCAACTGAAGTGAGAGCTGTGGAAGAGGCAGTGCGTAAGCGGGCCGAGTAGGGGGCGCGCCACCGCTTGGTCAGCTCGTCGTGAACTTCAGGGAAGAACGGCGCAGAGCGCTGCCGAGGGGCCTGGCGACATCCCTGGCGACGTCCCGGCAGGAACCATTCGTCCAGTCTGCTGTGTGTTGGCTCTTCAGGTGGAGCCCACTTGAGATAGAGTTCAGCTCTGGCGTCGATGGGCTCAAGCGACGGCAGGTGGGCGGGGTCTTCAGAATTACCAGCCTACTTCTCCATTTCTGAAGTCGCCAGTGACATGGAGTCATTAAGCGCCTAGTCCTCTGAACCACCAAAAGAGACAAGGTCAGCCGAGGGATGCTGCTCAGAGTGGGAGAACAGGACGGGTGACGGCTCTCTCGTGGGAGAGGGTGAGGCACGTGGGAGCTGAGCCGGCGTGAGCTGACCCAAATCCGGGCGCTGAACCCCTCTACCCCGCTGTCTCTTCCTAGTTGGCTCACGGGAGAAAGAAGACAGGAGGGCGCAAGGGGCGGGACCGCTTTCATTGAAGAAAGCGATCCGTGAGCGCAGAGGGAGACGAGACTCATGCTCTTGCAGTGAGAGCATGAAGTCCCGGTGAGCGCCGCCTCAGCGTCATTGTCATTGTCTTTTAGAGCGGCAAGAACCACTGGAAAAGCTCTTAAAGCAAGCGGCTGTTAAACCACAGAAAAATGCTTTTTTTAGAAGCACCGGATGGCGGCAGGAGACTCGCTAAGAAGGCGGCCGGAAGCGGTAAGCGGCCAGCTCGAGAGCAGCGCTCGAGGGCGGCAGTCTACGAGGGTGCTGCCGCTGCAGGCGTTCAGCGATCTCAGCTGGTCCGCTGCGGTGCCTCTTCAACGGCGGGAGAGCTCATTCCAGCAGGCGAAGGTGATCAGCAAGGAGATCCAGCGAAGAGAAGTCGTCGCTGAAGGAGAGAGATCTGAAATCCTATGGCGAAATGCCCGCTTATATAGCCAGACACCCCACCCATTTTGGCGGGCTTTGGGGCACTACATCGCCATAGGCTCGCACCGTCATTGGTTCAAAAAGTTTTCCGGTTTGAACCAATGGCCATGCAGTTACACTGCGCTATTGAAAAAGGCTTCAGCATCGAGGAAAAAGGAGCTTTTCCCCCATACGCAGTACGAGTGAAGTATCGAAAGGGAACAGGCTTTTGTTACCAATCAAATGAATCATTGTAAAGAAATTCAGCAATGTACAGTAGCAGAAGCTGCATGAAGTTACATAGCATTTATGCATTTGCACTTCAATTACAATTGCGCTAAAAAAAAAAAAAAAAAAATTAATGAATGGCTCAGCGACTCGCCCAATTTGTTCAAAACAGATTAATTTAGAAACTAAACAAAAACAACGCTCTTGCTTGTGTCACGAACTATCAGGAGCATTTTAGCTAGCATGAAATTTCCAACCTTGACTGGAGAGCAGTACTAAAACCTATAATACAATAATATTTGTAAAAAAAAAAAAAGAAGAAAAAAAAAAACGATTGATGAGAATCATGACATGATTGATAACGAGTGCAAAGCCGCTATATTGATGAATGGAACTGCATATGCCCTCATTTGTCTTAGCAAAGATGTTTCTAGAAATAAACAATTACACCTGTTCCAGAAGTGGTCAAATGAGCAACAGGAAAACTGAAAATTCATTCTTATATAAAGATATTATGATGTTGATTAAGTGATGCTTGAGCTGCTGTTTTTTTAAAAATAATAATAATTTCAGACCTTTCTCCTGATTAAGTGCAGCACGAAAAACAAGTGCAAGTGCAACTTTATCTCACTGCAAGATTAAGTGAAACATTGGGGAACAATAAGGCGCTAATTCTACACAGCATTTACTACACAGGGCACAGCAGACAGGCAACGGCAGTCTCTTGTAATGTTTTTGCAGGCATGCACGTTCAAACGAAGTGTACCTGCCGCACATACAACATTCCTTTCAGTACTACCGTACCGACAGTACTACCAATACAAAGTATTTTGAAGCTTTAGTATCGCAATACTACTGTAGTACCGGTACACCGTGCAACCCTAATATGAAGTGTCGGTATTGTGTGTTATTTTAATAAATTGTTGTTACAATTATCTTGTTTTGTTTGTTTTATGGAGGTCCCCAACAAGATCAGAGCACAGATTTGATCTGAAATTCAGGCCGCTGGCTCCAAAGGTGGACCCTGATCCAACCTATTCACTTTTCCAGTTATTTGTTACGCATTGGAGCAGCAACCAAATCAAATCAAGTCACCTTTTTTAGAGCTTTTTACATGCAGGCTGTGTCGGGGCAGCTTTACAGGGCAGGGATAGCAGAAAATAATTTTGGCTGCACAGCAGCTCTAGAAGAAAATGGTGCCATTGTCCAGCTTAAGTAAGTTCAGTATTGATTCACATTTACATTTAGTCATTTAGCCGACGCTTTTCTCCGAAGCAACTTACAAATGAAGATAGTAGAACCAGTCAAATCAACATGAGTACAACAGTATGTAAATGCCATGTCAAGTCACAGTTTCATCAGTAAAATGCTCGTAGCAAGTTTGTTTTTTTGTTTTTAATATATACGCAAATAGATGGAAAAAAGAAAGAGTAAGAGTAAAATATAAATAAAAAGTGCTATATTACTGGGTCAAGTGTTGATGAAAAAGATATGTCTTTTTGAAAATGGCTAAAGACTCAGCTGCTCGGATACAGCGTGGTAGGTCATTCCACCAACCAGGAACAGACCAGGAGAAGGTCCGTGAGAGTGATTTTGTGCCCCTTTGGGATGGCACCACAAGACGCCGTTCATTTACAGAACGCAAGCTTCTGGAGGGCGCATAAGTCTGAAGTAGTGAATTTAGGTATAGTGGTGCAGAGCCAGTGGTTGTTCTGTAGGCAAACATCAGAGCCTTGAATTGGATGCGAGCAGCTATTGGCAGCCAATGCAAACTGATGAAGAGAGGTGTGACATGCGCTCTCTTCGGTTCGTTAAAGACCAGTCTTGCTGCAGCATTCTGGATCATTTGTAGGGGCTTGACAGTGCATGCTGGAAGGCCTGCCAAGAGAGCATTACAATAGTCCAGTCTAGATAGAACAACAGCTTGGACAAGAATTTGTGTGGAATGCTCCGATAGGAAGGGTCTAATCTTCCTAATGTTGTATAGAGCAAATCTGCAGGACCGGGCCATTGTAGCGATGTGATCTGTGAAGCTTAAACAATCATCCATCACCACTCCAAGGTTCCTGGCCATCCTGGAAGGAGTTATGGTTGACAACCCAAGTTGAATGGAAAGGTTATGATGAAGCGTTGGGTTGGCACCGACCACAAGCAGTTCCGTTTTTGCAAGGTTAAGTTGAAGGTGGTGGTCCTTCATCCAGGCAGAAATGGCTGTCAGGCAGGCTGCAATGCGACCAGCAACCGTTGGATCATCTGGTTGGAATGAGTGGTAAAGTTGTGTGTCATCAGCATAACAGTGATAGGAAAAACCATGTTCCTGAATGACAGATCCTAGTGATGACATGTAGATGGAGAAGAGAAGTGGTCCAAGCACTGAGCCCTGAAGTACCCCAGTAGCAAGATGATGCGACTTGGACACCTCACCTCTCCAAGATACGCTGAAGGACCTACCTGAGAGGTAAGACTCGAACCACTGGAGTGCGGTTCCTGAGATGCCCTTCGACATGAGGGTTGAAGGATCTGGCGGTTAACTGTGTCAAAAGCAGCAGACAGATCCAGCAAGATGAGTACCGATGATTTTGAAGTTGCTCGTGCCAGTCTCAGGGCTTCAGTAACTGAGAGCAGGGCAGTCTCAGTTGAGTGGCCACTCTTGAAGCCAGACTGGTTGTTGTCAAGGAGGTTGTTCTGTGTGAGATAAGTAGACAGTTGGTTGAGATATTAACAAAAGGCCTCTCCAAGCATCAGATTCAAACACTCTAGTCGCTGGCCATCAGAGGCTTTAAAGATCTATATCCTATCCAATCGCTTCCATGTTAAAGAAGCTCAACAAACCCTTACCAACCAAATTCTTCAGCTTCAGCTTGTTCTCTCACGCTCAATCCTACAAGCTCACCATATCCGCCGCAATTAACACTATCAATTCACTAAAATACTAACACTATCTCACTGCTGCAGCAGCGTCTTCTTACCCGATCCCGCAGGAGCCCACTCTGTTCTTACACTGTAGCAGTGTTGTCTCCTCCACTCCCGCAGGAGCTCCATCTCTGGAAAACCTTGCCTTAACGGCGCAGCAGCGTTATCTCCATGCTCTCGCAGGAGCGCAGTTTGTCTGGCTGACCCTTCCACTGCAGCAGCAACGATGTCCCCTCTGCTCCCATAGGAGCCCAGTTCTATAGCTAAATTTGTCCACTGCTGCAGCAGTAATGTCCCCTCTGCTCAGTTTTCTGGGGAGGGAAAAAAAAAAATCTCTCCACCGCTGACCAGGCTTACCTGTCCAATGCTGCGAGTCTTGATTTCCCATCGGATGCTGCGAGAGCCCTCCCAGTCAGTTTCCATTTTTTTAACTTTTTAGGGCCGGCGAGGCTTACCCGTCCGACACAGTGAGTCTTGATCTCCCGTCGAATGCAGCTAGAGCCCTCCCGGTCAGCTCCTGGAGCCTTGGTCTCCCGTCGGATGCTGCGAGAGCCTCCCGGTCGTTCTTCTGTGCTTTACTTTCTGCCTGTCCCCCAGCGAGGCTTACCCATCTGATGTCATGAGCCTTGGTCTCCCATTGGACGCCGCAAGAGCCTCCTGGTCCGTGCTTCTTTCCTTGTCCGGCGAGGCTTACCCATCTGATGCCATGAGCATTGGTCTCCTGGAGCCTTGGTCTCCCATCGGACGCTGCAAAAGCTCTCTTGGCCGGGCATTCCAATTTCCTTTATCCCGCCATCAGCCAATGGGACCCACTCACCTGTTGCTGGGAGCCACTCACGGCGGAAGCTGAGTGGGCCCCTTTTGGTTGGTCATTCCTAAACCACGCTGCCCCTCGTCTTTCAGTCGGTAGGGCTCACCCATTCGACACCGTGAGCATCGGTCTCCCGTCGGACGTAACTAGAGCCCTCCTGATCGGGCGCTCCAAATCACGCGCTCCCTGTCAATCGGCCGGTAGGGCCTTTTATTAACAAAGTTCGGGAGGAGCAAGTTCAGATAATTAACCTAATTAGCACAGGTGGAGAGCATTCAGTTAATCAACTCAACCAATGTCAAGAGGTATAAATTCAGCAGACTGACCTCTGTTCATCTGAAAGTTTATCAGTATCCCTAGTTCTAGTTCTATCTACTTTTACCACACCGGGGGGAGTACTCTGAGTTCGGGCCAAAATTCCGAGCTCGGAGCCCTCTCCCCAGACAGCACGCCAAATACTCATAACTTTACTTTATATTTAATTATATGGATATGTGAACTTGTGAACTCAAAGTAAAAGTTAAAGTAATAATTGTAATACTTATTTGAGTAAGAGTAAAAAAGCATCCAATGAAAAAACTACTCAAGTAGCTAGTTACTAGTTACTTTGCATCTATATAGGCCTATAATGTGTGTATACAACAGTGGCGTGCAGTGGTGTTCTGAAATGAGAAGGCACTTTTTTTTTTTTTTTTATGAATCAAATGTAAATTCATGTGCATTACTCTTAACGTTGACACATCTTCCTTGTTAAATGAACATTACATTTACTTTACATTACATCAAAAAATAAAAAAATAAATACATTTCTATTTTGTAATTTTACATTAACAATGTATAATGTTCTTTTTGTCAAAACCAAGTCAATCTCATCAAGTTAGTGTTTTAAGCATTTCTACATTAATTTCAAAATAATAACTAAAGGCTGTAACAATTACATCAATACACAAATAAAATATGTTGTATTTTTCTTTTTAATAGTCAACTTAGGCTATTTTGGATCATCAGTCATGCTCACAGACACCAAGATGTATTTTTAATTTCACCGAGCTGACTGCACTAAAAAACCCTGCAGTCATCATGTTTTCGGTCCATTTCAAGTTTGATTTTGACGTGACATAAAGAGGTGATATCTAACTGGGTGATATGTTTACTTACTTTTCAATTAGTCTTCCCATTGACGCCATCATTTGTTCATTCAAACTGACGCGTGGAACGCGCACGTAAACAAGAGGCAGGATTTATCACACAAACCAATCATATCCAATCATAACCAATTACATCCAATCATGGAGACATTGCCTCCTCTCACGTGACTTTCCCCCATTCATTCTCAATTACCCCCCACAAAACCCACCGCACGCCGGGGGTCTAATGGTTTTCTATGAGAGAAAAGGGAGACATGACTCTTGCTGTAACTTTACCTGCGGGTGTCGCTGTTGGGCAGTATTCCTTAAGAAATACGAGTGACTTGCGCTCTTTTTAATGTCATAATTTGTAATATTTGTGTTGTTTTATGAGTCATTCTACGAAATGGGTGCGATTTGGGTCCGCAACGTTTGATCAGATGCATAAGGCACAAAAAATGTCCCAAAGTCTGTTTCCAAAGCTTAGTTATTAATTCAAGTGTTCTTTTTAACATGATATATAATTTTTTTTTTTTTAAAAAAAGCTTTTTTTTAAGATTAGCATACTATTTTTAGTCATTTTTCATTATTACATAGACAATTTCACATGTCCGTGTTAACCAACATGACATTTGCATCTAAAATATCACCAAATAAGTTTTTTTTTGTTTTTTTTTTGTTTTTCTCAAACATATACTATTTTCAGGATTATATGTGTGTCCCTGTTTACATAAGATATATTTATTCACAATAAACCTTTTTTTTCTTTTTTTTTTGTAAATATTTTATGATTTGTGCGTGTCCCACCCCTACTTACCACCCCATCACACTAACTTGTTTTATCTATAAATAATACACTGTTCCTTTAAATGACATCACAAAGCCGAAGTGACATCATTTGAGCCTTTTGTTCCCCACCAAGAACAAAAGCAGGAAACTATGTAAAAATATATATATATTTTTTGTTTGTTGCTTTTTCATGTTAGGCAGGGCCTGTCAAGCTTAAACTTACCACCCCGTCAGGCAAAATAGATAGGGAAAACTGTTTTTTATTCTTCTTTTTTTTTTTTTTTTCTTTTCTTTTTTTTTTTTTTTTTACATTATTAATACAAAGAAAATTATATTTCAGATTGAATGCATGTATGCTAGGTGAAAAACTTGACCACATTGGAGATTTGCGGACATTTTGGGATGAAATTTACCACCCCATCACAAACGTGACGGTGTGGTATGTGCCGGGGTGGTAAATTTCATCCCAAAATGTCCCCCGATAAAAATCACATTCTGGGAGGTAAAACTTTTTTTTTTTTTTTGGCGGGGTTCCTTTGGTAAAATGTGCATCCCAAGGGCTAAATATCATGTTATTTGGGCTCGCTTCAAGCCGTGGACATTAAAAACAACCTGCGGTGTAAAAGTAGCCTATCCCAATTCCGAAAACCGAAGACTTGGCAACACTGTTAGGTTCATTCATCACTCGCTCACTATATCACTCACACACTTTTTACTCAATTTGAATGTCTCCCCTCCCCCAGTTTAAAGTTTAAGTTTAAAACCAGCAGATCATATAGAGAAACACTTTGCCCATACCACCCCGTCACATTTACCACCCCATCACAGGGTAATTTTGTTAAAAGTTTATGGAAAGAAAATGAAATAATTCAACATTAATTTATGTGATATGTTCTTGTTGTGTGGACTAATGAGATAAACGTAACTTTATTTGTATTTTTTAAGTGAATTCGTTTTTTGTTTTTTCAGTACAACAACATTGAAACGTCAAATTCATATTTCAAGATTAAAAATCTAAGAATAAAAAAACAATAATAATAAATTACAGACGTCTATTGATGGTTTCCAAAAAAGGGACATTTTACTATTAGGAAAACATTAGATTTTAAAAATCTATTTCTTGTTTTACCACTCTAATGGCATACATATTGTCCGTGACGGGGTGGTACAAGAATGGCTTCCTTGCCTGAATAAAAAGGATAATATTAATAAAGATGTTGTGCCTAAGGTGGGAAAATATGTTTTCTGGAGGATTAACATATCTTTCAAGTTGTAGGTTTGTTTAAAAAAAAGTTTTGAAAAAATGCAAAGTGGAAATGGCACCCGTTTCGTAGAATGACTCTTATATGTAATTCATTTCTCATCCAAATTTTTTTTTTTTTTTTTTTTTTTTGAGGAGGCACTGCCTCCTCAAAACGCCATGGTATACAACAATGTTATTTTTTAGATATTTAAATTATTGTCATAATTACATATCTTTGCAACAAACACAGCATTATTTCTGGCATTTGTAGCCCAAATATCATTGCATGTCCTTGTATAATAATAAAATATACAGCTAACCGCTGAACATCTGAACACAACAATGATCACACATTAAAGTATCTCTGTTCTCCAAAATGTAATCAAATGTATATTTCTGCAGGTACGTGTAAAATGGTTAACTACTTAAAGGCGTTCATTTTCAAGACGAACAGGTTGCCGGCGCTGCCTCTGCACAACCGCGTGTTCATTTCATACTCTCTGAACAATGGTAGCTTATTTAATGTGTAAATTAAGATATATATGTCCATAACGGTAAAGAAATGCTACATACTTTGTTATCGTGGTGTAATAATCTGTTTGGTTGTAAAATGTCGGCTATTGCTGAAAAAAAAAAAAAGAAAAAAAAAAAAACAATAGAAACCATTACAGAAATCCTAATGGTTTTCACTACAAAACCATTACAAACCATTAAACCATTAAAACCATTACCAAATGGTTTCCATTACGTAGTGTGTTTTGGGCATATTCCATTAGGATTTATTGGTTTGTATTGGTTTCCATTACATCCATTCCATTGTATGTTTAACTGGTAGCTGTTAATTAGGCCATTGATTAATTAAATAATTAAAATTATTACTACAGTTATACACTGGTTTTGTCCTTGTGGCTTAAAAAAAAAACCCTTTAATTGATCATTTTAATTGATATAAACTGCACACCAACTTTTCAATAGTTAACAGCTCAGGTTGTGTTTTGCCAAGAATTAAGAACATGCACCTGAAATCAAAATTATACTTGGATTAAGACCATCTTTTTTGCTCAGAATAAACATCTGACACAAATTATTAACATGATATTTTTATTACTTAATGTATTATAGAAATACAAGAACTTCACTGTGGCTTCACTGCGTCCACTGTGGCTGGCCTAGACCTGCAAAAAGAAGGAGAATTCATTAGGACAATGTACCTCTTAAACCACATTACCAGTACATGAGATTATCCATACATTACATATTTATATGGGAGTCTCAAAGAAGTTGCAAGAACTTAGTTGTTGACAAAACTTCATAATTTCATTTATTTCATTTGGGTGTACTTTGAGCAGATTCAAGATCTTGACAGCTGTGAACTTTGTCCATTAGTCATGTCAGGTTCATAGCATGACAGTCATCTGTTATTTAACCTTCTCCAGGTGTAGGTTTTAAATCATGAAACAGATAGTTATGGTTAGGAATGCAACGAAATTTCGGCTGCCGAAAATTAACGGCCGAAAATGGCACTTTCGGTTTTTGGCCGAAAGAGAAAAAAGGCCGCCCCTCAGTGTTTGATGCTCAGGTTTCACTCTCCCGCAGCATTTTTTTTTGTAACTCAAAATTTTTTGTTGCACAACTTCGAAGCGACTCTGTACTGGCACCCAGTTTGCTCTGCTCAATTTTCCGCTCCGTGTGTGCTCAGTCACTCATGCCCCAAGCAAACGCTCCACTCGTGTACCGCTCGTGCTCACCGGAGAAGCAAAGTCTGCTCAAATAACGTGCCGACATGGGAGCGGGAAGTAGGGGAGCTGGGAGTGCTGCAGCACCTCTTGTTTTCACAGGATTGTAAATGAAACGCAAATTTTGTTTATTTACTGTACATTTATTCATTTTAGGCATTTAGTAATTTATTTGTAATAAACACTTTAAGTTGGATATTAAAAAGGTGATACTTATATGTTGAATTAAGTTAACGACTTAACAAATAACCAACTAATAAAATTTTGGTAGACTAAAGGCTGATTTTGTGAATACGGCCCCAGGTGTATTGGACCAGGTTTGGTGCTAAAGTCTGCAGGGCAGTGGTCCTCGAGGGCCAGAGCTGAGATCCCCTGCGATATGTTCTGAACATGACTGTTCAGAGATCCAGACTGACTGCTAGATCGATCACTTACAACAGTGGAGTCCAGTTCTGGTCATGGAGGACCAACGTCCTGCAGAGTGTAGCTCCAACTTTCTCACACACCTGCCTGTAGTTTCTGGTGATCCTTCATCAACTGTTTCAGGTCTGCGTAATGGCTGGAGCCACAATTAATTCTGCAAACAGGACTAGATGGCAATAAATACTGAAAAGAGAGAGGTCAAACAACATTTAATGGTATAAAGCCAGTTTAAAACTTTTATTCATGAATATGTATAATAACATCTGAGAATGTACATATGACACCACTGTACTGAAAAAATACAGTATTTGTCAATAAGTGAGGATATTAACAGATAACAAGCGAAATGTTCATGAAAATACAGTTATGTGGTGCAAAGAAAGTTTTTGTAAATGTCTATAACAAATCTACAATGCAAAAACTGAGAATGTGTGACTGAGTCAAACAGAATACTTACAGAGCAGAACCAATGATCTGATTACACACAATGAAGAGGGAGAAACATAAACAAAACTTAATATATCAGTCAAATATTGCTCTGTATGGATGAACGTGCTGATGAAATGTACACATTCAAGAGAAATCATTATTACATTAATATTTAATGTGATTTATTTCATGGCCTAAATGTTTTACTTCAGTTATATCTTTTCATAATTAAATATTACAGATGGTTGATTTCATTTGACAGTTATCAGTCATCTTTTCGGGTGAATATATAGGCCAATTAGTCCTCTCTCTCTCTTTCACTCTCTCTCCCCTGTGCACGCGCCAGCTTGTGCGTGAGACAAGTTAATTGTAAAATCAGTTATTTTTAGGTCACGATAACATGGATAGTAATATGAAAAATACAAAGCACATGTAAATATATGATTTGCTGTCTGTCAGCACGCAGTGTTTATCGATGTCTATCAATTATACATTCATCATATAAGCCTACATTATATATACATTAATCATACGTAACGGGATTTAATAAGGGTGGGCAGCTTAGGTATTGTATTTACGATACATAAATCCTCGTTTACGTAGCTATTTAAAACTTTAAAACAAAGACATGACTGACTCAGCCCGGCCATCATGCCTAGCTCGGTCGTAAGTTTAGTCATCGCGTAATATAGCAACGGAAAAAATAATAATGAATCGAATTAACACCAAAATGGATGTACAACAATCCATTAAAACAGGTTGCCAAAGATGTTCTATTGGTCCATAATGGTATCCAATAGGCAAAACATGCCACCAATAGAATAAAGCAAATTACCAATAGAGGACCATTACAGTTCCCATTAAAAACCAATACAGTTCCCTTTAAACCCATTAAAACCATTACAATTCCTGTAATGTGTTTTGTTTTTTTTTTTTGTTTTTTCCAGCAGGGTTATTGGCTGTATTTGACAAATCGATCATGTGGAATTGCTCACAGACAGCATACGCAGTTCATCTAATAAAGATCGCTGGCAAACAATAACGACAGACTTTGCTCAGTCGTTACAGAATGACCAAAACAGCATTTCAGATGCCATCCCATCGCAAAGTTTTTTTTGTTTTGTTTTGTTTTTGATGCGTATCATTGAATAGCCTATATTCGGCTATGTTTCCATCCACATGTTATCCTCGTTTTGGGATATCGCATTAAAAAAACGCTGGATGGAAACGCCAAGATGCGCATAATTTTAAAAATGCGCATAAAAAAACGTATGTGCTCAATTGAGTAGGATCATTTTTTTTATGCGACACGAAAACATGCACATAAATTACAATAGGAACACTTGTACCGAATAAATTCCTTGATGCGCATAAAAAAATAGGTGACTTTTCGATGGCAAGGCATGACCGATCTCGTTGCACGGCATCTGAAATGCTGTTTTGGTCATTCTGTAATAAACGCCTCACACGATTGCATTCACAAATGCAAGATAACATGGCAGCATTTAGTATTGTGTTTCATCTGCGCGCTCTGGGGCACAAATAATTTATTATATGAAAATTATTATCTTCACAGCACGTCAGTTTATGCGGTGATGCGCTATGAAATTATTGCGGGGCAACTTTATTATAATATTAATTTAATAATAAAAGTAGCCTTACCTAATGTATAACAATAGACTAGAAGAATGTAACAGGTCTACATTAATTGGAAATGTCAAATCCTCTTAATATTGACAATATTTGATGCTTTTGACGATCATCATCTCCGTCTGTTGACGGAGGTGGTTAACATGATTAGTTTATGCTTTCAAAAATCATTAGTTCATGCTAAATGAAATAATAATTCAGGTAGGCCTATTAGTATGTTTATTCAAGTAGGCTACCCTTATTGTAAAGTGTTACCAGGCAGCTCTTTTATGGAATGAGCTTTTGTTTGTAAAGGCAACTTCATCTACCGCCAGAGGTGGAGCGTTAGCATTAGCATTAGTGGCTTTGTCGATACCAAGAACACATCCAGGTACTGTTCTTGTGGAACGACATCTTTGGTTGGACTGGTCAAAATGAAGGACGCCGAAAAAGTTTGCTTTCTCGACGCCCCCATTTCCCAGGCTGGCCTCTTCGGCGACACTGTCGAGGACTTCGCTCAGCAGTTCTCAACAGTGAAAAAGCAGACGGAGGCCATTAAACACATCTTGCCCCGGCGTGATGTTGCCACCAATCTGCCGCGGGCTGGCCCCCAATCTGCTCCTCGCGAGGGAGTCCCCCTGCGGCTGCACAGACTCCCGGGAGATCGGAACCTTTCCATCCTCCCTGAGCCACCTGCAGGAAGGCGACACAACCCGCCCAGGCCACTAAGCCCTCAAAAAAGAAGCCTAAGAAGCGGTCCTGAGACGGGTGGCCCAGAGATGGAAGATGGGACTGCTCTGTTCCTCTGGGAGAGGGCCGGGTGGAGAATCCTGTGTTTCATTTTATTTCTGTTCTGGCCCTTCTGGTACCCACTTTGTCAATAAAAGAGCAGTTTCCAAAATCTCTGGGCCATACAGGGTCTGTGCTGACAGTGTGCGACGCACCACTTCCTCACTCTCAGCCACACCCTCTTTCGCCACGGGCAGGGCTTTGGCGCCCCGGGGACGCACGGCCTCCTCACGCCACACTGCCCCGTCCCTCACAGGACACTCGGGACACATATGGCATCCGCGGTCCTGCCGCTCGGATTGCTTCATATGAGGCCGCTTCAGCACTGGCTTCACAACCGTGTCCCGAGGTGGACATGGCGCCATGGCTCACTCCGTGTGGTCATCACACCGAGTTGTCGCCGTACATTCAGCCCACGGTCGGACCTTGCTTTTCTACAGGCCGGAGTGCCCCTAGTACAAGTGTCCAGGCATGTTGTTGTCACAACAGATGCCTTCACCACCGACTGGGGTGCCATATGCAGTGGCCAGGCAGTGTCGGGGGTGTGGGCATTGTGCCATGGCTCCTCGCCGAGGGTGTTCCCCTGCGGCTGCACAGGCTCCCAGGAGATCGGAACCTTCCCATCCTCCCTGAGCCACCCGCAGAAAGGCAACACAACCCGCCCAGGCCACTAAGCCCTCGAAAAAGAAGCCTAAGAAGCGGTCCTGAGATGGGTGGCCCAGAGAGCAACTTGAGGCAGTTGATATGCCAGTGGCGTTGGGGTCCTGTCCAGGGGTCCTGTTGGAGTCAGCACCAACTCGTGCAGCCGACGTGCTCTCACGACAGCTCACGCTCCCGGGAGAATGGAGACTCCACCCCCAGGTGGTCCAGCTGATCCAGGGATGCACAGGTAGACCTGTTTGCCTCCCAGGAGTCCGCTCACTGCCAGTTGTTCTACTCCCTGACCGAGGGGACCCTCGGAACGGATGCACTGGCTAATAGCTGGCCCCGGGGCCTACGCAAATATGCATTTCCCCCAGTGAGCCACCAGGTGGTGAACTTGCAAGCACTGCCCCTGGAGGAGGCAGACCCAGCCCAAGCGTTGCTGTGTCCCGTTCGTGCCCCGCACGTTTACGTGCACCACACACAGAGCTTCAGAAGCTCTGAGCAGCTCTTTGTTTGCTTTGGAGGTCAGCAAAAGGGAAAGGCTGTCTCCAAAAAGAGGTTGGCCCACTGGATAGTGGATGCCATCGCCTTGGCGTACCAGTCCCAAGGCAAGCCATGCCCCCTCGGGTTGCGAGCTCACTCCACTCGGGGTGTTGCCTCCTCCTGGGCGTTGGCACACGGCGCCTCTGTAGCAGACATCTGCAGAGCTGCAGGCTGGGCGACGCCAAACACGTTCACGAGGTTCCTCAGCAAATATATGAATGGAAGTGAGTATGCCGGTCCTATTTATACCCGGATGCCGGGGGTGTGGCCCGGCATGTAAATCTCACTGGCCAATTCCCATTGGCTTGTTTTGTACCATTTGGAGGTGATTGGGCTCCCAAGCGAGACCCCATTACGTCAGTATCGACGTAAAGTTACAATAGTAACCTAGACGTTTTAAGTACAGTGGACTTAAACATTAAATAAAAGTAAAAAATTTAAAACTTTTTTTAACTTAATTTTTTTTTACATTTAAGAAATTCTGTTTGACTTAATTGTTATATATAATTACAAGATTTGAGTTGCTTTACTTAAATTTTTTGAGGTAATCAGTGTCTACAATAATTTGGAGTACTCTTAACTTATCGGGTTTTACAGTGTGCTTGTGCTGGAGACAGCATTTGCTAAAGAACATCTGGCTTTCTGATCATCTCGCCCTTCCACTTGTTCTGACCTCTCAGAATCACAAGGTCTCAAGACAAATGACTCAACCATCTGGCACCAAACGAGGACAACAAAACTAGCTTTTAGAAAATCAGTCCTGAAGATATTTATTCCTTGTATTAGACTGAAGTGGTCCGATAAAATGTATTAACAAGCTCTCCACTTTGCTCCAATGCGAGATCAGCAGAGGTTCAAAGCCATATTTAATCTAAAGATGTAATTTATGTGCCATTAAAATGACTTTTCAGACAGGAGAACTAACCCCCTGTTTTGCATTGGTTGGACAAACAGATAATCCCGCCCCAAACTCACACCATTTGTTGACTCACTGTGTTGTTGCATCTATAGTGGTTGGGATGCTAAAATGTTTTTTATTGTTTATGCTTTTTGTGGGAAACATACAAATGTTTTATTGTGTACTTGATTCTGCTTGTTTAAGTGTTGAATGGGCCGGGAAAAAAAACGACGAAGACCAACTTCAGCCAACGGTGTGAAACACACTGAGAAAACTTAGTCGGCCGACGAACAAAAACTGCCCGACGTTCAACCGTCGGCTTGGTGTGTTCCGGGCTTTAAACCTACCATGTTTTGTTTGTTTTTTGTTTTGTTTTGTTGTTTTTTTTGTTTTTACAACTAATCATGTTTTGAAGGGCAGCTCCAACACTGGCTATATTATATGGGCTCTATTATTGTAATATGAAGAATAAATAAATAAATCCATCCATCCATCCATGACCACATGATCAGAGCCAATTATTTTCCATGACTTACACTGTGAATGGAGAAACCTGGGTTCCTTGTGCAGGAGCAGTGTTTACCAACCCTGAACCATAAGCACTATAAATCATCAAGTCTGACGTGTGTTTCTGTAGTAAAATCAACAATGCATTGAGAATTGCCATTACTGAAATACAATTTCTCTTATGACGAATGCTAGTAAAGCAGGTGTTGAAAGAAAATAGAAACCAGACATATCTCGCCTCATTTCTCAAAGGTCGCACTTTTTCAGTCAATGTTGGTAAACACAACTAATCTTCAACACTGATCACATGTGGTGTTGCACAAGGCTCCATTTTGAGTCTTCTGCTTTTCTCTCTATACATGCTTCCTCTTGGCTCTATCTTTCAGAAATATGATGTCTCCTATCACTGCTGACAATACACAATTTTATCTTCCTGTCAAGTCCAGCAATGGAAATTCCATTTTAAATTTTATTTCGTGCCTGGAGGGTTAAAATGTGATTGTCTAAAAATGTCCTAAAGCTAAATGGGGACAAAACTGAGGCCATTGCTTTTGGATCTTCATTGCGTGTCATTAATATTAAAAACCAATTAGGTTCCCTGTCTTTAACACTGCACAACAGAAATAAGAACCTAAGTGTTATCTTTGATTCTGACTTATTATTCAATAAGCTGATAAATTCTGTTGTCAAAGGAAGCTTCTTTCATCTCCGGTCCATCGCCAAATTAAAACAGTTACTTTCAAAGAAAGACCTAGAAGTAGTGATCCATGCAATTATTACATCCCGGCTTGATTACTGCAATTAATTATATACAGGTCTACCTCATTCCTCCATACATCATTTGCAATTGGTCCAAAATGCGGCAGCTAGACTTCTGACGAGAACTAGGAAGAAAGAACACATCACTCCTGTTCTCACTTCCTTACATTGGCTACCAGTCAGATACAGAGTTGATTTCAAGGTTCTGCTGTATGTTTATAAAGCTTTGCATGGGCTAGCACCACAGTACATTGCCGAACTCCTTCTACCTTTTTCTGGTCCAAGATCTCTCCATTGATGTAACAAATTGCTTCTTTCTATTCCTCGGTCCCGCTTAAATGCAAAGGGTGACCAAGCGGCTCCTAGGCTGTGGAATGCGCTTCCAGTTGTTGTGAGATCCTGCCCCACATTGGACACTTTTAAATCTAGCTTGAAGACTAATTTATTTATGTTATAAGCGCAGCATAGGCTACTATCAAACTCATTCAGATTCAAATGTAAACATCCACAAAAGACATGGCATACTTACGTGATCTGATATGCTGCATCACAAACACTTTGTAAAGATCCATTTTGAGAGTTATATACATCTAGGGCACCTTTAAATAGTAAAAAAAAAAAAAAAAAAATACAGGTCAATAAACATCAAACATATATATCGAAATGTGAGATAATAGCTAGAATTATATCTCTAATAAATCATGCCATAAAAATGGTTTATTTCCTAAGAATAAGCCAAACATCTGAATGTCCTGACAGTACTAGACTGTTTCATTACAGAGTGACCTTGGACAGACTTCAGATTAATGCAACTGAATATGCAATTGGAGTTTCTGAGTTTCCAGTGAATATGATAAGCAAAAATAGAGTCCCCTCTTCTCTTAGCCTTAAAAGGATATTTAATTGAGTGTTAGGGGATGATAAGTAAAGAAACATGTACTAATTATTTACTTATTATTTACAGAGAAAACTGGTAAGATTAATAACCTTTTCACTTAAGGCTCTTTTTTTATTCATTTACACTAAGTATTTTTTGTATTTCTTAAAAAGTACCTTTAGTTTTCTCACATTTACTTCCTTGAAGCTTTCCAGATGAATTAAGTGGACTATAATTTGTTCCTTTAACAGTCCTTAAACATCACCTGAAGCACCTATGTATGTTGAAAATTATTTCAGTTCAGCTTTAAATGTTAAAACATGCTCTTTTACATATAGAGTTTAGCTAAAAATATTTTGGTTCATATTTTTTGTGTATATTTTTTCAGCCTCTTCAGCAATAGTCAATGAGTAAGTAGGCCTACAGCTGTTGTTCTTACCACAGTTTCAGTTCCTACTTATCAGTTTCAATGAACAACATTTTGAAATATCCTGTTGCAATTCTTAGCATTTCTAATGAAATAGGCTAGATAAACAAGAAACAAGAAACCTGGAAACACATCCCCATCCAATATGATGGCATCAACCAACAATGCAGATGTCACAGTGAATTCCTTAAGGAAAATACTTCAAATATTCAATATTTTACTCCACTGTATAATATGTGTGTTTGGTGTTGTTGGCAATGGACTGGTCATCTACATTACAGGCCTCAAAATGAAAAGCACTGTCAATACCATCTGGTTTCTGAACCTGGCAGTAGCAGACTTCCTATTTTCATTCTTCCTGATCTTTAATATAACGAATACCATGAATTAAACTGGCTTTTTGGTGACTTTATGTGCTTCTTAAGCAGCCTGGTAACCGTGCTGAATATGTTTGCCAGCACCTTCCTGCTGACAGCGATCAGTTTGGACCGTAGCCTGTCCACCTGGTTGGTGGTGTGGGTCAGGACCAAACGAACAGTTGTGAAAGCGAGGATAATTTGCCTACTTATTTGGTTTGCGTCAGTCGCTTGCAGCCTGCCTTTAGTCATCTCTCTGAAAATGTTTTCCCTTTCTGCACAGCAAACACAGTTCATTAATGACATTCAGAAACTAGAAACATACAAGAGGCTGGTAGTGTACCGTTTTGTGGTGGGCTTTCTCCTCCCGTTCGTCATAATCTCCGCTTCATATGTGGCGATCGGAGTACGAGAGCCTCCGGAAAAACCATAAACTAAAACAAAGCCTTCTACTTCCACGAGTGTCAGCTTGTGGCAGTTTGTACAAACTCTAAGGGAGCTACTTATGAACCAAACTAACTTAGTGAGGTTCAACATAAAATAAACTCAATCTGAGCTTTATACATTCCAACAGGCAGTATACTCAGTAAAACACCTTTTACCCTTAAAGCAAGGGGAGTAGAACTAGTCACCATAATCTGAAGGAGGCCATAACACAGGCCTACTACTACAGAAGATACTGGTGCAAACCTGTGGCAGTATATGAGAGTTACTGAGCTCACAAAGTGTAGGGCAGGAATCTGAACTAACAGTACTAAAGCATAAACAACCCTGAGAAACAGGGGTTAGTGCTATCCATCCTACCCTGTTAACAACACAGGGTGGGTCCTTCTCACCAAATAAGAAACATCTGTACTGAACCCTAAAGAACAGCAGCTTTTAAGAAAAAGCTACAACTGTTTCACTCAGGCTTTGAACATAGTTCAAAGGGCTCAGGGGAAAAGACTTAAGTCAGAATACCAGCTAAATAGTTCTGGGCCACAGCAACAGAAATTAGTCTCTTATACACATAGTGATAAGGGGCCTATCCACCTGGGACAACAGCACCAGGGAGACTTAACAGTAGTCTGCTACCCTAGCTGCTATATGAACTAGCACCTACACCAAAGGGAAAAGGGGTAACGGGCCTTGGCCTGACAACTCTGATAAGAGGAGGCCAGAACTAGGAAACTACACTCATCTGACAGGGGTAGTATAAAAAGGGGTTAAATGCTTTTAGCGTATCACCTAAACCCAAGTTCTAGCCTAGGCCAGCTATAGCTGTGGGCCTATAAGACCACACATAAGCATAGATCTGCCTGGGGCTAAGAAACAGCAGCCTCTAACACAGACTCTCAAACAGAGAGGAGGCAACTCTGAAAACCTAACTCTGTAAGTCAAGAGCTCAGAGGAGCGATGCTCAACCCAAGCAAAACAATGCTAGGCAGCCCGAAAGCTGACGCTTAGCATTAGATCTATCTGAAGTCAAGAGTGCTAATCTCTAATACAACTCTCGCTTAAACCAGAGGAGAAAGCTACTCTACCATACGGTGGCTGTCAAATTTTTATTTCTAAAAATACTCTAGCCAACCTAATGGGAACTTCAGGGCCCTTTTTTTTTCTCTTACCCAGAAAAAATTATTCTGTGTTTCTTTTTTAATAAAATATAGACTGCTGCATTTAGATCCTTTTCTCCTCATTGCAACCAATTTGTGACAATGGACTCTTTTCACAGACTGTGATGACGTTTTAACGGTCATCAGCATTGTAAATCCTGCAAAGTTTTTTATATTTCTTTATTATTATTATTACGTACATTTATAACACTATACTTTGTATTATATTACCTTTGCATCAAATTACAAAAAAACTAGTTAATGCTGCAGTGAGGGTATTTCTAATACAATGGCTGTGCAAGTGACGATAAAATCGACATCTTTCTCTCTTCTGTTATCAGTTTCTCTATATTTTTTTCCTCTTTTTGAAAGTTGTGAAAACGTGTGGCAGTTTTCTTTTGCTATTTGAGTAAATGGGAACACAAAAAAATATATATTTAATGTAGCCTCTCATTCATCACTATAGAAGTTTACCCAACCATGACGACTTCCACTTCTGAAATGCAAAAAAGATCAATGCTATTTAGATATTTTAGATTTTACAAAAACATTCATTAATATGTGTATTTTTTATGTATATGTAATATGTCATTAAAAAAAATAAGAGACTGCTGCAAAAAGATTTTTTTGGGGGTTTTCTATATAGGTCTATCATCACATTAGTAAGGCTGTTGTATACTGAGCGGTAAGGAAAGTATGCCTCGTGATTGTCATGGATCACAACTAGCGTAAATATAGATTTGTTGGTCTTCCTGGTTTTCCTTTTCTCAGTTTCCTTGTATTGTACAAACAGACCACAGCTCCAAGTTGTTTTAAGGTTATATCAAATCTTTTCATATTTACATTATTATTTATCATGACTATTTATCTCACCTTGCTCCAAGATCAGTGAAATAGCCTACTGTATGTGGAGGAGACATTATAAAATGTAGCTGAACTTTAGCTTCTTAAATTTAGCTTGATGCATATTTTAATTTTTAACAAGGCTACATTAGTTTAAAATTATCTGGTTAAATTTGCTTAATGCAGAAAGCAGACATGCTGTTTTCAGCATTAAAAGTACCATTAGACAAAAACAAAAAGTTAGCAGCAATTGATTTGATGTTATTGTTATTTTCAAAAATTATTTGCACATAATGTATATTATTGTTAAAAAGTACCTATTGACCATTCTTTTATTTTGTATAGCCTATCTGACATTATTATGATTAATACTTTGATTATTACATATCCCTGCAACATTTCAGCTGTAAATTATTTATAGATTACACTAGATTACTACAGGTGCTGGTCATATAATTAGAATATCATCAAAAAGTTGATTTATTTTACTAATTCCATTCAAAAAGTGAAACTTGTATATTATATTCATTCATTACACACAGACTGATATATTTCAAATGTTTATTTGTTTTAAATGTTTATATATTATATCTTTCAAATGTTTATATCTTATATTGTGAAAAGGTTCAATATTGAAGACACCTGGTGCCACACTCTAATTAGCTAATTAACTCAAAACACCTGCAAAGGCCTTTAAATGGTCTCTCAGTCTAGTTCTGTAGGCTACACAATCATGGGGAAGACTGCTGACTTGACAGTTGTCCAAAAGACAACCATTGACACCTTGCACAAGGAGGGCAAGACACAAAAGGTCATTGCAAAAGAGGCTGGCTGTTCACAGAGCTCTGTGTCCAAGCACATTAATAGAGAGGCGAAGGGAAGGAAAATATGTGGTAGAAAAAAGTGTCCAAGCAATATAACCGCACCCTGGAGAGGATTGTGAAACAAAACCCATTCAAAAATGTGGGGGAGATTCACAAAGAGTGGACTGCAGCTGGAGTCAGTGCTTCAAGAACCACTACACACAGACGTATGCAAGACATGGGTTTCAGCTGTCACATTCCTTTGTGTCAAGCCACTCTTGAACAACAGACAGCGTCAAAAGCGTCTTGCCTGGGCTAAAGACAAAAAGGACTGGACTGCTGCTGAGTGGTCCAAAGTTATGTTCTCTGATGAAAGTAAATTTTGCATTTCCTTTGGAAATCAGGGTCCCAGAGTCTGGAGGAAGAGAGGAGAGGCACACAATCCATGTTGCTTGAGGTCCAGTGTAAAGTTTCCACAGTCGTGGATGGTTTGGGGTGCCATGTCATCTGCTGGTGACATGTCCAAGGTCAACGCAGCCGTATACCAGGAAGTTTTAGAGCACTTCATGCTTCCTGCTGCTGACCAACTTTATGGAGATGCAGATTTCATTCCTCAACAGGGCTTGGCACCTGCACACAGTGCCAAAGCTACCAGTACCTGGTTTAAGGACCATGGTATCCCTGTTCTTAATTGGCCAGCAAACTCGCCTGACCTTAACCCCATAGAAAATCTATGGGGTATTGTGAAGAGGAAGATGCGATATGCCAGACCCAACAATGCAGAAGAGCTGAAGGCCACTATCAGAGCAACCTGAGCTCTTATAACACCTGAGCAATGCCACAGACTGATCGACTCCATGCCACGCCGCATTGCTGCAGAAAAAAGGAGCCCCAACTAAGTATTGAGTGCTGTACATGCTCATACTTTTCATGTTCATACTTTTCAGTTGGCCAAGATTTCTAAAAATTTTTCTTTGTATTAAGTAATATTCTAATTTTCTGAGATACTGAATTTGGGATTTTCCTTAGTTGTCAGTTATAATCATCAAAATTAAAAGAAATAAACATTTAAAATATATCAGTCTGTGTGTAATGAATGAATATAATATATAAGTTTCACTTTTTGAAAGGAATTAGTGAAATGAATAATCTTTTTGATGATATTCTAATTATATGACCAGCACCTGTATATTATGTTAATTACCTGTCTAGCTATGTATGTTTTTGCTGGCACATAATTTAATAATGGTTTGTAGAAAATTCTGCTGTGATTTGATTGGCTGACCAAATCTTAATGAGAACACCTGTGGCTTTTTACTAATTAAGCTCCAGTCTCGGGCTACGTCCTCCGGAAGTTGTATTCGAAGGCTGCATACGTCATCAAGGATGTCTTATTTAAGAAAATTAACTGTAATAAAATTGAATGTTATTCCTCGTGAGGTTTAAAATACTATAATTTCTTTCATACTTTGCAATCTAACAGTTACTTTTCTTAAAAGAGACTGTATGCAGCCTTCAAATGCGATCTCCAGAGGACGCTGCCTTCAAAATGAGACGCGGCTACTGGCTCCCTAAAAAGTCCCACAATGCACCATGAAAACCAAGAAGCACCAATGCGATCCACTGATGTTGCGGGCTCACACCCCTGGTCAGATTCACAATGGAGCTCCACATCCAGGGCGAGGGTCAGCTCTGTCCTTGTGGAGGGCAGTAGCTCTCTGTCTGCGGGGGCTCACATGAATATTCTGAGGTCGAAGGTGGTGATTCAGGCTCTGAATCTGGCTGTGGTCTGGACTGTGGCCAGACACCTAATGATGGTTTCTCTCCAGTTAAGTCCATAGGTGTCTGGGAGGTCAACATGTTGATGAAAATTAGCCCTGATCCAGAACAGGTTCTCCAGGGTCTCGTCATCGAGAGGGCATGTGATGGCAAGCTAACTCATAATGACAGTGACATGCATGGTAAACAAAGGAGTGGTGGGAAAATCAAACAAAGGAACACATGAGAATGTATGAAAACAAACTATAAGTCCATGATAACTAAGACAAACTAAACATAACTGTGACGTCTATGGGCTTATCTTACCATGTTCTCCAATATTTGGATTTTATTTCATGTGTACAAAAGTCTACATATCAAACAATGACATTACATCCTTGTGACAATAAGCTCATACACACTGGACATTGAAGTATAAAAGCAGGGCTCTTTCATGAACTTCACAAAATCTTCCTCTGAGATTCTAAAGGCAACAACCAAACCAAGGTGAGTTTTCGGAACAAAAACCCAGGGGCACCGCTAAAGGGGGGTGGGGGGTGTCAGGACGAATCTAAGGGCCCACGCACTTTTGGGGCCCCCAGAGATCGGTTTTATTAGTATTAACCAGCCTGGTCTCATTGTTAATACGTAGGTATTAATACGTAACTTTCAAAGACACAAAATGTAAAGGTGCTAAAACGTACAATATTGACGTAATTATAGCACTAAAACGTAAAAATACATACGTTTTTACAGCGAAAAAATGGAGCTCCAATGAGTGTTCCATATCAGTCCCGTAAACCATGTCGTAAACCTTCTCGAGGGTGGCGCTACTTTCAAATTTGCATCATAACGAGCGCGGGCTTTGACTGTGATGGTCGCTGCTGCTGAGAATAAAGATGAAGACTGACGGATAAAGGGCTGAATTCGGATCTGTTCCGTACACACATATGGATTCTAAAGATTTGGAGTACAGCAAACAAATAAAATTGATGTGATTTGTGAAGTTATGTTGTGCTTTGGTGTATCTTATGGCTGTATTGTCAGTCGCTGCATAGGAAGAAAACGCCTTCTGTGTCGTACAGCAAACAAATGTTTATGATGATTAATTTTGATTATTATAACTGACAACTAAGGAAAATCCTCAGAAACGAGTTTGCAGCACAAGTCACGAACAGAAATGTTATTTTCATATTAAGTAGATGAGTAAACTGCATTCAATAAATGGAACTAAAACATGTATTATCACAATTGAATACAACAGGTTTAAAACATTAATGCCACGATGTTAATATTAATACATGTGAATTCATATACATTCACACTTGGATACGTAAATGATTTACGTTTTATTGCTGTTAATACGTAAGTATTTTTACGTTTTAGTGCTATAAATACGTTAATGTTGTACGTTTTTGTGTATATGAAAACGTAAGTAAATGTACGTGTGGTAGAACCACACTTTACGTAAAAATACACACGTATTCTCATGAGATCACGTTGTATTAACAGTCAGTGCTCGAAGTGGGCCAGTACGCACTTCTCACGTGTTGCCGGTACTCTGAACGCCCACACCGAAACGTAGAATCATCAGGCTATTAATTTATTGTATACATCGCGTATTCGGAGCTTGACTGACTGAAGCCCAATTGTTTGATTTTGCATGAGTGGCGCGCGAATCACTGTAGGCGCGTTCACCAGCGCGCTCCAAAAGTGTTAAGATTTGCACGAGCCGCTCCTATGCGACGCTGATGATAAAATGTGCGACCCATGTGGATTCTATTGAGGATAGTAAACCGCTACAGAGAAAGTCGAACATGATCTAAAACAGCCACTAAAATGACTGAAGAAAAGAGAGTAAAATATCATCCTGCAAACTTTTTAAACTCATGGAAGACATAATTTATCACGTTCTATTGTGGCAAATTTACACTAGTTGTAGAATTCATAATAGATAATCTGTTAAGGGAATAGATTTTTCATTAAAGATTTATATTACAACTGTGGCATGTTGTAGCTATAGTTTCTAACTGTGTTGCTAGTTTTCATAACAAATGCTATAAAAAGAAAGGAAAAAATGGTCTTACCTTTAATTATATCCTTATTGTAACAAATGCTATAGCTAACAATTACAATAACTGTTATTTTAAGGCCGAGTACAAGTTAGAAAAAGGTTTAAAATATGGACCTTCATGAATTTTTGACTAAACAATTGATTTTGTATAAGAATGTATTAATATAAATATTTGATTACTGTACTGTATTTTTCTATTACATTTACATTTGCATAATAAATCATCTGCTAGTGCTATAGCCATGGTAGGTCTCTGACTAAATACTGATATCTAGAGGTCAAAAGCAATACCAAAAGTAATCATTAAATCGCAGACAAAGATTCTGGATAGCTAGGCTGACTTGTATGTTTGGTGCGGAATGGGTGCGGTAGGGGCCCCAACCTCAAATTCTTTCATAGGGCCCAAAATTGCTAGCGGCGCCCCTGCAAAAACCTACTAAATAACATTTATAAAGTATCTTTGTTATTTGTCTATAAAATACATTGAGAATCCACAGTGTGCAGTACATGAGTGCAGACATTTAACTTTTCCTGCTTATTCATTTTTAAGTTCATTTCAGGTTTATCATGGCAATGCTGAGAAGTCTAGTGCTTCTTTTTATTATCTTCTCCATGGGGAATGCAGAAGGTAACCAAAACATTTAATTGTAAAACCCTTGCTATTCCATTTTGGAAATGTGCAATATTCCATTCACTAATATTTGCATGATTAATAAGGGATTTACAGTGTCAAAGTATACATAATTTAGACACATAATCACACAAACATAAAATAAGCTACATAAGATAATAATGAATAATAAAAACAGGCTTTGCTATGAATATTGCCCTAACATGTATGTACTGTAATGCAGTTAATTTAGTTGAAAAATGCCCCTATGGATGGACAAATTTTGGACTCCGGTGCTTCAAGTACTACTCTCAGTCGGTTACCTGGATCACAGCAGAGGTAAAGTGTTAGTTACAACAAGGTGATTTGGTCACACTTTACATTAGGTGTCTTTTGCTACATCTCAACAAATCAACAAGGTACAATGTACTTGTGTTGATGTTGTATTGCAAACACACTTTTGCTGATACTGAAGTGGGATACATGCAGTTTTGGTGTTGTGTTAAGGTTTAAGGGGGAGTTAAGAGGTAATGGAAGGGTCAACAGTGTAATCATCGATCTAATTACAGAAATTAATTACAGCTGTAATTACATGCAGGTATTTAAAAAAAAATAAGTACAATATAAAAACATATATGTATACAATAAGTGAATCAAATGATTAATTTAAAGGGTTAGTTCACCCAAAAATGAAAATTCTCTCATTAATTACTCACCCTCATGTTGTTCCACAACTGTAAAACCTTCGTTCATCTTCGGAACACAAATTAAGATATTTTTGATAAAATCCGATGGCTCAGTGAGGCCTCCATTGCCAGCAAGACAATTAACACTTTCAGATGCCCAGAAAGCATTTCAAAACACTGCTTCATGAAGCTCGAAAATTTACAAACCTTTTGTTTAGAATCAGTGGTTCGGAACGCGTATTAAACTGCCAAAGTCACGCCCCCTAATGGTGAACTATTGAAATTTCGAAACACTTATGACGCAATGAAGCCTCGTTTACTGAAATCACGTGACTTTGGCAGTTTCATACACGTCCGAACCACTGATTCAAAACAAAAGATTCGTAAAGCTTCGAAGCAGTGTTTTGAAATTACCCATCACTAGATATTGTTGAATAAAGTCGTTATTATTATTTATTTTTTTGGTGCACAAGAAGTATTCTCATCGCTTCATAACTTTAAGGTAGAACCACTGTAGTCACATGAACTGTTTTAAATACGTCTTTAGTAGCTTTCTGCGCATTGAAAGTGTTAATTGTCTTGCTGTCAATGGAGGCCTCACTCAGCCATCGGATTTCATCAAAAATATCTTAATTTGTGTTCTGAAGATGAACGAAGATCTTACGGGTGTGGAACGACATGAGGGTGAGTAATTAATGACAGAATTTTCATTTTTGGGTGAACTAACCCTTTAAATGTTAGTACATAGTAGTTAAAGTCACTTAATATAAAGTGGGAATGGTGATTTAAACCTTTCTTTTCTGCAAATAAATAATACAGAAACTGATACTGAGGGGAAAAAAAACTATCAGAGCAGACTTTGTTTGCAAATGACTAAAATGTTGTTTAAGCGTTATGCTAAAAAGAATAGATTTTGTATTGACTATAAAAAAACATCTCTCTCTTTAGAAAAACTGCCTAAGTGTTAATGCAAATCTTGCATCTGTGCATAACAAAGTGGAAAATGATTTTCTGCTGAGTCTGTTGCCTTCTTCTTCCACACGTTCTTGGCTTGGTGGTCATGATGGTGAGCAAGTAAGTTAAATTGCATGTCCTAAAGAGACCTATTTGTTTGTCTAAACTGAAACTTCTGCTTTGCAAAGTTTCTAATGAAGATGGTTTAAAACTTCATTAGCTTCTTACTGAAGTCTGAGTACAGTAGTGCACTCTTATAATCACTGTCTTTGCTCTTTAGGAAGGACAGTGGTTGTGGAGTGATGGAACTGTGTATGACTATACCAACTGGGGCTCTGGAGAACCTAACAATGGCCATGGTGGTGAGATCGAGAACTGTATGGAAATCAGCTACGCCTGTGAGAATCCAGTCTGATACTTATATAAATTGAAATGATTTAAATACTTTCAATTATACTTTACAATACTATACTTTCATATCAAACAGTACATGTAATGGCTCATTTGGATTTCAAAAAGTGCCTTAAGTTGAACATTCTGCTTTATTTTGATTGTAACACCACTATAATGATCAAAATCACTTTCTTTGTTTCACCCTACAGCTACACGTTTCTGGAACGATGCACCCTGTTCAAGCCAAATTGCCTATATTTGTGTTACAGACCCATGAGATCATATGCAGTCACGCTGCTCCACAGTTACGTTGATTGTACACTGTCACAAAATAAGTTATACTGATAATAACTTTACATTTAAATCTTTAGTCTCTTCTCAAAACCTTCTCTGAAACACATCTCAAACAATAAAAGCATTGATAAACCAAATAATGCATTGTAGAGTTCATATATAAAAATATAAGTATATTGTGCAGCAAGGTTTGAAAATATGGTTATTAGAATTGCATTATATGACGTCATCAAGGTTTAAGCAAGCTGCACACAGCTGCTTCATCACTGACAAACACACGAATATTTGACCTCATCCAGCTTCATTTTTGTTTTCTGCCATACAAAATATGCCATTACTATTTCAGTCTGAACTGTCTGAACGAATCAAACTGAGCAATTTCAGACGAACAGTTTCAGATAATGAATGCTTAGTGCTAACTTCTAACAACAGTAGTCTTCTTTTGTTGTCACGAGAGAGAAAAGCTACTGGATAAATTACTTCAGGGATTATTAAATAATACCTAGATGCATATGTTAAAAGGTCTCCAGCATGCATGTGTGTAGCGCTGTGATTTTAATTGAATCATGTTGCAAAACGGACAAACTGTAATGTTCAGTGAAGACAAAGAACCTCAAACTGCTCGTCTGATTTTATTTATTATACATTTTTGTAAAGCAAGAGTGAAGAACAATGGAATTGACGTGAAATATAGTACAGATAAACGTGTGACAGACAAGTATAATGGTTCAGAATACAAAAAACAGACCCAGGCGAAAAAGGTGAAGGCTGATTTTAAAAAGATTACAAGTTAATAAAAGTTTAACTGGTAATAACATTGACATATATACATTGATTAGTACATCTTATTGTATATTGATTGTGCCCTCTGTGTGTGTCGATGCAGGTTTACTCGTGTAATTACGGTAATAGCCCACAACGTGTTGTTTTCAGTGACAAGCGTCAGTGCATTGAATAGTTTCTTTAAAATTATATTTTGCAAATTTTGCTCAAGACATAAGGCATATACAATATATGCTTACTGATTTTATATTGTTTTATAGTGTTCGTTTGGGAATGAAGGCTAACACAATTTAATCTACAGCATAAACATCTCAACATTATCATACTTTATGATATAGAATAGGACATGAACACTCTCTGCATACCTTATGGTATTTTTACATGTGCCCCAGCTAATTTTTTATTTTCATATTTTTGAAAATACTTCTGTATAAAGCAGTCTAAAGCAACCCAAATACAGATTGTGGATTTTATTGCATTTTAGAAAATGTTCCAACTTTATATAAGTATATAAAATTCACTTTCAGTACTGTAGATTTATTAAAAATCCATTTGATTTATTTATTTTGTAATTAAAGAAAAAAAGATTACAAAATCATTTACTCTCAATTCAACATTTTGATCACAACTATTTCAATCTCCTTGAAAGCTTCATGCCTGGACAATTTTGTTTCATTTCCATTTTGACATTTTTTTCAGATACACTAGGGATGTGTGTACTTCTATAATTTTCTTCCAGCCACATGAAACACATAATTATTGCAAACTTTAAAGAGAACCTGTTATGTTTTTTGGGTCTACTAGAAAAGGTTTTCATATTTGAGTGTTCAAAAAACATATTTTTCCACAAATTTTATGTTGTTGCAGTACCTCTCTTCTCAGTCTGTCAGTAACGCTCGGTTTAGTTCCTGTCTCTATGAAGCCCCTCCTTCTGAAAAGCACAGTGTGCTCTGATTGGTCAGCTGGACTGGTGTGTTGTGATTGGTCAACCACTTTGAGCGTTTTGGAAACGTTTTGGTGGAATTCTGAGATTAACAGGATCACCAGCTGAACCAATATTGGACAGGAAAGGAAGCCTGTACACGTTCTGCCCTTTGCCATTCACCATGTCAGTTATCTGAAAGAATAAGAATCAAAGAGCAGTTAATTGTGATGCCAAAAAATTATTTTGTGATTTAGTTATTTCAACTTACTTCTTTTTTATTGTTTATATTGTCTAGGCAACAGGGAAAAAAAGTTTCTTAAACGAAAGTAATAATTGTTGTATCAACTTGAAATCAAACGTTGAAACAAGCGCTATATTTTTTATTTTTACTTTAACTTTCATGTATCATGAAGATGGAAGCAGACTAGATGGTCTCTATCCAGTCTGTTTCCCAATGATTACACTGTAAACCCAAATAAGTTGGGCTAACTCAAAAAATTTGAGGTAATCAGTTACATCAAATTTTTTGAGTTATGATGTTCCTAATTTTAAGTAAGCAGAACTATCAAGTTTGGAGTTTGTAGTACTCATGCATGTTAATTGCTCCTACCTTGAAGAACTGAGTTAGCTATCTCACACATTTTGATACCAGTTAACATATCATATTTAGTTAATTAAAAACTTGCCCACTTCATGCCCACTTCCCACTATGATGCCTTATACATCTGTAATCGGTTCATCAAGTCTGTTGATGGTCCTTATCAGTAACAGCAAATCAGTCTGTAGGGATATACCAGGGTTTGCTGTCTGGTATAAAACCAACAATCTGTCAGCAACACTGAGAAGACATACCAAAATCAAGACTTGGACTTTTTTCCAGCGCATTAACAGCTCAAACATGGGTAAGAACTGAATATGTGTATTATTCATGTTTTTTTTATTTTTTTTTTAAACAAATCTCAGAACGTAGTAAATGTAAGTGTTTGTAAGTGTAAATGTAAAAAAAACTGTTTAAGATACAGATACAGTGCTAAAACCAGATCATCACAAAATAATATAATATAATAGTATTAGTCTGTATATAATATAATATAAGTCTGTATAGAAAGTATCCCATGAATACTTTTGCCTCACAGTTTAAAAATGAGCTACACTTAAGGTGATACACGGGGCAACTTTTTGATCACTGTTGCTGGGCAATGTTTCCATCAACGGGCAACCAGGTGAGACACAGGGCCCACGACCGATCTAAAGTATCAGATAGATATTTGTTGCCCATTCTTAATAGGAAAGTGCCCAAGCAACATTTCCTGGCAACATTGCTCAAAAAAGTGTCCCCATGTATCATTACCTTTAGAGTGTTGTTGAATATATCAAAATAATTTGTTACATTTTAATCATTTATAAAAGGGGCATGTTATTCTTCAACAGAACAAAACTGGACAATAAATAAATAAGCAAGTACAAAAGTTAGATTACAGATTAGGAAGGTATTAAATAAATTTCTGGTGCCAACGCCATTTGTCCAAACAGTGCCTTCAAAATATAACCTATAACTACTGGAATGACAGAATTGTAATATCAGACTGAATTGCATTTGGTCTTCTTTCTTAAATCTATTGGCATTGTGAATTGTGACTGGTTTTCTTTATTGCATCTAACCACCTTTACACTGCAAAAAAATAAAAAAATAAAAATGACCGCTAATAAGTGCATTTTTTATATTCAGTATGTTTTCAAAACTCAGTCAGCCATTTTTGTGGACTTGTTGCTTTGATTCATAATTCACTTATCACAATTTTTTCTTTCACAATTCGTAATATTGCCTCCCTAAAAATCAAGTGATAAAGTGACTGATTTCCACATTAATGACTGATTGCCACAGTAATGGCCACATAAAACTTGAAGACAATGCCAGCAGTTTCTTATTTAATAGTATGGAGTCTCCTCACGACAAGACAAAACTTACTTGTCAGTTCATCAAAAAAGAAAGTATTTTTTTTTCTGCTCCTGTCGATGCGTTTCATTTTGTCGCTTCAGAATATTTGATTTAATCAAGATTTGAGAACAACAACAACAACAACAAAATAGATTTATTTTAGGTTTGTATCCCCAAAATCTCAAGAAAATGGCATTTTGGTGTGTGAAACTGCATGCATAAAATTATGTTGCACATGAAACACCACAATGTTAAGCTGATGCATCCGAAACAGACCCAAAAGCAGCCTTCACCTGTGTTTTCCCTTTCTTTTTTTCATTACGTAGATGCCACAAGTTTTGGACCTGAAAACTTGACCGGAGGCAGAACAAATTATACTACTATACAGCCTAAGTTCTTACGCTTTGGGATCTTTTATATATGCATTTTCACTGCCACATTCATAGTTGGTTTCATTGGAAATGGACTTGTCATATTTCTGACTGGCTGCAGAATGAAGACGACAGTCAACTCTATTTGGTTTCTCAACTTGGCGATTGCAGACTTCATCTTCATAATGTGCTTAATCAAACAAATTTTCATTTGCTACTTTTCATTGTGCATGTCCTTAACGTATAATGTTTTCTCCATGATGATATCACTAAACCTGTTTGCTAGCATTTTTTTTTCTTGTGGTCATCAGTCTGGACCGATGTCTGTGCACATGGATGGTTGTTGGGCCTCAAAATAACCGAACTGTACTGAAAGCCAGGATCATCTGCATGATTGTGTGGGTTTCATCCATCAGCTGCAGCATCCCTTCCTTCATGAATGTGTTTCCTGCTAAGTTTCTGGGCACATATGTATTTTTATTGGGTTTTCTCATCCCCTTCCTGATCATTGCATCTTCATACATTGCTATTGGAGTACGAATCAAACGCATCAAAATAGGGAAGCAGCTCGGGTCATTATCGCTATCTTCCTGACTTTTTTGACATATGTTGGTTTCCATAATATGTTTGCTGTTTTTGTGCAATAAAAATGGAAAACTGGAGTGCCAATGATAAAAAAGTATTTCTGACAGCAATAAAATTTAGTGCCTATCTGGTTTTTCTAAACAGCTGTCTGAACCCCGTTCTCTATGTGTTCATGTGTGAGGCGTTTAAGAAGAAGCTGAAACAGTCTCTGCTGCTGGTGCTGGAGACGGCGTTTGCTGAAGATCATCTGGACTTTAGAGTAAGGCTGAGGACGAGCAGAACAACAAAGCCACCCTGTTGTTAGAAAACGTTATGACTGTGACCACCATAACTATATGAGTTTCACCATTACAACAATCACTGTAGTTCTTGCCTAGCAACTTTGAAACAACTTGTGCTTTTTAAAAACAGCATTTTCAAAATTCCTGTTTGTGTATACTGTGTATAATTCGTGTTGTAGAACCAAATGGGGAAAGTCTACTAATGATTAAGGGAACGTTATATATATTTGTGAAACTTTTTATGAATACAATGCAACAGCTCATTTTGTTATGCTGATTTATGTTTGAACTTTATTCTGAATAAAATAGTGTATCAAAAATACATGCATTTGATTGTAATTTGCTTAAGAATTTTTATGCTCTCACAGTATCTTAGCAAATGCTTAAGGATTCATTAACCAAAAAAAAAAATTGAATAACAAAAATGAAAATATAAATATAGCCTAATAGAATTTCTGGTACATATTCGAATTACACAAATTAGAAAGATGTATCTGCATGATTCCAGTCTTACTGAAGAACCACTAGATCATCACAGATGCTTCACCGAATTTCACAGTGGGTGCGAGAGACTGTGGGTTGTAGGCCTCTCCAGGTCTCAGTCTAACCATTAGAGGACAAGGTGTTGGGTAAAGCTGAAAACTGGACCCATCAGAAAAGATCAGAATCAGGCAGATACTCAAACCACGTACAAGGTCATCCTGGAAGAAAACATGCTTCCTTCTGCTCTGACTGACAATGTTCCCCAACTCAAAGGATTGTTTTTTCTCAATGTTCCAATTCACACAGCACTGAGGACCATCAGAACAAGACACTGTCATGGCCTGCACAATCTCCAGACCTGAACCCCACTGTGATCAAGAGCAATTAGCATCAGGAGGTATCCCTCCACGACCCCATCTCCTAACTTCTAACTAAATCTATCCCAGCCTGGGATGGGGAGTACTCTGGGTTGACTTTCTCATGCCCCTTCCTAATTATTGTATATTGTATATATAGCTATTGCAGTACGAGTCAAACGACTTAAAAAGAAAAAAACCCATTGGATCATAGCTGTGGTCTTGTGGTATGTTGTCTTCCGTCGTATGTTTTTCACTTTTATATAGCATGTGCAGCTGAAAGTGGCTTGAAAGTGTTTCAGGGGTATTTATAATAACTGCAACAATAGTTGAACACATGATTATATTGAACAGCTGTCTAAAACCCATATATATGTTCATGTGTGAGGAATACAAGCAAAAGCGGTCTCTGCTGCTGGAGCTGGAAATGGCATTTACTGAAGAGCATCTGAACTTCAGGGTCAAAAAGCAGACAAAATGCACCACCTCATCCACACCTAACAGATGCCAGGAGGACACAAGACTAAGAAAAATCACACACAATTTGCTTTGCAACATACTCATTATACGCCACTTCTCAGTACCTTTAGCTATTTAGCTATAAAAGCATGTAAATGAATTGATTCAATTTATTCAATAAATGCATCAAATTAAATTTCAGAAATGTATTTTTATTCAAAATCCATGTTTGGTTTTTTTGTATTTAAAGAAAAAAAAATTACAAAATCATTTACACATATTTTAGTTGAGCTCTCAATTCAACATTTTAGTTTCAACTATTTCACTCTTCGTGAAGGCTTCATGCCTGGACATTTTTTGTTTAATTCCTTAAACAGATTTTCTGCAGATGCTCTAGGGATGCGTGTGAACTAACGTTCATACATTTCCTTAAGGATTTTTATGCTCTCGCTGTATCTCAGCTGGTTCTTGCTTGAGGCCTCCTTCCACCTAAAACACATGCAAAACAAATGTTAAAGAGCATATGCATGATTTTATTTGTAAATACCCTCTCATTCCCCATAAAAGAAGAGGAAGTGAATGAAAGATGATAAGTTTTACTTCTGTCTAATTTTCTTCCAGCGTTTGATGTGACTGAAGATCAGAGGTGAGGTGCCTGCTGCAGTGTCTACAGACTGAAAAAGAAAAAGAAGATCTTGCAAATACCAAAATCACAAATGGATATAACCACATGAAGCACACAATTTAACAATATTTGAGTATTGCAAACTTTAAAGAAGACCTGTTACGCCCTTTTACAAACTCTTGATTTTGTTATTGGGGTCTAGCAGAATAGGTTTTCATGCTTGACTGCTCAAAAAAACATTTTTCACAAATATGACATTGTTGCAGCACCTATCTTCCCAGTCTGTCAGTAACGCTCTGTTTAGTTCCTGTGTCTATGAAGCCCCTCATTCTTGAAAGCACTGTGTGCTCTGATAGGTCAGCTGGATCTGTGTGTTGTGATTGGTCAACCGCTTCAAGTGGGTTTCAAAAATGTCACGCCCCTTACCATAACAGAGTTAAATTCGGGGTGGAAAAAAAACTGTCTCTTGAACATGGTGACAACACACTACTAACGTAACTCAACTAGGGCTGCGTTTCCCAAAAGCCTAAGTTGATCGTAGAACCATCGCCACCGATGGAGCTACGAGCAACTTAGTCATACGATGCTTTTGGGAAATGCTACCCAGGCCTCACACCATTTATTTTGCATATGCCTTGGATGGGAATTATTTAAATGAGGAATACTGTGATGTGTACAAAACTCAAGACTACAATTGAGGTGTTTCAGGGAGTCAAGAATATAGAGAATAACTCCCTTTGGAGTTGCTTTGTAACTGCAGACCTTTTTCATGCTCAAACAGCAACATTACACACTAAAGAAAGTTGAAAATGTAAAAAAAAGCATAATAGGTCCTCTCAAATGATGGCAAGACCAGTCAATTCTGTATGCAAACAGGTTTACTTATCATATTCCTAAAAAGACTGGTTAAGGGTTAAGCAGAAGCGTTTGACAGCAACTTTATCTTCTGTCATTTAGCGGTTCAAAGAAAGATAAAAGTTTCTTGTACACCATGTACAGCACAACAGTTTCCATAGCCTACCTGGCTCTCTGCAGGCTTCTCTACAGGTGGAATTCTGAGATTAACAGGTTCACCAGCTGAACCTACTGGACAGGAAACAGGCGGAGGAAGCCTGTACACATTCTGTCCTTTGCCATTCAGCATGTCAGTCATCTGAAAGAATAAGAATCAAAGAGCAGTTTCCCTCAATTGTGAAGCTTGTTGTGGCATAAATTACTCAATGTTTTAAACAAGTGAAGCCAAGGACAATCTTTACTCAGGGTTCCCACTCTTTCATGAACACCAGATTCAAGGACTTTCAAGGTCATTTTTGCACAGCAAGTGTCACAGCTCAAATGGTGAAGGGACAATGGGAAGTACCGCAATGAAAAACACTCGGAAACTGATTGTACTTTCCAGGCCTTGAATTCATGTGCCTGAAATCCAAGTACTTTCAAGGCACGTGAGAACCTGCTTACTGGTGAAAGAAGCATTCCAGAAAAAGATTAATTTATCTCTCCACTGGGTAATTAAATTCAGAAGGGAAAGTGAAGCCAGATGTTGCAGCATTATTAATAACAACAATTTGGCTTTGGTTAAAACTTAAAAGGTTACTGAACTGTTATATAAGATATTATGCTGCAGTGGGCCAAGACATGCCTTATTAATTCTTCTTGCTCCAAGGACAAACTACAGAAGAATGAGGTGGACCAACCGCACTTTTAATTAAAAAAAACGAGCAAAGTTAAATACAACAAAAAAAAAAGCTGTCTGAAGATAATGATTTTGTAAAAGAATTATAAATGCTTTTATAGTGATGCACTTGCAAAAGAAAGTCTTTAGTGCAACAAGCACCAGAACCAACATTAAAACAACCATATGTAAGGGTGCTTGACCCCATCAGGGGTCCATTACTTGACTTTTGACCCAATTTTCAAAATGAATTCGCAGCTTTTTCTTGGACTGTGGGAATTCTGTTGCAAGGAAGTCCATTGCCAGAATTATACAAACAGTTCATTGACCAAGAAAAATAGTCCCAAGTCAAAAAGATGACAAACAACATTAAACATTTTAAACAAACATTTTTAGTGCATCATTTATGTAAGTGCTCTAACAAAAATAAAAGCTTTGATTTAATGACTTCCACTTTACATTACTGTTGTTTGTGTGAGAAAGTTTAGCTTGTATTTAACCTGAAACACACCCATCTTTGAAAACAAACACTAGATTTCCAAATGCAGTTATAGACTAAAGTTATAGACTTATATTCAGAGAAGTTCATGATCTGAACAGGATGAGTATTTAAAATCACTGCAAAGTGCATGCTGTGTGTGACCTCATCCTCCCCGGAGCTGTGAGGGGGGCTGGGTGCAGTTCTCTCTCGCATAGAGGGGTTGTTTCTCATCCACGCCCGACAAATGGGATAGAGTGGTGTGGTGGTGCTGAACTGAGCCAAGTCCACACTGCGGTCAAATAACTTGATAATATACGCATCTGTTGGAGAAGATGAGATGTGAAGCACGTAAGAAAACAGGAAATGGCTCTTATGAGACGAAGACTAAAAAAAACTCAAATTCCATTTAATTCTATAAAGATAAAAACTCACTCAAGCCACCACAGAATGTTCACTGATGTGAAAACCCAACAGTGTTTCTCAGAAATGCTAAAACATGTTACTTGTAAGATACAAAATTGCCTGTATACATTTATGTTGTACACTTAAAATTGAAAATTTGAAAAACTTGAAAATTGAACCTTATACATCACCATTTGCACTTTCCCTTACTTGGTAATTTTCTCTCTCTCTCTATATCTATCTATATATATATACACACACACACACACACACACACACATACCTATGTACATTACTATAATATTAAAGGTTCAGAGCCCAAACTATTAGCCTAAATTCAGTTGCTATTTATTTTTAGATACAATCAACACTCATAACAAATTGTATGCAAACTTGTAAACTGCACATAAGGCAGTTTTTGCATTAACTTCTAAATCTAATTAAAAAAAAAGTGTGTTTTTTCTTTGTTGAAATATAATCATTTATACAGTGGCTGTCATTTTCATGACAGATTCATTTAAACATACATTAAATAATTAAGACATCACTAACAAGTTAAGTAAAATATAGTGAGTATATAGGCTAATACAGTGCATATATTTAGCGAAAGAGTTCATTTCTCTGGAGAACTAACAAGCTGTGGACTCGCCTGAGGTAAATGCTACGTGACACAGTGTTTACAAGCTGTTTTATTGATGTCTTTGCTAAGTTGAAACACTGATTGAGCGATTACACAAGATATTATATGTTTCAGTAAGTTGTACTGTATCTTTCAACATACCTTCAGATGTTCATTCATGTTTATTCTGTAACTAGTATTAAAGAGGAAGAGATGATTGCGTTCACTCGCGATCATATATCAAATATAATTAGAATAAATATAAGTATTCTTAAGTATTAATAAGTATTCTTTAAAAAACAAATTGATGACTTTAACAAACGCATAGCCATAGAGTATCGATTAACAGCCTCAGATATTTACACTAGGTCTGTTTAATGTAGGTCTGTCTTTAACAGTTTATAAGTTTTCACTAAAATTACATTTCCCTGTGGAGAAAATTAAATACTATGAAAATAGTTTAAGTTATGACTTTTTTCACTTGATTTAGTCTAGTTAGTTTTGTCTCAAATACAATGTGATTTTCGGTAATCGAGATCTGGCAGCTGCAGCACATTTTTCCTCTTGGGTGAGTGATCCGCTCACAGCTTTCCCTGTGCATGAAATCCACCATATGCCAGCAAACTAGGGCTGTGCGATATGACAATATATATCGTTACCACTAGGGTTGTAACGGTATGAGATTTCCACGGTATGTGGAAATTAAAGTATGGACAAAAATTATATTCCTTAAATAATGTTTAAATTAATTATTATTATTATTATTATTATTATTATTATTATGAGAAGTACATTCTATTTTACAATCATAATATATTTCTGTCAATTTCTTCGAGTTAAAAACTGGATTTCTATTTTGACGGGATGTAGTGAAGAGCTTTGAGTTTCAGTGTATTTGACAATGGTTTTTCTCAAATAAAATGATGAAATGCTCATTAAGCCTTATCTCAGAGCAACCTTGGATATGTTGGTGTTCATGTCCTCAGCGAGACGGCAAACACTGAAAAAACAATAAGAGCGTCGTGCATACTTGTGTATGTAGTACACGAAACAGCGCAGCTCATTCACACAGACAGACACGCAAAACAAACAGATATATTTATACAGCAGTCTAGACCCCGCCTAGACCATGTAGTGATTTGATTTATTGTACAGCTCTGCTTTCATTTTATTCAATGCTATCAATCCATCAAATCGCGCGTTTTTACGTGCGTTTTATCGCTGCGTTATACTTTAAATTCCATTTTCATGACTGGATTCCGGGATTCCCTCTCCATAACACACATCATACAACTTAAGTTATAAACGGAACATACCTGCATCTGCACGGATGGTGTTTTTAGGAGAACATGTTCGATTTGTTTCCTCCTTTTGCAGGTATTTGCGTTCACATTTTTTGCAAACTGGATATCTACCCTCGAGGACAACCCGCGTTTGTTTTTCTATATCCAAAGTATTCCCATACTGCAAATTTTAACTTACTTTTCAACGGGGGATAGAGATTAGAGATAGCAACTTCTGTCTCTGACATTGTCTCTGCTGTATGTGTGTGGGTGGAGCAAGTTTAGAGTCTAGTGAAGTGGAAAGTTGTTCTCTAAGCGCAGGTGAGATTGTGTCTTATTTTTTTTTCAATACCGTAAATAAGCAAATGTACACGATATGATAATCGTACGTGTTCATACCGTGATATACCGCCATACTGGTATATCATTACAACCCTAGTTACTACGAAATAAAATGTCTATCGTTAGAGATTTTGCTATATCGTATATATCGTAGTATGTAAATATATTGCACTATTGACACTTCAGAGTGATGAAATGCATGAATGAGAATATAAAGAGCAGGACGTGCTTGATGTTAAAAGAGTTATAAGCGCAATATATCCTGAAAAAGAACTCGGTGCAACGCTCGTGCTGACTGGTACACTGCAAAAGTGCGCGCATGAAACCTGCCTCTCTCAAGGTGATCGCGAATTAGAAACGTGCTCAATGTTGCAAGTGTATTACTGGTAGATACGATTAGCCGGCAGAAATGTGTCAACTGGTAGAGATTTTGGACGACCTGTTGCGTGAGGTTGCGAAAGCTTATAATTTGCATGAGCGAAAGCTTATAATTTGCATGAGTTTTTAATCATCGCGGTTTAAAATCAAGTGGTTTTAAACCGTTTAAGTGCAATTCAGCATATGCACATGCTCTCTGAGCTCTCTGCGCTTTCAGCGCCATCTAAGAGATGTGCGACATGAAGCCGCTGCTCAGAGCGTGTGAGGACTGAACTGAGTGCTTTTTGACGCCTAATTGGGCTTGAACGGTTAAATACACATACCTATGTGCCAAAGAGACCGCATATTTGCAAGTAAACAGAGCCATTTATGTCTTAAGTGAAGGTACAGTTGAGAAAGACAAGGCTCGAGTTAATGAATCGGTGCAGTCAGTCTTAAAGGGACAGCATCCTAATTTACCTGCTGTCATTATTAATGCTAATCAAACAGAGAGAAAATCTCTCACAGCTTGCTTTTTTAACTTTAATAAGAATAGATGTATATTTAATTTACACGCTTTTTTTTTATACCTTTGATTACTTTATACATTTTCTAGTGCTTGTAGTTTTTTCATGTAGGTCTATTTTCGTCTGTCTTTGTTCTATTGTAGTTTGTTTTCTTTGCTCTTTCTTTATCACAGTTTATTTGTCTTCAGTAAGGCTTGAGAGTTTTTTTAGGCTAGTATTAATTGTTTTAATTATATTGAAATTGATGATAATTATGAAATTTCAATGATATGGAAAATTTTGATATCATAAAAATCTTATTTAAAGCAAATATAACTATATTGTGATATATATAGTTTTTGTGATATAAAATTACTCAAATCGTGATATAAGATTTTGGTCATATCACCCAGCCTTACAGCAAACCAATGAGAATGCGGGACAATGATGACAATACATTACAACAGAGTGAAGGCGCAAAAGCTACTGTAGATCGTTACCAGGAAGCCTCCATAACTGGCAGATTTAAAGAAAATTATCGTCGTTTGGCAAATAAATAAGTTATGGACAGTTACATACGCATTACCAACATTTTATCATGTAGGCTTTATGGTATGCCTCAAACAAGGGAATTTGTAGTAATTTATAATGTTAATGTTAATCAGTGAGTCCACAAATCACTTGGGTATGCAGAGCATTCGCAGCTTATATAGACCGCACACCACTGATATACACACAATTTTAAAATAAAGATAAGTGAGTAGCTGCCTACCACAACATCTGGTAGATAAGGCAAAAATCATGAAAACAATGTGAAAACAAAATACCCTAGTTCGGCTGTTGCTGGATGTTAATTTCCCAAAATTGAGAACAGTAGATAAAGCATAGATGCTTGTGATCTAGCTCTTACTTTGTTTGTGCTGGTTGGTTTCTGCCAGACCATCATCCATTTCTTTACGCTTCTTCCTTCTGTGTTGTGGGAATCGTGATGATGGCCTGTGAAAGGCAAAAAGAGGATCTTACAGTAACCACTACCAAACCATTAAGGAAAAAACATTTGCTGTTTTGTAAATATTCCTATTGTAAATATTTACAAAGCACCATCAAAGGCTGAAGAGCTTCAAGAGATCTTAAAACAATCTTTGATCTTAAAGGGGCAACAGTGGCTTTTTGGTCAAAAATACCATTCCTCTGACTAAAAAGAAAAAAAAAAAAAGAAAAAAAAAAAAACATTTTTTTAACCATAAAATAAAGGATTTTACTTGCCTTTTCCCTGCAGAAGAAGGTGACAAATCCCTGTAAAAGAGAAAGGAAAAAAAGCATTTCATGTTCATTACATATGATTGTCGGGAAAAGACAGTGTTTTCTGCAGTAACGTAAAAATCCATGTGCATACTTGCTCAAAGAGTCTGCCACCATTTTACCAGAATCCTCTTCATTCTGCTCCCTGTGCAGGAAAGGAAGGAAAAAGAGGATTGTACAGATGCCAATTGTCTCAGACAATCAGGGTTAGTAATTATTCAGACAGCTGAAATATAAATGGATTGTAACAAAGAAATTAGTCAATAGAATACCAAGTATTTTTCCGAGTTCAGTGGTAACAAAACCTTTGAGACACCATTAATGGTCATATGTTCAGAGAATCCAGACTACCTAATCACTTCCAGTCACATTTAGCAGATTCGAGCTGTGATAATATAAACAGTCAAGCTAATGAGCCAAAACATTATGACCAGTCACAGGAGAAGCATCACCTCCTAACAAGGCCATATATTAAGGTCTGGACAGATTAGACAGTAAAAAAAAAAAAAAAAAACAGTTCTCATAATCAGCTTGTTGGATTCAGGAGAAATGAGCAGGAATAAAGATATGAGAGACTTTAACATGGGCCAAATTGTCATGGCAAGTGACTGGGTCAGAGTTTCTCTAAAACGGTAAGGCATGTGCGTTTGGCATCTGACTTGGGTACCATGTCGGTACTGAAATTTTTAAAATGTGAAGATACCAGCATTTTCCCCTAGCATTTTGAGCGCTGTTGAGTGGTTTCTTAGGGTGCTTTCACACTAGGCTCATTTGCTGCGGTCCGAGCCCGGGTGTGATTGTTCCCGGTGCCCCCCGCAGCATTGGTCTGGTTTCACACTTAACTTGATTCTATCAAACCCTGGTGCGTTTGCGTTCATCTTACGTCATCACAGACGTGCACAGTGCATGATAGAAAGCAGAATGCGGGTCAATAAATTGTGTTTTTATTAATTTGGTGCCATTATGTGCAGCAGAGTAAATCACACTTGTGTTTACTGTATGTGCGCCACGTGTAGACGTTTTCCACTGCTTGCAAGCAGCCTATTTTGAGGAGAAAGCTGAATGCCATTCATCTGCCGCTCTGATTGCACTCGCAAAGCACGAATACACTGCAGGCTCACTCCTGCTTGAATCCAAGATAAATCATCAACACATCATCTCTTACATGTGTTTTATTTAAGCAAATACATTATAATAGGCGAAAACGCATGCGCAGGTTCCTTTACTTCCTGAACAAGTGCGCACCCGAGTCCGTGCTGCTTTCATATTCACGTGAATCACGGCACAGTTCAAGCGCAACCAAACTCAGACCACCTCCTTCAGGTAGTCTCGGATTTTATGTGAACCGTGCTTCGTTTCGAACTAAACTGCCAGTGTGAAAGCACCCTTAAACACCTCTGATAGACATCTCTGACACTCTTTACCGAGTGCTTAGGGCAGCCATTTTGAATATAAAAGTCTAGGCACTTACAATACTCACTAACACTAACTGATGTAGGCTATATCATACATCAATCCTACAATTAGCAGACAAATTACTTTACAGTACAATATTATGATGTTGCACCTGGTTAGTGGTTAAGACACAGTTACTGTTAAAGGAAGTGCAGCTTCAGCACAGTCAGAACAAACTTTGGAGCTGTTCCATTGCTCAAATACAATGTAATCACTAATGTTAAATAACAACAGATAATGTTTGTGGAAGTACATTGTGTAATATGTTACGTATATGTTACCAGACATTCTGGATTATTGACAATCTATAAAAGTAGACTCATCACTAATGCGCTTTAATTGCCTGAGGCCCATTTGCAGCTTCGTTGTTACAGTCTAGCTTTCAGTGCTCAAGGCACATTAATGCACTAACCTCTCACTGTCGCTCCTCTCAACCAGACCTTGCAATACCGCATCAAGGCGGTTTCGAGCCCCAGCATCTGAAAAGAACCATTTTTACCACATAAAATCACTTTTTCAGGGACTCTACACACACTAAAACAGAAATGTAACAAGAAGCTCTTGTTTGCATCCTCACCTGTTTTTTCAGTCTTGATTTTACAGTGAAGCATTGTGCCCTCAGACAGAGTGATCCTCACACAACAGGGAACTTTCTTTTTACCTGTAAAATCATTCAGAGGACGAGGATTAGTGATTTGCTACTTATGACTAATATAAATGAAATGGGTTAAATTAAATTGCAATGAAATTAATATAAAATAAAGTGGATATGCTGCAATTTGATATATTTTGAGGGCATATTATATATTGCATATTATATATATATTCTAATTCTAATGTGTGTGTTACAAATTTTCGGTAAATCAAAAGAAATGTTTGAAAAAAGGAAATCACAGTGGTCATGAATAACATGTAAAAACAACGACAGTATTATTTTGCTAATCAGCTAAGTTACAATGATATAAACAGCTGTCGTTAGCTAGCTAGAAAACCACTTACATTTCTGATTAACGGCATTTAATCAATTCACCGACTTCACAAAGGCATTAAAAAAACATAATACTGTATATAATATAATTTTGGAACGTGAAAATACTTTATAAATACAAAACAACACGTTATTCACCTTTCAATCCTTAGCTGAGAGACATGAGCCGCTTCTGTCACAATCCGACTTTCCTCTTCCGCGCGCAATGAGATTCCTAGCTCGTCATTGGCTGCATGAGATGAGAGTGCATCGCTCTTATTGGTTCAAATGGCTGTCGATCACAAAATACTAAACTTGGTTGGTTGGTCATCTGTCTTCGACAACAACGTAAACAATAGTTTTCTGACTACATATCCCAGGATTCAACACGGCCACACAATTCGAAAGGTAAGCGGAGATACTTTCTTGAGTAATATCAAACCATACAAAAAATTTGCAATGAGTTTGTGTTTATATTCTGATATGTATTGTTTTAAAGATTTTAAATAGCCTATATCTGACTAAATACGGTGCTAAATGACCGTTTAATCCCCTAGTAACGTACTCACGCGACGGTTAAGATACAGTTGACGCTCGTGCAACATAAACATCGGATCATAATGTAGTTTCACCAAACTGTGTCTTTATTTAGATATTCATGGATCCTACAGTATGATGAAACTCCACTTGCGTTCTTTGTTTTTATTGAGCAGAACAGGTTTGCATGAAAACTATGAGATCAAGGTGGGTTGGATGTCAAATGCTGTCAGACGTACCAGATTAATCTGGATTATCTCAGGTTGATGTAAAACACTTTGTCACTTCTCTTAGCGGTGGAGCTGTTTTCACAAGACAGAATCCATTTCCTTCAGATCCTCCTTTGACCAGGAGCCACTACAGCCCATCTAGATCCAGAAAAATCCCAAAGCAACAAAGAAGGCTGGTGAGAGAAGAGTATTTACATTACATTGGATACAGTTTCAATGCTTATAGATTACAATTGGAAAACACATGTGGAATAGCTTACTACCATCTGTATAATGTACACAGCATGGGCATTTTGAATTTTAAACACAATTCATTTTAAAATAAAAAAAATCTTTTTGATGACAGAATGCTGTCAGATTTCCTTTCATTGACTGCCTTTGTAACTACCACAATTTTCTGAAGAGAATCAATCACTTGTTATGATGAACAGGTTTAATTTACGCACAAGAACAAACCTCTTCCGGAAGCTCGGACGTGCTGTGTAACACACGAGAATGGTTAACCTCATTGGTTATGCAGCACGTTTGAGCTTCCGGAAGAGGTCTGTTCTTGTGCGTTATTCAAGCAACTGTATCTGAAAGTGCTGAGATTAGAAAAACATGGCTTTAATTTACAAAAGCACATGGCAATGTTGTCTTTTTTGCATTGCACATTGCAGGCCTTGAGTCCTGTCCGGTTTGCTGAGCCACCCAGTCCTCCAGATCCCCCTACTCAGATATCACCATTGAGGACGAAAGACCAGGATATTCATGAAAGATCACGTAGTGTCCTGCTCTGCCCTCCTTTGTCTACTGAACGCCTGCTGAGCTTCTCAGAGTCTTGGCCTTCTACTGACCTGAGCTGCTCCACAGACAACACCAACGGTTCTCCTTGCTCTGAAGCTCAGATGCAAGCCATGAGAAACATGGTTTCACCAGTGACAACGGGGGCAAAGGAACCCTCAGTTCTTGCAAAGTAAGAGAAATCTCTATTGGAAATATTACATTTGATTATAAATAAACCTTTGATTTGAAGCAAAATAATATTCGAAAATTGAAAAACAAAACTGTATATATTCTTTTGAGGCTGATCTGAACTACCAATCCCATGAAGCAACAATTATGTACAACTAACGACTTGATTGGAGTATAAAATACTATATATTTATTGCCAAAATTTCCAATATACACACCCATTCAAATGTTTGGGGTTCAGTAAGATATATTTTTTTTTTTCCCAGAAATTATTTTATTCAGCAGGGTTACGATTAAACTTGAAAGTGACATTAAAGACATTTGTAATGAAAAAACAGATTTCAATCTGTTTTAAAAATCTTGGTCATGTTAAGTCTGTTTAAACATTATTAAAAAACAGTTTCTCTATCAAGAAAATGAACGCGTTTTTACATCTGGAACTGGACTTTGTTGACAAAAATAAGGTAATTTCACACACCATTTTCTATCCAGTAAACCATGCATTTGAAATTTCAACAGTAGCTTTCCTCCATTAAAGGAAAGCTGGTGTTCTAGAGTAACATTGCCACATGTGGTGAGCCTGGTGACACATTAAATTCCCCAGACCTGCTCATCTGAGAATTAAAGGTGGATTCAGTATTATTTCAAATACACTGTTTGGAAGTTAGTTGGGCCGATATCAACAACAAATGTGTAACCAATCAGCATTAGAGGGCGTATTACGGTTAAGGAGAGAGACCTGTACTTGAGCAAGAGAGAGATTTGAAAAAAAGAAGAAGGAAAAAAAAACTGCAGAATGAGAGATGGGACACAATACAAAAAAGCTCAAAAAAATATCACTGAAGGTTTATGACTGGGCAAGCGCTTTAGGAACTGCGTTTATATTAGAAAAGCTTTCCAGCGCTGGAGAGAGCTGAGCAGGAAGGCCTGAAAACAGCTTTGATCCCACTACTCATGTGAGTAACAATTGGTTTTGATTGTCTGGAACTGCTGTGCTGTTGGCGACTAACAACGAACACTTGTTTGTATTTACTCTTGTGTACTGTAAATTCATTTTTTTGTGCGTCCTTGTCGTTCGTTTATCAACTGCGCTTCATTTTGTTGTGCATCAGCTGTGATAAACAGACATCCACTCTCACATTGCGTGTGTAACAGTGGCCAGATAGTCAAGAGTTTTGCAGTTAAACCACTGCACACTGACTATCGCTAGAGAACGTGGTGTTTTTTAGCGTCATTGATGGTGCATTCGCCTCGCATGCCAGCGGCGATTGTGCCGGGGTTCGAGTCTGATTTGGAACAGGGTGGTTAGTATTGGAGTGTGAGTTTTGGAGGCGGAGCAATGAAGAGAGGGGTGGGTTTGTTTGGATTGATTTCAGATATCAACAGTGTTCAACAATGAATTTGAGAAATCGCATACAGCACCTTTAACTGAACATTATTTATTAGATTAGCCTCATTTAAACCGATTTCTACACCACTGACCTGCAATCCTGAGAAATTCATCTTTGATGGGTTTGTTCCCGGGATACAACACAAAAATTCTCAGAAAGAATGTGAGAATGAGGCATACTTTACTTACCGCTCTGCATACAACGCCCTTACTAATGTGATGTTAGGCCTCCAATAAATATGCATGTGGATAAAATTACGTATTACATATGCACAAATTACACATATTAATGAATGTTTTTGTAAAATCTAAAATATCTAAATAGCATTGACCCTTTTCACATTTCCGGGTTTCTCAGAAGTGGAAGTCGTCATAGTTGGTTAAACTTCTATAGCAATGAATGGCAGACTTCATTAAATATATTTATGTTCGCATTTGCTCAAATAACAAAAGAAAAATGCCGCAAGTGTTTTCACAATTTTCAAAAAAAGGGAAAAAAATATAGAGAGACTGACAACAGAAGAGAGAAAGATGTCGATTTTACCGTCACTTCCACAGCCATTGTATTAGAAATACCCTCACTGCAGCATTAACTAGTTTTTGTGTAATTTGATGCAAAGGTAATATAATACAAAGTACAGTGTTATACATATACATAATAAAAAAAAAAAGAAAATATAAAAAACTTTGCAGGATTTATGATGCTGATGATGTCATCACAGTCTGTGAAAAGAGTCCATTGTCACAAACTGGTTGCAATGAGGAGAAAAGGATCTAAATGCAGCAGTCTATTATTAACAAAAGAAACAGAATAACAAACTTGAACAAAGTGAAGCAGAACTGAAAGAAACACGGCTTAAATAGACAGAACAAACCAATCAAAGAATCATGAAACACCATGTGACCACTTAATCAAACCGTTTGTAACCTATAAAGACTAACAGAAACAAGAGTAAACTGAGGCACAGAACTGAAACATAATACAATCCCATCGTAAAACCTTCGTTAATCTTTGGAACGCAAATTAAGATATTTTTGTTGAAATCCGATGGCTCAGTGAGGCCTGCATAGCCAGCAATGACATTTCCTCTCTCAAGATCCATTAATGTACTAAAAACATATTTAAATCAGTTCATGTGAGTACAGTGGTTCAATATTAATATTATAAAGCGACGACAATATTTTTGGTGCGCCAAAAAAAACAAAATAACGACTTATATAGTGATGGCCGATTTCAAAACACTGCTTCATGAAGCTTCGGAGCGTTATGAATCAGCGTATCAAATCAGCGGTTCGGAGCGCCAAAGTCACATGACTTCAGCAGTTTGACACGCGATCCGAATCATGATTCAACACGCTGATTCATAACACTCCGAAGCTTCATGAAGCAGTGTTTTGAAATCGGCCATCACTATATAAGTCGTTATTTTGTTTTTTTGTTATATCACAGCTATGTTACACACTACATGAAAGGTAATTTTCAAAAATCCATAATAGAGGCACTAAGCATTGATAAGGACTACAGTGGTTGATGTAATGGTGAAAATCACATAGTTATGGTGGTCACAATCATTAAGAGATTTAGAGTTTTTCTACATATCTAACAATTCAAAAGTGTTTTTCTTGTTCTGCTCGTCCATTTGTATCTGCCTTCCTCTAAAGATCAGATGTTCTTCAGAAAACGCCATCTCCAGCACCAGCAGCAGAGACTGTTTCAGCTTCTTCTTAAACTCGTCACACATGAACACATAGAGAATGGGGTTCAGACAGCTGTTTAGAAAAACCAGATAGCCACTGAATATTACTGCTGTCAGAAATACGTCTTTATCATTGGCACTCCAGTTATCCATTTCTGGAATTCCATTAATTGTTGCACAAAAGCAAACAAAGTATGGAAAGCAACATATGAAAAAAGTCAAGATGACAGCAATGATGAACTGGTGCGACCTGTGCTGCTTCCCAATTTTGAGGCGTTTGATTCGTACTCCAGTGGTTATGTGTGAAGATGCAATGATCAGGAACGGATTGAGAAAGCCCAATAAAAATACATATGCGACCAGAAACTAATAGGAAACACATTCACGAAGAAAGGGATGCAAGAGCCAATGGATGAAACCCACACAATCATGCAGATGATCCTGGCTCTAAGTACAGTTCGGTTATTTTGAGCCCAAACAACCATCCATGTGCACAGACATCGGTCCAGACTGATGACCACAAGAAAAAAAATGCTAGCAAACAGGTTTAGTTTTATCATCATGCAGAAAATGTACATTAAGTTTGAAAAGTAGCCAATAAAAATTAATATTATTATGGATAATATGAAGATGAAGTCTGCAATCGCCAAGTTGAGGAACCAAATAGAGTTGACTGTCGTCTTCATTATGCAGCCAGTCAGAAATATGACATGCCCATTTCCAATGAAACCAACTATGAATGTGTCAGTGAAAATGCATATTAAAAAGATCTCAAATCCTCCCATAGGCTGCATAGTGGTATAATTTGTTGCGCCTCCGGTCAAGTTTTCAGGTCCAAAACTTGTGGCATCTACACAAAGAAAAAAGAGAGAAAACGGGTGAGGGCTGCTTTTGGGTCTGTTTCGGATGTATCATTGTGGTGTTTCATGTGCAACATAATTTTTCCATGCAGTTTCACACACCAAAATTTTGGATATAAAAACCTAAAATAAAACTTTTTTTGTTGTTGTTTTCAAATCTTGATCAATGAAATAAATTAAATGCATCGACAGGAAAAGCAAAAAAAAAAAAAAAAAAAAAAAATGCTTTCTTTTTCCATAAACTGATTGAGGATATTTGACAAAAACTACAGGACTTTTCTGCTGTTTGATTTCATCTTTAAAGAAATATTTTGTCCTGGTGAAACCTTTTTGGCAACTTTTGGCATTGTCCTCATGCTTTATGTGGCCATTACTGTGGCAATCAGTCATTAATGTGGAAATCAGTCACTTCATCACTTGATTTTTAGTGAGAAGATATTACAAATTGTGAAAAATAAGTGAATTTTGAATCAAAGCAATGAGGTCACAAAATTGGCTAACTGAAAACATGCTTAATATTGAAAAATGCACTTATTAGCAGTACTAAACTCAAGACTAAAATGAAAATGTAGTCATTATTCTTGCTATTCACTGTCATTATAAGGATGAGCACAAGCTGGACATTTTTTTTTAATTCTCCTTTTGTGGTCTGAAAAAGAAAGAAGGGCATACAGCATCAGAACAACATGAATAATGACTTCAATTCCATTTTAGGGTGGACTATCCCTTTAATGTTTTTACAGTATAATTGTGAAAAAAAAAAAAGACTAATTCACACTGCACTGACAGACACAGACCAACGGCAACAGTCACCAGATTACAGCACGTCACTTATCAAACATTCTAATACAGATTCAATCGGCAAAAACAAACTCTTGACAGGGGTAACACACTGACGAAGTGTCTGTTGACGTGTGTTGGTGTTGTGTGAATTGGTCTTTAGATGCAATATAGAATGCAAACAGATTTAATAAAGAAGACCAAATGAAATTCAGTATAACATTACAATGCTGTCATTCTAGCAGTTATAGATTATATTTTGAAATATATTTTGTACATTTACTACACTCTGAGAGGTGTTTAAAAAAACATGTCAACACATATTCAGTTCTTACCCATGTTTGAGCTGTTAATGCACTGGGAAAAGCCAAGTCTTGATCTTGGTATGTCTTCTCAGTGTTGCTGACAGATTGTTGATTTTATACCAGACAGCAAACCCTGATAGTACATCCATAGATTGATTTGCCGTTACTGACAAGGACCATCAATCGACTTGATGAAATGATTACAGATGTATATGGCATCACAGTGGGTATTGGGCATGTACCTACAGCAGAGCCTTTCCTGCAACAGAATGTTCCTGTAGCTCAAACATAGAGCATGGTGCTAGAATTAAATTTGAATGCATGAATTGATAAAAATGTATATACCTTAATGCAGCCTTTATGTTTACAATGAAGGAATGTATTGTTGCTTGTTCATTATATGACATCCTTCTTGCAATTAAATCCTTCAAGGTATATTGAACGCTTCCGTTTTGGAAAGCCACAGAGTCGAGAGGAAAGACAGCTTCAGGCAACTGAGGGAAGAGATGATCAGCCGTTTTGGTGGATGTCCACATCCCCTCCATCCACTTCAACACCAACGCAAACATCAGAGAATCATATCAGAGGTGTGTGGACCCAGTTAATAAATTCATGAATATACTACTTTTAATAATACATCTGTCATTTTTGGTTTGTGTTGATAATATAAAGTATTTCAGATCACACATCACACTTTTCCTTTGTACTTAGTCTTTTTCGTGTGTGTATATCCTGTGTTTAGATCCACTTGATCTCCTGAACGATGACCCTGCCAGTTCCCAGAGCCCAATGTCAAAGTCACTGCGTGATGAAACCACACTGTCTCCAGCTAGACATATGCTTGACCTCAGTATGCTGGTATGTTTTGCATAAATTTGACCAACTGATATGCCTGAAAGAGCAGAAGTAGTTTTGGTCATATGTTAAAGAGAATGCCAACTAATTTTCAGTTTGTTATATTGATAATATTGATGTAGGTCTTATATATGATGCAACTGCAGTTGAATTGTTTATGAAGTAAAAGAGAAAAATGCTAGATATGGATGATTGTTGCCATCTAGTGGTGGTAGCTGGAAAATCTCCCTCCATGAGGATTCTTTATTTAGACCAGGAGTATATGTATATAATTTAGTTTTCTTTCTTCTTATTTTTGAAAGAAATCAATAATTTTATTCAGCAAGGATGCATTAAATTGATCAAAAGGGACAGTAAGGACATTCAAAATGTTCCAAAAGATTTTTATTTCAAATAAATGCTGTTCTTTTGAACAGTTATTTTAAATTGTAATGATATTTCATACTGTTTTAATGTATTTTTAATCAAATAAATACAGCCTTGGTGAGCATAAGAGACTTCTTTCAAACACATTACAAATTTTATGGACCCCAAACATTTAAATGGTACTTTGTGTGTGTGTATACACAGGACAGGATTGTAGTGGTTTGTTGAACTTCCTGTCTTTTATGTTGCATTAATGTAAACGGCTCTAGAATGCCTCAGCATTAAAGGAAGAAGAACTCACTTAGACATAATCAAACCACTTAATACAAAGCAGTGTCTGTTGAGCATCAAACATTATGTATTTATAAATTCCCCACAACAGAGAGCTGTTATGCAACCCTTGGCCCAGATTCCCTGTTTTGAGTTGCAGGATGTCACTCAAGGTCTTGTGCTCAGCATGCCTGATGGAAAATATCCCAGGCTGTCCCAAAATGTCAGTACCTGGTCATAAAGTACTGGCATATAGTGACTGTTATTACTGGTGACAGTGTTAGAATTGTTGATAATCTCATAGATTTCCACCACAAATTTCTTTCAAGATATTATCTTCATCCTTCGGGAATGATCTGATTTACATTTTAAAATATATTAAAAAAGGAAGTTATTTTAAATTGTAATATTTCACAATATTAAATAATGTTATACTGCCTTGGTGAGCATAAGAAACTTCATTCAAAATTTTGGGATCAGTAATATTTTTAAAAGGTGTTGTGTCTGTGCGTGTGTGCGTGCGTGTGTGTGCGTGCGTGCGTGTGTGCGTGTGCGTGCGCGTGCGTGTGTGCGTGCGTGTGTGTGCGTGTGTGTGTGCGTGTGTGTGTGCGTGCGTGTGTGTGTGCGTGTGTGTGTGTGTGTTCAATATAATATTGTGATATATAATAATATTTTAATATATTTTAAAAATGTAATTTATTCCTGTAATCTCCACCACAAATTTTCTACCAGTCATTATCTGAATCATCGCACTGTGACCAAGAAGAACCTGAGATACTGCAGCTACAGGAGCGGGCCAACTGTTTACTGCAGAGGAGGTGAGCATCTCACCACACATACTGTAAACACACACTCACTCAAGAGGGGAAATGTCATTTCACAAGTGATAAATAACCACCAACATGTTCAGTTTCCTGCCTGAGTGTCAGTACTGAATGTTCAAGTGTGAAAGTCTATACAGGAGTTTCACAATCAAGTGAGTTTTATTACCTATATTCAGCAAGCACACATTAAATTGATCAAAAGTCAAGTCAAGTCACCTTTATTTATGTAGCAATTTGTACAATACAGATTGTTTCAAAGCAGATTTACAGTGGTAAACAGGAAACTAATGATTCAGTGATGCAAACACAGTTTAATTCAGCTCTGAAAAGAAAAAAATAGTGTCATTGTTCAGCTGAGATCTGTTCAGTGTTGTTTTAGTTCTGTTCAATAAGTTCATCAAATATGAAATGAGTTAAATTCATCTATAAAGCAGCTCTGTAGAAATATAAAGATTTATAATGTTACAAAATATTTCTTTTTCAAATAAATGCTGTTCTTTTTAACTTTCTTTGCATCAAAGAATTAGTCATATATCAGTCTTGGGTGCCGATCCCGTGGGTCGAGCACCTACGGAAAAACACAAGATATTCTCTATTAAATTTATCCAATCATAAAATATATTGAGATTTGAGAACCTCTCTGATTGGTGGATCTCACATCAGGTCCTGGCAGGTCATAAATACACACAATTCTACCATTATATTTAGCCCTACAACAAAAGAACCTGACACAAAAGCTTGTGCTTTCTGTTTTTTGCACAATGGTAAATTGCATTTTACATACAAAAATGTACATGGAAGGTGGCCATCTTAAATAATGAATAAACATAACTTGCTACCTATGATATCAGTGTTTTTAGTAACAAGATGGTCTTTCATGTTGCTTTATTAAAAAGTTAAAACTCTTTTTAACTAAAAAGTTTTAACTAAGAATTAATACTACAAATAATTTTATTCACTCCATATCATGGTTGAATTCCTGATTCTGATTGGTTGATAACATTCTAGGTGTTGATGAATTTTCTTTAACCTTACTGCAATGAAATATATTGGTTGTTGCATTATTCCACCTTGGAATTTCACTTCATAGTCATTAGCTTTGAATAGTTTAGATGACATTTAATCCATGTGTTTTCAGCGAGCACTCCCTCAGCAGTGGCTCCGTGCCTATCAGCTCTGAGGCTCTGGGCTGCTCGGATTTCTCCCCCGTAAGCACTGATGAGCTGGTCCAAAGACCAGTCGTGTCCACCTTAATGGGCTCAACCAATAGTAAGTAACAGGTGTAACACAGAAAAGAACATCAACACATTTAGAGTATGTTATGTAACATGCCACATCCTATTTATCTTTTTCAAAACATCTTTGTGTTGCTGATTTCAAAAACACATCCATATCAGATTAAAATGCACCTCTTACCACAAATGCAGTAAAAAAAAAAAGTGGTAGTTTTGTAAACTTGCTCAGTTAACTAAAAACAAACAGAAAAAGGGTATAATTGCTATTTTGGCCTGCTAGGTATTTATATTAATGTAATAAAAGTGCATTTTTGCTTGTTTGTTTCTGTCTTTAAGTTTTAGAGCCCAGTTTGTGTGAGGGAATGTTTTTACCACCAGCAGTTGGTTCTGAGGGGTCAGGTGTCCGTCGTGAAGATGACATCCTGTTTCAGTGGCGTCTGAGGAGGAAGATGGAACAGGCCAGACGATGGCATCAGGAGGCCCCTTCCCACAATTCTGTTCTCCATATACCTCTATCACACACTGTAGGAACAAACCAGGTGAACTAATGCCTCAGTGCATATCAGAGTTACTTCTTGTGTATGTGTATTATGTAATATGTACCCAAAAGTCAAATGTTTAAGAAAATTTTTGGTTATTGCGGTTCTTTGCCAGGTATAATATAATATACCATTTAAAATACATTTTAGAATGTTTTTCCTGTGAACAAAGCTGTATTTTCAGCATCATTACTCCAGTCTTCAGTGTCACATGATCCTTCAGAAATCATTCTAATATGCTGATTTGCTACTCAAGAAACATTTATTTTCAATGTTTGCTGCTTAATGTTTTTGTGGAAACTGCTACATTTTTTTCAGGAATCTTTGAGGAATAGAAAAGAACAACATTTATTTGAAATAGAAATATTTTGTAACATTATAAATATATTTTCTGTCACTTTTGATCAATTTAATGTGTCCATGCTGAATAAAAGTATTAACTTCTTAAAACAAATCTTTTGAACGGAATATAATATAAGTGACATTTAAACGTATTAATATTTTTGGGAAATATTTGTGTATTATATGACACATTAATTTGTAATGTTTTAAACGTTTTCTTAAATTACATCCACCAGATAAATTTGTGCCATAATAACATTTCATTTGATGCACTGCCTTGACGTCAACAATAAAACGTGAGAATTGTTTTAAAGTTTGACAACGTTTTTTGCTGTCATAAATGCATTATTATATATGGTTAGTTGCATTGTATAAATTGCGTTTAACATTGTTTTTCCTCCTAAATGGACCCACAAGTTTTAGATTTTCACATTTACTTTATGCAGATCTGAAAACGTTTTTAACGAATACATTTTTCTTCTGTTTACTTTCAGAAGGCACAACATAGCACTTTAAACAGCACGCCTCATCAGAGAGCAAATCTGTCATTCACTCCGGTCATCTTCGCTAGCCTCGATCCTCCAGTCCCTGAGTCTGCTTTCCCTATTTCAAGCCCCAGCATCTCCAGACTCCAGCGTGATGTCACCCGGGAGCAACCAGACCCCGATATCCAACCCAAACCCCTTCCCCAGCGCTCCAGGAAGACTGTCAAAAAGAATCTGGAAACCTCTTCTGTCCAACCACAACATCACAAGCATATCAGAACACAATTCAGCATCCCAGAAACCACAGAAAAGCACGGTAAAACGCAGAGGTCCTCTTCTCCATCTCCACAGACTTCTGACAGCACAGAGGACCAGTGGCGGGCCCTTCAGGAGAAAGAAGTCACTGCAGTCAAAAGACAGACTGAAAACGAGAGACGTGAGAAGAAGATTGCACCTTCAAGCCGAAAGAAAAAATCTGAAAGGTACTTTAGATGCTTTACATAATTGTCCTAAACAGACTGTGACCAAGTAATTGTAATATTAATGTTTAATATTAAACATTTGCTAATTATTTTCTTGCATTTCTAGACATGAAGGCAAGCGAGGCAGCATTCCAATGAGGGTCAGCAATTCTAGGGGTCATGAAGGAGTCAATCGCAAACCGGAGGAGCCGAGTGTAAAAAGCAGGTGGCAGGAAGAGGGTCAAAGTTCAACACGAGGAGGACGGTCTGGAAATCGAGCACCACCACCCTCACCTATACACAATGCTCTGGGACAGGTGTGTGTGCTTGTTTTTTGATGCATTACAGGTTTTTGAAGATGTTGAGACTATTTGTTTGAATCATGAGAGGCGTCTAAGCTTACGCTACTTCTACATGCTGTGTCATAAATTGCCTCAGAGGTTACGTTTTCCCTGTAAATCGATGCATTCGACGTACATTATCTCTTATTTTCTTGGGAAACAGGCTAGCAAATTGTAAAACACTCTCCTTGACATTGACAGGTTGTCTCTGAGGTGCTTTTTGCCAAGACAGATTCCCCAACCCAGTACAAAACTCAGAGTTCTTCAGATTCCCCAACATATGACCCACCTCCACCCCCACAATCCCCTGTTGCCTCTTGTTCTGGTGCGCGGCAACCTTTGGAGGTCATAGATCAACTCATGCAGGATGCAGAAGGTAGGATGAACTCATGCACTAGCTGTAAAACTGTATGACAATGTGCATTTAACAGGTCAAGTAAGGGTCGAGTGTTTTAGCCTGAACCTGTTATAAATAGCATGACTGACCCTTCAGAGTGTGCTTAAAACAACAGAATGCAGTGTAGATTGAACTTATACAAATGGTAGTACATTGTATATATATGTCAGAAAATGACAAGATATTGTACAATTTACAAGGTCTTTTATTTTTCCAAACTGTTTGTTTTATTTGTACAGAGCCCTGCACATGACATGCAAGAAAAAAAATGTAATTGTGAGCACAATTTACTATTTCATTCCCATTGATTTACTAAATTGTGCGCATGATTTATAAATCGAGGGAACGAAATAGTAAATCGTGCGCACGGTTTAGCCTACTATTTTTTTCCTGCATGTCATGTCTGGGGCTCTGTAATTTTAAATATGTAAAAAAACAAAAAAACAAACTTATTTTACTATAAAACAACCAATTTTTCATATACACTACTGTAGATGTTTCAGTGTTTTTGAAATAAGTTTTTTTATGCTCACCAAGGCTGCATTTATTCAAAAAATACAATAAAACAGTAATATTGTGAAATATCTGTTTTCTATTTTTAATATATTTTGTAATTTAATTAATTCCTGTGATGGCTAAGCTGAATTGTTAGCATCGTCACTCCAGTCTGCAGTGTTGATTTGATGCTCAAGAAAAAAATGTCTATTATCACTGTTGCTTAAACAGTTTCTGTTGCTTAATATTTATATTTATTTATATATGTGGAACCGTGATGTTTTTTTTTTCAGGATTCTTTGATGGATAAAAAGTTTAAAACAGCATTTATTTGTAACAATGTAACAGTCTTTACTGTCATGTCATCTTAAAAAAAAAAAAAAAAAATTGTACTGACCAGAAACTATTGAATGGTAGTGTATATAAATAAAGTTTTTTCACTCTTCCCTTATCCTGATATCACATATTTTACATAACAGACTCAGATGGGCAGGAGTTTGAAGACGATCCTTTGTTGCAAGTCCTCAGACAGCAGAGGAAATGGGTGAAGGAAAAACTTAGGTGAGAATATCTACGCTTTATCTGTTAAACACAGTGTTGAGGGTAAAGCATTACAAGTAATGCAAATTACTTTTTCAAGTAACTAGTAAAGTAATGCATTACTTTTACATTTACAACAAAAGTTTAGTTTTTTAAATAAGTAACGCAAGTTACTTTGTTTTCCCATGTACTGACTGACAGCTTTCTATATGTTAAATTACACAAATATGCTTTATGTAACCAATGTCTTTCAATGAACTGTTCAACCAAACTAATAAAAATGCAAAATGACTTTAGGTACACATTTGTGTTTCTTTTACTTTCTTTTCCTATTACCATTTTTCCTGTCGTTAAACTAGCAAAAGAGGATTCAGACACGCCCTAAGTGCACTTGGTGCCACGCGTTTAGACCATGCGCTTAGATCGTTAAAATAGGGCCCTTGGTGTAAAAGGGCCATTACATTTGCAAAAAATAGATTAAAAAACAAACAAACAAGCAAGCCCAGCCCAGCTGTAACGCATTACTTTCCATAACTAAGAAACGCAACTAGCTACTGTTTTAGAGAATAGTGCGATATTGTAATGCATTACTTTTAAGAGTAACTTTCCCCAACACTGGTTAGACATAATTTGTACAAATCTGCATTAGTGAATTTCTGTGACTTGATCAATTTTTGTTTTATTTTCCAGTGAGGTTGACATGAGGCTCCAGCAGTTCTGAGGCACACGTTTAATATATCAAAGATGCAACATGTGTCAAACACATTATCATGTTTATTTTTGCTACTATTTATTTATGCTGTTTTATGTTGTGGATTCAAACATGTTTTAATGTATTTCTAAATAAAGACCTTTGCAAATAATCAAGTGCATTACATTATATTTATTGATATATAACTGTACATCACACAAATATTAGATGAACAAAATTATAACAATTATTTCAATTTTAAAAATATGTACAATCCCAACATAGCCTATCAACATTGACTAAATAGTCTGTGCAATTTAGTGAGAGAGGGAGTGTGATATGTGATGCAACACAAGGTAATGGGTTTGTATGTTTGACTGTGTATGAGCTTTGGATCATGGGATCCTGTTAACATGTGGACTTTTGCAGGCTGTGTGCTAAACTGACAGCAAGTCAGAAGAAAATGTGATACAGTCTTCTTTTTGGCTTGGAATCAAATATTCAATGCTGTTGATTTGAGTAGTCCACTGCCACAAGGGGGAGTGAGAGGAAGAGGAGTCTGTTTTGGTCTTTACTATTGCATTATGTGAAAAACTGAAAATATAAGTGCCTTGCATTACATGTGTGTGTGTGTGTGTGTGTGTGTGTGTGTGTGTGTGTGTGTGGTCCGTCATGGTCCGGTGTGATTTAACAGTCTGGAATTGTCTCCTTGTGTCAGAGGTGCTGAGATTACTAGCATTCCTTCCGGTGACATGGCTGATTCCAGTGCCATGATGTCCACTCCATTTGGGATCCGGTATCGCCGGTTAAACTGACGTGTCACCAGTCCTGAACCATCCTATGATTGAACGAACACATATATCATCTTTCAAGCTCTTAAAAGTCATGTCTCAAATGTCCTGTACAAAGTGTTTTATTGCTGGGGTAACATCTGATAATCCCTTATGCATGTTAATACGTCAATGTTACAAAGAAGGGGGGGAAAAAAAGAAGTTGCTGGGTAACTTACCTTTTTTTGTTCATGTTTTCCCTCAACCACAACATAATCTCCAACCACTTTAACCAGCAGCTCCTCGGGACTGAAGTGTTTCACATCAACCTGCACAGTAAATCCATTGTGATCACAGGTAACCTGAAGAGAAAGTGAAATGAATTATTTGCTAGTACATTTTTAACATTGCAGAGAACATGTATTTATTTTTCATCCAAATTTTGGAATTTCTTGTAACATAACTTACTTATTTTTTATAGACTTTATAGCTTTATATTATTACCACTTCTCCTTCTGTTACTAATTCTTAAAATAAATTATATAAACAGTTAATTTATAGCCTAATTATTTAATTGATATGCTTATAGAGAGAGCAATTTGTCAAGAAGTATATCTGTCAACATAATGTTTGTAGTTTTGTAAATTTATATGAATTTATCTACAGTTACTGTAAAACGCATTTTAATGTATTCATTTTTATTATTTAATAAAGTTTTTTGTGTTTTTATGACAGTTGTGGGTGGCTATAACAAATCACCACAGATTTAACTATTGCAGAAACGGTTACCGTGGTGAATTTTTATAAGAAACAGGATTAGGCCTACTCTACCTGTGCTGCTCCGGTGTGTTCGGAAACCGGGATTAAAAGTTCAGTCGGGGTCCATGAATAAGGTCCAATCGTCCCGTTCAAACGGGGAAACAGCGGCGGGAGAACCCTGTCCCATGGGATACCGCTCACCGGGAGAGAAGGAGGCAAGTCGAAGTCCATTCTTTTAGGATGAATGTGGAAAAACAACCACCAAAATAGACTAATAATGCTTCAGAAAATTCAGTGTATGACTACTTTGTTATTATAATGAGAGTCACTGGGAGAAGAAAGCAGGAAAACTGTTGCTCTTTATGTTAGGAGGTTTATATATAGGCTTTAACACCGCCCCTTCACATGAGCTCTTCCTCTAAACAAATGCCATAAATAAGTAAATTGATGGTGCTGTCAGAGATCTGAGATACTTAATCATGGAGCACGATGCCAAATATGTTTTAAAGCTGTATTTGTTGTGGGATGCCAGTGACAGGAGTGGGATTTAACCCCTCCCCTTATTCCCATAATGAAAGCACACTGATATCCACCTTATGTAATGATTCGATGGGGAACACGATGGTCTTCATTCAAATGGTTCCCGTCTCTGTCATCACATAGGCTGTTTTTATATTAAGCAAAGAGAGACATTCAAAAACTAAATGTGCGACTATTCAATGTCAAATGGTCGTTATGTGTAATGGTGAGGTGTCCGGCTATAAATAAAAGAGTACAAACCGCGCAGTCATATTTATCCACATGCCACCGCACGTGAGGGTCAAAAAGTAAAAAGAGGGGTCTATGTATTCTTTTTTCCATATTAGTATATTTATAACGTTAGCCTACATTTCAGCATAGTTTTCAATCGCTTTCAGTAGGCTTAACCAAAAAAAAAACCGCGTTTTATCGGACGGCACATCGATAAAGGATAAGTATTTTCATTATTTTTCACTTTATTGCACATTTATATTTCGAAAGTACGTCACAAAAATTGTCTTTTTATATTAATGTTTACGAGGAGCGACATTACAATTAGTTCGTGACAGAAATTATTTTAAAACGTCGAAAATGAAACAAAACACTGCTGTAGATAACACATTCGTCTAGTTATACTTTTGACTCAAAACTAGCCTTGTGAAAGCGGTTTCACCATTGCTTGTTGTTTGTCTGCTTGGTGTAGGCAGTTAGGCCTATAGTCATTTTCTCCTTAGCACCTGCACAAGCTTCTGTGAAGGAATTAAACCTGAAATGAATTATAATGTAAATAATGTTACTTTGAAGTAATTTAACTTGAGTATCATGGCTATTCCAGAACCTGAAATTGTAGTATTCCGCAATACTGAACAGGCACACCCACCCGCTGCCAGTCATGGCATTTTCTATCTTAGTGTTAATGAGAAATGTGGTTGGCAGGGATTCCTAAGAAATGCATGATGCCATATCACTATCAATTTGTTTATCAAGTAACACATTTAATGTAATTACATAATACAAAACCTAAAACGTAAACACGTCTATTAAAAAATTCCTGAGCTAATGATGGAAAGAGATTTGGGCTTGCTGGTGCATTATGGGAGATGTCTTTCAGTAAGAAAGCAGCCAAATCTACACATTTTGACATGTCCGTTCAAAGGTTTTCATATATTTCATATTATGTCACACTAAACACATTGTCCTACTGTTGACCTCCAACAACAGAATAATTCACAGCTTATTTCTAAGGACATTACTACACATGGGTCTTCATCAAATGTCTAATGACCACACGTGGCTTATGACAGGTACTTTCTGGCCTTTGGATTTAACATGACCAATGTACTGGCAGGAGTGCAAGTCATTGGGGTTGAGGATAACATGTCCTTCTGCTGTTGCCATCCGCTGGTAACAGAAGCAGAACTTTCTGTTCGTGCATAGGCTATAGGTGACTAAAAACAGCACCCATGAAGATCCACGAGGGGCTTAGTGTTCGCTCAAAAGTTGGATCGAATTTCATAATAGGCGCCTGTAAGGGGTTACACATGAGACAGAGGCTTCATGCGTCAATATTACAGAGTCTGGTATGCAGTGGGTTTAAAATGATTGCAAGCTGTGTTGATTAGTAAGCAAGAGAACAAGGGAAATCGTTCATCATGTGGATTTTGCTAGAACCCTCTTGGCCATTTGATGCTTTCATTTTCCACTCACAACAAGCTCTAAATATGGCAAAGGTGGATGATAAATATACATGGGTTTTTACTTTTAGCTTAAAATATATCCATTTGTATAAAGAAAATTGTATATTGTAACTTTTGTGAAGATTTCTTACAATGAGACAAAATTGTAATTACAAATATTCCATTTAGTTTCTCAATTCATGAGGTAGCACACACACAATAGTAATAATAATAATAATAATAATAATAATAATAATACAATTACAAAAATACTGTCATGTCACACACCAGAACATATACAAGGTAAAAGGCTACAAGGTAAGTTTGAACTCATTTTGACTTATTTTAACTTACTTAAACTTTTCTAGAACACCGCTAGATTAAAAAAAAAAGAACTTGCAAGATTGAAAAATTTATATAATATTTATATTTAAATAATTGTTATATATTTTCATATATTTCTGTATTTCATTCACAGTAAAGACAGTGACACTGCAGGACATTCTCATATTTTATTTCAAATTGTGCAAAACACAATTTTAATTTATGGACAAAATGTGGTTCTTACAATCCATACCAATGATTAGAATATAGCTGAAAAACAAACAAAACAAATGGCCTTCTTCTTTGAGAACAATAAAATTACATGTGAAATCAACTGCCAAAATACAGTTCAAAGACTTTATTTTGGATGGACCTGCCTGGTCCAGAGATTATTTTCGTCATACATTCTTTTCAATGCATTGACAGAGGTCAGAGATGATAATATAAATGTGTTCTCAAATATAACTAAAACATCTCAGCTAAAACCAAAAAAAAAAAAGAAAAAAAAAAAAGAGAAGGAACAGGTAATAATAGTAGTAGTAGTGCTGGAAATGAACTCTTGCGCTTTAGCATGGTGCATCTGTGTCGGTATTATCTCACTCAATCAAAAAACGATTTCATCAGTTCACAAAATACCACAACTCCCAGACAGATCCAGTTTATCTTCTATGCGACGACAGTGGTCAAATTAGCCAAGGAGCATCATGTCGATGGGAGGAGAAAAACAGAGAGAATAAAAAACAGAGGTATTGTAAAGCAGTGCCGTCTGATCAGGCTGTGCCGAGTGGAATGGTGAAGGAGAGGTAATCTCCCACCTCACCCCACCGAGCTCTGAAATGCTGGAATATGGTGATCCATGTCGTCAGCACGGCCACCCACAGTAAGAGCCCCAGAGCTGACTTCTTTACATCTGTCGAGGGCAGAAGAAGTGGTATACATTACATCCTAGATGTCAAACACTGAAACGCTTATACACCAGTCACATGAACGACGGCACAGTAAGCTGTGAACTCTATTAGTCATGGATAATTGTTTTTAACCTTATAAAACCTACTATATCATATCTGATATGCCTCTAAATTATGAACTGCTGAAAAAATACACAATCTTCTACATGTCTTCTGGCCCGTGATTGACAATTTATGCTTTTTTTTTAGCACATAAAAGGCCTCTTAGTATCTTAGTAGTAATTCTAAAAATCCTCAGGTCGTGGTTCACGTGTCTTTTTGCTGTGAAATCTTTAACGATTATATTAAAAGTAAATATTTTGTAATTTATATATAATTTAAAAAATATTTAGTAAATATTTATTTATAAAGTAAAAAATTGTTTGTAATATTTCAAGATGAACACTGGACTGAAGCAACTTAAGTTTAGTTTTTGAGGATCGTTTATTTGTATATGTCTTAGAGATGCACCGATGTATCGGCCGATAAAGGCTATTATTATTATTATAAGGATTAGTTCACTTTCAATTAAAATTTTGCTAATAATTTACCCCCATTTCATCCAAGATGTTCATGTCTTTCTTTCTTCAGCTGAAAAGAAATTAAAGTTTTTGATGAAAACATTCCAAGATTATTCTCCTTTATAATGGACTTCAATGGCCTCCAAACGGTTGAAGGTCAAAATTATAGTTTCAGTGCAGCTTCAAAAGGGTTTAAACGATACCAGACGAGGAATAAGGGTCTTATCTAGCGAAACGATCTGTCATTTTCTAAAAAAAAAAAAAGAAAAGTAAATGTATATGCTTTATATAAACAAATGATCGCCTTCCAAGTACTTTCGCCAAAACCGTACTTTCGTATTCTTCAAAAAGCTTACGCTGTATGTCCTACGCCTTCCCTATTCTACTTACTGAACGAATGCAGCGCCAGTTACATTTTTTCCGTAAGCAGAATAGGGAAGGCGTGGGACATACAGCGTAGGCTTTTTGAAGAATACGAAAGTACAGTTTTGGCAGAAGCACTTGGAAGGCGATCATTTGTTTATATAAAGCATATACATTTACATTTTTTTTAGAAAATGGCCAATCGTTTCGCTAGATAAGACCCTTATTCCTCGTCTGGTATCGTTTAAAGCCCTTTGAAGCTGCACTGAAACTATCATTTTGACCTTCAACCGTTTGGAGGCCACTGAAGTCCATTATAAGGAGAATAAGGTTTTTGATAAAAACATTCCAGGATTCATTTCTTTTCGACTGAAGAAAGAAAGACATGAACATCTTGGATGACATGGGGGTGAGTAAATTATGAGGAAAATTTTATTTGAAAGTAAACTAATCCTTTAAAAACAGCCAGTGATCAGGGCCGATTATATCCTGTAAATCAAAAGGATGCGAAAAACGTGTTTAGTTAATGCGACAATAACGCATTAACAGTTAAAAACTAGCGACATTAAAACGGGCTCTATTTGACCCTATGAATCACCCGTAGTTCAAGCCAGGGTTTCCAGGTCTGCATTTTTTTTTTTTTTTTGCTACATCAAACATTATTTGTATTGCCTCCCATCCAATGATCAAGACCTTTGTGCTTTGTTACTTCTGATAAGAAACAAAGTCTCAGTTTTCAAATTCTGTCCATTTTATCATGAAATTCAAACAAATGGCATTTTGACGCTCTTAAATGTGATGTGACAGATCGCTGTAGTGCCTCAGCAGCAGGGTGGAGCACGAGTCTTTTCTTCTACATTAAATACTGCGTATATCTCAAAAAAAAAAAAAAATTTAAACACATGAACATCAAAAGGTATGCTGAAAGATACAGTACACTTAGTGAAATTTAGCAATACACTTAGCAGAAAGTTTGTGAACAATGTCACATAACGTCACATTTACCTCAGGAATGTTTTCCAGTGTTCACAGTATATTATATATTTATATTTTATGAACACTAGAGAGGAGCTTATTTACTGTTAATTATAGGTATATAAATTTGCCATGAAGATTAGCTTATGAAAACTACCTTATGTGCAACTGAGTTTTATACAAACATGTCAGTTTTTATTTTAGTGTAATTATTATATATCTGAAAATAAATGAATATAAGACCTCTGATGTTAATTGTAACCTATAATATTATAGTGTACCAAATTAGAGGGTTCCCTGTATAGTCTGCAGCATTATTTTGAGAGCATTATTGTTTTCTCCTTAAGAAAAATCAAACTATCGTTATCAGCATCGGCCAATATCATTAAGAATAATCGGCTATCGGTAGAGCAATTTAGTATCGGTGCTTCTCAGTAGTTGTATTGCATTGCAATATGTTTTGCACTTCACAATAAAAACTCAAGAGCTTTGATCATAAAACGAAACATTTAAATATCATCTTACTAAGACACTATTGGGAGATATAGAGTGACAACTATATTTATATGTATTTTATGCAAGTAGTCTGCTATACTGTTATAAAAATCTCATTGATTTACATAAGGCATCAGAATCTTATTTTTTTGTCAAATAAATATCAACAACTGCACCAAATTGCATATTTTTGCTCAGTTTGGACCTCTGAGGTATTTTTCCCCCTCCTATACACCATGCTATATGAGCCAAAAAAGCCTAATGTATCAAATATGATAAAATATAAAAACAAACCTAAAAAGGGTTTGCATATGTGTTTGTCTAAAGGTTCAATTAACGGTTCCATATGAAAATATGCACAATTATTTGCACTGTATTTAATAAAAGCCATTAGGCAAATCACCTATTCACTTGTGTAATACACTGCAAACTGTCCATTAAGGCCAATGAAATGCCAATTTTAATTAAATATTGTGTTATTTACATTTATGCATTTGGCAAATGCTTGTATCCGATTCCCAAGCAACTTGCATTACATTTTATCAGTTAATACGTTCACTATATAGTAGTTCTATAAAAGCAACAATGCTCCCCATAATGCAGAACAATAAATACAACACAACCTTATTGCTTAAATATAGCATTATATTTAATACAAGTGATTTATGAACACAAGTAACACCTAGACCCAAAATATGCCCTTAAAAGTATCATGATCTTGCATATAAACACACTTGAGTTTACACAAACTCGGCTCAAGAATTCCAGCGAGGGAACAGCATCCATCGGCCTGTCTGTCTCTGCAATGTGAATATCCTCTGAAGGTTTTTGCAGATCAGACTCCCTGCTGACTTATACTGACTTAACATCTGAATTTAGACTTTTTTTTAAAGAGGCATTTTAAAACAGGTTGTGGGAAGTTGTAGGGAAGAATATCACCCGCAATAGTGTGGTAAAACACAAAGTCTTGTGAAAAAGTGTGACTCATGACATGTACTCTTTCACATACTCACAGGATTTGATCTGTGGTTGTTCTGTATACGCAGGTTTTAGAAAGGCCTCTTTGAAAAACCACATCACATTAACCAGCCAGAGAAAGGGGAGGAATGCGAAACCACCTGAGGAAAAAAATTAGCTCACTGAAAACAACAACACTTGTACACAAAACATATTGAAAAGTTTCACGATATCTCATTGTCACAACATACCTAGATAGTATCTTCTGCAGAGACTAAGCTTCTCCTCATTGGGAATACGTTCAAGATTCATGGTGGAGTCGGTATTTGTTGTTGTGGTGGTGATGGGTTTTCTGTGAAGAAAAGAGTTCGTTGATAAATCTAGCCACAGATTTCCAAGTGAACTGATCAATATCCTTAAACATTGCTGCCATCTGCCTACTCAAGACAGTACTGCCATAACACAGTGATTCACATGATTGCTACAGCTACAGGGAAATTGAGATTACTGTGACACATCATGCATTAAAGCATCGTCACAGATTTGTCATATAATAAAATAATCTAATCAAGAATACAATAAGGACACTGCTTGGAAAACAGTCTAAATAATCACGGCAATAAGATGAAAATCGATCTAACCTACACCTCAGTCAAAACAGCATTACTGGACTGCGAGCAAACAATAACCGATTGCATACGTCAGACTGTCTTCTGTAAATCCTTAAACTGATCGTTCGTTTTAATAAAGTTAGGTGGATACCTTAACAGCCGAGCTCAGATGAGAAAACGAAGGGTTTAACACAACAAAGGCGCGGGGGAAACAACTTTTATGGTTCCGCTTCCTGATGAAAACTATGACGTGACGTCACTCCACGGCGTTGCATGATGGGTATTGTAGTTTTCTATAACATGCGTGAGGAGCGTGACTGGAATTCATCATGGGTTGTACAGTATTTAACCCTTTGGTCTAATAGCGTAATTAGAGAATGCCACAAAAAAAAAAGTCCAGATCGCATTTCACCCCAAATTCAAAAGACAAAAAAAAAAAAAAAAAAAAAGAAAAGACAAATAAATACATAAAAGACAAAATAGGCTACTACAATCCAATCCGCGTAAATTTAAGTCATAAAAGCAAATACTGATGTACATAATGATAAATAAATACCAATTGATAATCTTAATAAATACTATATTGATGATTTTATTGTATGATTTTAACCAGATACAACACAAGAGATGTAAGCATGAATGCTCTTCTTTTCTTGATTTTGTCTATTAAAATGGTTTAAATCACTGAAATGTTATAACAAGTGAATGGAATTAACTATAATTATATTATTTGCCACACTAAAAAAAAACAAACAAAAAAAAAAAAACAAGGTCTTACTTTTGACCTATAGAAACATAAATATTCCAAATAAGTCCACAGTTTTATTTGATTAAAGTAATTATTAATTATTAAATAAGAAATAATAATTATAAATATACAATACAAAAAATACAAAAAAAAAATGAATTGATAAATAAAGTTTGTATGTATCAAACTTACATATATTTTTGTATTATAAATTTTGACATTATAAAAATAATATAATACAAATATATTTTTTAATAAAACAACGATATCTTTTAATGTATATTCAATACTTGACAGCTCTGTCCAGATGTTGTGGAAGTACGCTTCATTCCCAGCCTACACGTCCCATAGTGCACCGCGCGTCCACCCCCCTCCCATCAGCGCGTTCCCTCTTCTCGCAGCCTGAGTTTCTGTCTATCGGTGTTGTTGTTGATGCGATGATGGCGGCAGCGGGATGCGGATCAGCAACCGCCGCTGCCGTTGTGGGCGCAGGCGGTATGGGCGCGGCGCGGGGTCGCTTCCCCGGTCGGCCTTGGTCGTCACGGAGCCGTTTGCGTTCGGAGAAGCGATGGCAGCTCGGCCGCTCTGGGACAGATCTAGACGAGATCTCCTCCAACGGAGGCCCGAGGCCCACCTGCCTGGTGCTCGCGCTGAACGAGGACCAGTCTCACTTGCGCCTTCTCGGGCTTGAGGCGAGCTACAAGAGCCTGGGAGAGGCTGGATACAGCTCGAGTGGAAGCGAAGAGGTCAGTGCATGGTTCAAACTGTCGTTTTTCACTGTAGTATTCAAATGCACCAATGTGCGCTTGCCTTTACGTGACCGTGTTTCATAGGAAGGAATAAGAATACAAGTAGCGCGAGCGCATTGACTGCCGTATAGCGTTACATTAAAACACGGAGGGGGAGGGGGGCAATTCCTGTAGCATTGTAGCTCACAGCAGAATGAGGGTCAGAGATCATGCAGTTGGATTTTTATTTATATATTTAATTTCATACAGCTGTAGGTGTTGCATATAAACACCACTGTATGCGTTTGTTGATCCTCTTTGCACATGCACATGCATATGGTCTTTTTTTCCCCCCTATGCATGCACCAGTTGCAACACCCAGTTTGCTGGACTTGATTCTTGTGACAGATTGCTGATAAGAGCTCATTCAGTGCTGGATCACCTGCAGTGAAGAACAATGTTACTTTGATGCTTAGAAGGTCATTCCATTACAATCAATAAATATATAGGTGGAAACAGTGACTTTATCAATGCAAAGCTGACACAAACTTTTACATACGCTTTGTGGGATTTGTCTCAACACATCAGACAAAATTCAGTGAATTTATTTTATTTATTATTTCATTTGCATCTTATTTTTACATTATGATGCATATTAGTCTGTCCCTTGTCAGTGTTTCCATATTCCCATGTGTATTTGCAACAAATGATGTAAATGCATATTTATATTCTAAGATTTTAGTTATAATATTTGTAGATAATTATATTTGTAGATTTTAGGCATAATATACAGTCAATATATACAAAATATACAGTATATATTTGTTTTTTTTTGTTTTTTTTTTTATTAGTGAGTGCAGGACACTATAGTTCATTTATGTAAGTGAGGATAGCAAAATAAAGTAAACTGACATATTATATATAAAAATTTGGGACCAAAAATTATTCAGACACTTTGACCTGACCATGTTTTGCTTGTGTTATCTGACATAATTAAGATTAATTTTTTTCTGACACAGTTTAACTCTGAGATCTTGTCATATTTTATTACCCTTTTTTTAAACTATAGTAAATAAACTGTATTAATGAATGAAATGTTCAAGGTGTCTGAATAAATTTTTGCTTTGACTGTATAGGGAGACTGGAAAAGCGTAGCGCCAGATCACAGTCCACACGAATACTCGTACACAAAACCTCTGGTGGTGCGTAGATCCAAAAATAACTCCAAGATCAAAAAGCATAAAAAGATCCGCACACAAGAATTGGGCCAAAAAAGCTCAAAAGAATTTTAGTTATAATATTTCTAGATAAAATATTTGTAGTTTTTAGGCCTAATATATGTAAATTGTAGTTATAATATTTGTAGATAAGTGTATTTGTCGATTTTAGGCTTAATATATGTAGATTTTGGATATAATATTTTATTAAATTTAGTAGGCATGGTATTTTATTAAAAAGACTTCCCTGGTTATGGTATATCTAAAGTATATCTTGTTACTTTTATTATCAGCCTAACCTTAATATTCTATAAATTCTCATAATGACGTCATCGTCTTGTTCTGATGTGAACTTTATAACACAATCATACATATATTTAGTTAGGTGTGTCAGATGACGATCTTAAATGTTACTGTGGTTTTGTACAGTAGACAACTGATTATTAAAAACTGGACATTTGTAGCAATGTAAGTGTTTTTTTCCTTTTCTGTAGCGTCATGACTTTGTACGAGGCTACTAAATAAATGATAAAATTGACAAACCTGTTATGTTTTTAAAGGAATATAGCTATATCATATTAACATAAATGTTGAAAATGTAGCGTGAACTTTTTAAAAAAGTTTGTGTGATCTAATCATGGCTGTAATCACACCATGTGGTGTTATGACACTCTGTGCTTGTCAGTTTTATGTACAGGGTTTCCACGGTAATATAAAACATGGAGTTATTATGAATTGTAAAACTGTGATTTGCAAACCTGTTAAAGTCATAGAAATGTGTGTACTAGTTTTAATAGTTGTGCTTGACTTTAAAATATTTCATTAGCTAGAAATTGCACTTTGTGAGTGCACTGAATTTTTTATTTTATTTTTTAAAGTCCTTATCCAGTAATCTTGAGCTGTGAGAAAAGTCATATGAATTCATTGGTCAAAAGGCGTGGGAACCCTGTATGCAGCTTTTTCTTCCTGGTGCACTTGTTTCACCTATGCGTCATGTATCATTGGCTTGGAAATGTGCTATGGTTACTTGTGTTGTGTTCTCTGAGCAGAAACAACTGAAATGGAGAAAAAAAAAAAAAAAAAAAAAATATATATATATATATATATAAAATAATGATCAGGGTCAAAGTTTTGTGGACATTGAAGGCTTGAAGACACTTTGACACTTGCCTCATATTAAAATAGATACAGAGCCATTGTCTGTGTATTAGCTTCTTTGAAGTTTACAGTTTCGTTTTTCAGTTAACAGCTTGAAGCTTTGTGCAGATTTTACAAGTGTTGCAGGGTCATGTCTGCCAACATGCTGTCTGTTGTAACACTGTGTATAGGATGTGATATTAGTCAGTATAGAGTATTTGATCATGCATGTAAACTTATCAAAACACATCAAATTGACGTTAAAATAACAGAGATTATGTATAGGTGAACAGCACTTTACCTGGGGGCTTTTTCTTAATACTAAATAATTAATCAGTTATTTTCAAGTTCACTAGGGTGGATAACAGCGGAGTTGTTCCAGTTGCGTTGTTTCACACAACAGAATAGTGGAGTTGTTTCAGTTCAGTTCTTTCTTTGTTTTTGAGCATGAACAGTGTTCTCTGAAGTGTGAAACAAGAAATGTATGTCTTCTACAGTTCAGTGTTTTAACACTTGTAAGGCCTAATTCTAATAAGGCCTTAAATCTTTGTCAAACAGAAATTGCATTACTTTGTTGAAGTTTTCTGTTTATATTCAGTACATTATTGACCAAATGAATCTTAAACAAGACATTAACCTATCATATGATGCTCATTTATGCAGAAAAGTGTCACAAAACCTTTATGAATAACATATAAAAAAGGCATAAATGTGCAGTGGTCTCTTAAAAATATGTACTAGGCTACCTGTTTTAAAGCCTCAGCAACATTTTGAAAAATATGCAAATTTATACATTTGAATGTCTTGTTTTTTTTTTTTTTTAACTGATATTTTCATATACATTACCGTTGAAAAGTTTGTGCTCTGTAAGATTTTTTTAAAATGTTTTTGAAAGATGTCTCTTATGTTCACCAAAGCTGCATTTATTTGATCAAAAATACAGTAAAACAGTAACAATTTAAAATAACCAATTTCTATTTTAATATATTTTAAAATGTACTTTATTCTTGTGATAGCAAACCTGAATATTCATCAGCCTTTATTTCAGTCTGCAGTGTCCATATTATCCTTCAGAAATCATTTTTAAATGCTGATTTGCTGTTCAAGAAACTATTTTTTAAAATTATAATTATCAGTGTTGAACACAGTGTTGAAACCGTGATACATTTTTTTTCAGGATTCTTTGATGAATAGAAAGAACAGCATTTATGCCTGTCTTTACTGTCATGTTTGATCAATTTAATGCGCCCTTGCTGAATAAAAGTATGTTTCTTTAAAAAAATCCCAAACATCTTACTGACCCCAAACTTTAGAACTGTAGTGCATTTATGTAATGTGTACTATGTTACAGTAAATGATGATGTAAACCAGCAGAGGATTGCAAAGACAACAAACAAGTAAAACGTACACTTGAAACAAGTTACACTTTAAATTCAAATGTGTTTAAGTTTGCTTTTATTTTTTGACTTTCAGGGAGTTGAATTCAAAGGGTTTGAAGTTCAAAACGAAAATGGCAGCGCCCCGGTTCGGGCTGGACGAAATCCATGTAAACGTAAGTGTGGCTTCAAATGCAAATAATTCAGAAAATCTCAAAGTCTGCGTTTGTATAGCTTTTTACCTTAAAATTATCCTATACGTTTTAAGCAAAAAAAAAAAACACCAGTAATTTTAGTAATTTTTCATCTTGTACAACAGAGCGTCACTTCAAGGACTCCAGAACAAACAGTGTTGGCATAGTTCATTCAAAAGATACATGTTATTATTTCAGTCTCCACTTGATAGTCACTGGAGCTTGTGACTTACATGTTTGAATCACTTGACTGTAATTTACCACTGTGGAATGAATATAATTAAATTGTAGTTGAACTTAATTCTATCTTGAATGGTCTGTTTCAGGTGATCGTGCTTCAGCAAAGTCGTCAAGGAGGATACGTCAAAGGCTGGCTCTTCCAGTCTCTCCTTTAGTGGAAAGCACAGGTTCAAAAGATCCTCAAAATGATTCAGGTTCTGTTCAGCAACTACACAGTCAAGAGTCTCTAAAGGACACATCTGTAGATGATAATGGTGGTGGTGGTGGTGATGGAGGACCAGAGAAGCCCACCAGGAGAAAAAGGGGGTCAACAAAACAGGAGACCCAATCAACTCCAAGGATCACAATCAAGTTGGTGGCCAAAAAGACAGTGGTTACAGTCCAACGTAAATCTGGTAAAAAACAGAAGGAAATCAAATCTGAAGTTACAGAGAGTCAGTGTGCCCAAATCTCAAATGCTCATGTGAAATTAAAGACAAACGTACCAGCCAGTGAATGCAGTGCTGGTGAGGCAAAGCAGGAGGTTTGTACTAGAAGGCGAGGAAGATCTGCTGACAAGAAATCAGAATCCACTCCACAAACAGATACTAAAAATGAGACCAATGACCAAAAACTGAAGCTGAGGAAATCAACCCGAAGGTCTCAAAATCCACCTCCCAATGAAAGTAAGGAGCCAAAACCCGATGATAAGTCAGCACAAGAGGCATCTGAGGTAAATAAGCTTGTGATTAGGAGACAACACAGAAGGTCCTCAAATGTTCCACAGGAATCTGGAAACCAGAGTTTAGCAGAGTCTTTGTTGGAGGTCTCAACAATTGATGAATCCAGGTCCCCTTCAAAGAAGAAAAAAAAGAAAAAGAAGAAGAAAAATCGTAAAGAATCTGAAAGGAATCAGGAGCCTCATTCACCATCAGCAAAAGATCTTGGCCACTCAACTGATGATCCTCAAAAACTTGCTTTTGACAATGATTTTGTTGGAATTCCAGGTTTGAAACTGACCAGAATACGAAACCCCAAAGCCCGGTCTCGCAAGAAACGCTGCAAGTTTGTCTGGACTCTTACACTGGTGAAAAGCAAAAGCAAAGATTCCCGCATCCAAGAGAATCCAAGCAAAACCCAAGAAAGCAAAACTTCCCAAGTCCAAGATGACCTCAACAAAATGCAAGTGATCAAACCCCAAGATTCTCAAGTCCAAGAGAGTCCAAGCAAAGCAGACGAAAGCCCCAGCACAGAGGCAGAGCCTCCTTCTAAGTGTGATGAGGAAGTAGATATTTCTACAGAAGCAGAATCCACATCCACTCCTTCTAATACCTTGGAAGCTAGCTCTTCGCAGGAGTCACAAAACATACAGAACACTGCCAGTGATGTATTTCCCAAAAGCCCAGAGAACCCAGTGGCCATTAAGAAGGGTGAAGAGACCTTAGAAAAGGAAAACGAGGAGGTTCTTGAAAGGTCAGAGTCAATTGCAACTGAAGCACACCCAGATGAGGCCACTCAGACGGACCCTGAAGATCTCATCAGTAACGATACCGTTCCACCACTTCAAATCAAAGTTGTCTCCTCACCAGGTAAAAACAACAGTCTAAAGCAGTCCTTTTTAATTCAGCAAGTTACAACTTCACCTGAAACAAAAGAACCTGCAAAAGTCGAAGACCATCAGCATTCAGAAAAGAGTGAGAATTTATTGGAAATTACTGCTACCACTCCTGCCCCCAAAGTAAGGAACAAGCTATGTCAAAACACTGCTCGGAAGAAACGTACAAGACGCAATCACTGGACAATTTACAGACGAAAGTGCAGGCGAAAGTGCAAATTGAGTGCATCTCAAGAAAACCCTGCTTCTGAAATTGCAACTGAAACTGAATATCAGGTGGAGGAATCGCCAGTATCTCCAGCAGCAGTGCCAGCACCTGTAGAATCCAAACCAAAAAAGCATTTAAGTGAAGTTAAGCAGAAAAAAGGTAAAAGGTCCATTCCACCAGCTACAGAACCATTACCTGAAGAAGCCGAATCTCAGGTCATCGAACAAACTGTTGAATCACCTCCGACCAGTCCTTATCTTGGGACAGAACCCCAGCCAGAGATAAAACTTGAGACAGCATTAATTGAACCTGAAGAGGTTCTAGTTTTAGAGCCTTCCATGAGAGATCACCCACAGGTACCACGTCCCTCGCACAGGCAAATAAAACGGGTCAAACGTAGAAGAAAGTCTTTGATTGGACGGCGAATAAGAAATCCAAAATTGCAAAAGAAGAAGTTGGTTGAGGTTAGTGACGATTGCCCACAGATGACAGGGTCTGAAGTAGGGGAGTCTAAACTAGTTGGTATATTCTCAACAAAGTACAAGAGGAAACAAATTTCGAGTCTTCAGTCATTAGAGGGTAGACGGAAAAAAGCTAAGCTCTTATCCAAGCAGGTTGAGAACACCAGCGGAGATCAACTTTCTGATCAAGCAGAAAAGGATTCTGTGAATGTGAAAATGGACCAAGATCAAGACATCCAACGCAGCAAAACAAAGTTTGTGAAAACCATCAGACATTTCATAATGCCAGTTGTTAGTGCCCGATCCTCTCGGGTTATCAAAACGCCAAAGAGGTTCATGGATGATCTTGGTATGTCAGATCTTCCTCGCAAGAACTCCCAAAAGAAGCTTGGTCTGCAAACAAAATCAAAGAAACCTGATCCCAATGAAAGCGGTGAACCTGGATCCCTTCAGTCTCAGGATGAAGATGAAGTGAGTGAAACTGATCTTGATTTGTCTTCCACTTGGGAATCAAAACCTAAATCACCTGATGACCCTGAGAACTTCAGTGAGGAGAAGCAGCCTGGGAAAAGGCGATCGCTACTCAGAGATCCTGGTTTCAAATGGGGAGTGCTGGAGCCAGCCAGTGACGATGTGTATACCTTTGATGAAGATCTTGACAAGGAGTTGGAGACCTTGCTATCTGCCAAAGATTTTACAGTGGACCCGTTTATTGATCCCGTCCAAAAGAAGAAAAAATCCACAAAATTCAAAGCGCAAACATCAAAATTTAGGTTATACAAAAAGCTTAAACTCAAACAGAGCCTCTCAAGGTGTAAAAAGACCCCAAAGGACAAAGTAGGCAAAGTTGAATCATCCCCTGCCAAGACACAGAAGAAGGAGTTGGAAGAAGGAGCCAGTCTAATAAAGTCTCTCAGAGACATGAAGAAGGAAAAAGCAAAACTCAAGATTGAGGATCTCAACACCCCTGGGGTTGTTCGCAAAGTCTCCATCTGTGTCCGAGCTCTGAGTGCCAAGTTGCTGGCGCAACACCAGGCAAAAGACATCCAAGAGGATGACCTGCCAGATGAGTTTTCCATTCATACAGACATCTCTCTTCCCAATAAATGCAAAGGTAGGCAAATATTTCATTTATCTAACCCTTTAATTATTAATACATTTTGACTGCTTTAAAGTACACTTGAAATCAGAATGGACTCTTGTAATACATGTTCCTGGTTCCGTTATAAACAAATCATCAGTTCACAATATTCCAAAGAATTTGTCTTTCTAAAATATTCCTATTAGTCAACAGTTAAATTAACGCAGTTTGTGTAATAATGTTTTCTACAACCATTGAGTATTTTATGTCAAATAATTTTAACTTTAAGGTTTGTTAAAAAGAATTACTTGACAGTATTCTTGACGTGTCCAACCATTTTTTTCCTTCTCAGATTTTGATAAGATGCATCTCACAGAATCAGAAGAACTAGTTTCTGAGGACCCTCAGAAACATGCTGTTGACACTGAGGAGAAAACTACCACCCAGCGCCCTCGCCTTACAGGAGCCAACAAGCGCATGTTCAACCTCCTCAAGAAAGCCAAGGTTCAGCTCATCAAAATAGATCAGCAGAAGCAGCTGAAATCATCTGGGGTAAGTCCATTTATCTGTTCATCGTATTTATCCTGTAAAACAGGTAATTGCAAAGTTTTGCAAATATATTGACCTGAAATGTGTGTATGATCGATTGTATAAATTTATACAAAAATATTTTGGTGTGATCTGGCTTTGTTTGAGAAAAATAGTATTAACATTGAATTACAACTCAAAGTAAAAGATGTTTTTTTTTATTATTATTATTGTTTTTTTTTTTTATGAATTTTTATATACTGGTGACTTCAAAATTTGATATATTTTGAATTTACTCATTATATATGGAACATTCTTTATCCACAAATGTAAATAGGGAGGAAAAAAAAAACTAAAATTTTACTCATTCTAAAATAGAAATAGGTCACTACTTGTATACATTAAAAAAAAAAAAGACAAAGCAAAAAAAAAAAAAATTTAAAGCCTTAAATTAATTCTTCGAATTATTTGTAGCTTTTGTACTTCATGTTTATGGACAACAATTTCTTGCTACTTTCTCTTTTCTTCTCTTCTTTTTTTTTTCTTTTTTTTCTTTTTTATATTTGTTTATCATAACATTTGTTTTGATGTAATTAATTTAACAGAGTTAGTACCTAGTTATTACCCAGTTATTGTAGTTACTGTAATAAGTATATTGTATATACTTGGAGAACAGGACTGTAAAATAAAGTGATACCAATGTTGTTTTAATCTGTTTTCACACTTTGGTAGCTTTTGCCAGAGGGTAGAATTACTGCAACAAAGAGACAGAGACGAAAACCAAAAGAACGGCTTGAAAATGCCTGTCCCAACAAGACTGATGCTTCTCCAGAGCAGGTATCAGGCAGCAGGTTTCTTTCTTCCCCCCCCCCCCCCCCCCTTTTTTTTTTATAAAACAAGATCAAAAAAAGAATTCTACTGAATAAACAGTTGTTGTTGTTTTTTTTCTTTTCTTTAGAATTTCTGTAAACGTGCTAGAATCTATTTTATTCTTATTTAATTTCATTATACTTTGGTATTGGTACTAAACATATGATAGAAATTCTGCCAGCAGTTCTGTTCATGTTCTTTTAAGATTTTACTAGGTCTGTAGGTGACTAGGTTATCACATGTTACTAGGTTATCACATTATTGCTAATTGTAATAAACATCAATTTGGCAAATATGATGCCAGTCAAATCAGTACGATAGAACAGAATTTGTTCAGCGCATTTGTTTATACATTACAAATCTCTCCATAAGGAACCTGCCAGAGGGGGGCCTCGCATTAAACACGTATGCAGAGCTGCAGCTGTGGTTTTGGGTCAGCCTCGTGCCATGGTCCCCGATGACATCCCTCGACTTAGTGCGCTACCCCTGCACGAGAGATCGGACATATCCCCTTCACCTGCAGAAAAAGGTACCATCACTTGCTCTGCAAACTGCAAAGATTAAGAAAAAACCCTAGAACCCTAGAGAGGATCCCATAATATACCTCAGTTAGTGAAAGTTTTGCTAGTAAAATCATTATTTTAGATGTTTCTACCAGTATTTTCTACAATATTGATAGTTTATGATGCTTGATAATGTGCTGTTTATATATTCAAATCATATCTTATGTGATTTATGAAACATTTATGAAACATTTCTAAACTGTTCCAAAACCTGGTTAGCTACTAGACAGCATTGTATTTGCCTTAAAAAGTTACCTTTTGTTAATTATGTATCAAGGCTGTGTTTTGACATTTTCTGTCACTGTTGTAGGAGTCGAGTCTCACTCTGACCCTGAAAGCCCTGTATTACAAGAACACAGGACACCAAAGTTTCGCCGTGGTAGATCTCATTTTTTCGGGAACCGGTCCCGACGGTGTGGGGAGTGTAAAGGTTGCCTGCATGAGGAGGACTGTGGCAGGTGCATCAACTGCTTGGACAAACCCAAGTTTGGTGGCCCCAACACAAAACGCCAGTGCTGTGTGTAAGTATGCTAGTTCATGTTATTTTACCCAGACCACTTGACACTGTTTGTAATATAGTCCTTTCAGGCACTGTAGTTCATTGGAGAAAACAGCTTTTTTCTCCTCACTTCTCATTTTACATTAAAGGATTAGTTCACTTTCAAATGAAAATTACCCCAAGATTTACTCACCTTCAAGTCATCTTAGGTGTATATGACTTTCTTCTTTATGATGAACATAATCAAAGAAATATTAATAAATACCCTGACGCATCCGAACTTTATAATGGCAGTGAGCGAGCATCAACAAGTATGAGCTGAAGAAAGTTTCTCCATCCACATTCATCCATCATAAACACATTCCACTGACTCCGGGTATAAAATATCCATATTTAACAAGTTATGAAGTAAAATATCTAGCTTCCGCCCGACTACCTTCCATATTCAACGTACGAAGAAAGTGTAAAACTTGCAGTTCAAAAAGCTTACACTACGTCCTACGCCTTCCATATTCAGCTTACGGAAAAAGCTTAACTGACGTGACACCAGTTCTGTTTTTTGTTTTTTTTTTTGTAATTTGAATACAGAAGGCGTTCTGGCGGAAGCTAGATATTTACTTCATAACTTGTTACATATGGATATTTGGAAATGGATATGAAAGTGAACTAATCCTTTAAAAGTACTGTATGTAATTTTTTTGACTTGTACTTAAGCATAAAAATACCATAATATGTTTGTAGATATTTAGGAAAGATTCTAAGTTCACATACTTGTTTCTCTGAAAAACAATGCTACAGCCAGTTATTCTACTTTAAAATGTGTGTTCTGTGTCTAAATGACTGTTTTTGTTTTGGTAAGCGTTATCCTGCCCATTGCCAATTCACCCAGTGTTATTTCTACACCCCGTGTTGCCATTTGGTGGAAAAAAACAGCGTATTGCTGCCATGGAAGCCAGTAAACGAACTGGGTCAGAGATTGCAGATTCTACCTGACCTAAAAAGCCTCTGAATCCATTTAAAAAACTGACCACATTTAATATGATTAGAGGCATATTAAAATGCATATACAGGTGCTGGTCATATAATTAGAATATCATCAAAAAGTTGATTTATTTCACTAATTCCATTCAAAAAATGAAACTTGTATATTATATTCATTCACTACACACAGACTGATATTTTCAAATGTTTATTTCTTTTAATTTTGATGATAATAACTGACAACTAAGGAAAATCCCAAATTCAGTATCTCAGAAAATTAGAATATTACTTAAGACCAATACAAAGAAAGGATTTTTAGAAGTCTTGGCCAACTGAAAAGTATGAACATGAAAAGTATGAGCATGTACAGCACTCAATACTTAGTTGGGGCTCCTTTTGCCTAAATTTCTGCAGCAATGCGGCGTGGCACGGAGTTGATCAGTCTGTGGCATTGCTCAGGTGTTATAAGAGCCCAGGTTGCTCTGATAGTGGCCTTCAGCTCTTCTGCACTGTTGGGTCTGGCATATCGCATCTTCCTCTTCACAATACCCCATAGATTTTCTATGGGGTTAAAGTCAGGCGAGTTCGCTGGCCAATTAAGAACAGGGATACCATGGTCCTTAAACCAGGTACTAGTAGCTTTGACACTGTGTGCAGGTGCCAAGTCCTGTTAGAAAATGAAATCTGCATCTCCATAAAGTTGGTCAGCAGCAGGAAGCATTAAGTGCTCTAAAACTTCCTGGTATACGGCTACGTTGACCTTGGACCTCAGAAAACACAGTGGACCAACACCAGCAGATGACAGGGCACCCCAAACCATCACTGACTGTGGAAACTTTACACTGGACCTCAAACAAAGTGGATTGTGTGCCTCTCCTCTCTTTCTCCAGACTCTGGGATGAAGACTCTTTCATCAGAAAACATAACTTTGGACCACTTAGCAGCAGTCCCGTCCTTTTTGTCTTTAGCCCAGGCGAGATGCTTCTGACGCTGTCTGTTGTTCAAGAGTGGCTTGACACAAGGAATGCAACAGCTGAAACCCATGTCTTGCATACGTCTGTGTGTAGTGGTTCTTGAAGCACTGACTCCAGCTGTAGTCCACTCTTTGTGAATCTCCCCCACATTTTTGAATGGGTTTTGTTTCACAATCCTCTCCAGGGTGCGGTTATCCCTATTGCTTGTACTTTTTTTTCTACCACATCTTTTCCTTCCCTTCGCCTCTCTATTAATGTGCTTGGACACAGAGCTCTGTGAACAGCCAGCCTCTTTTGCAATGACCTTTTGTGTCTTGCCCTCCTTGTGCAAGGTGTCAATGGTCGTCTTTTGGACAACTGTCAAGTCAGCAGTCACTTCCCCATGATTGTGTAGCCTACAGACTTAGACTGAGAGACCATTTAAAGGCCTTTGCAGGTGTTTTGAGTTAATTAGCTGATTAGAGTGTGGCACCAGGTGTCTTCAATATTGAACCATTTCACAATATTCTAATTTTCTGAGATACTGGATTTATTTTCCTTAGTTGTCAGTTATAATCATCAAAATTAAAAGAAATAAACATTTGAAATATATCAGTCTGTGTGTAATGAATGAATATAATATACAAGTTTCACTTTTTGAATGGAATTAGTGAAATAAATCAACTTTTTTGATGATATTCTAATTATATGACCAGCACCTGTACATTAGCTGATCAACTTACAGTTTAAGGCTCATCACCTTCCATTGTCAGTTGCTCTCGTTCCTGTTGTGTGTCCTCAATCTGGCAACCTGTGGGGGAACCAACACTCTTCTGAATACATTTTGAATTTGGACTGCAGTACCCATTTCAAACACTAGCTGTCAATATTACATACTTCATCTTTAAAATAGGACCCTTTAAATTTTGTAACCATTAATATTTATTGTTAAAAAAAATTACTTTTTACAACAACCAGTTTTATTTTAGAATTTATTATATACTATTTTATATATATATATATATATATATATATAATATATATATATATATATATATATATATATATATATATATATATATATATTTATTTTTTTTTTTATTTTTTTTTATTTTTTTTTTCATTTTAGTTGAAAATGTGCTTTTATTTTTTATTTATTTTTTGTCTGTTTAGCTTTAACTTGTATTCATTTTAGTTTTAGTACATAAAGTTCAGTTACTATCCAAGGCAACATTTATAATTTTCATTTAGGTTGCTTTGGCAAGGTTCAAGTTTTTTATTTCAGTTTAATTTCAATTCACAAAAACTCTGTAATAATAGTTTTAGTTTTAGTTTAAAAATTACAACATTGTCAGCAACCTCCATGCATACAGGTAAAAATTTGTTTAAAGAAAATACCAAATTACTTGACAAAACTTTTGTCGCCTAATGTACAGGGAACCATCTAAAAAATGGCATTATCAAACCCATGTGTTTTATTTTGTTAGTTTTTGACCTGTACAAAATGTTATGCCCCTGTTTTAATTACATTTTCTGCAACAATTTTCTTGCTTTTGTCTGATTCAAGGTCCTTATATTTTTCGAACTTGGAATCAACGCAGTCCTGTCCAAATTAAATCACTCTTTCTTATTATTATTTTATTTTTTATTTTTTTAAGATACAAGAGATGTGATCAGGTTGAAGAAAGGAAGGCCTTGAGGCTAAGTGGCAAGCTTCAAAAGGGTAAGAACACGTTTTAGAGTTAAAGCCAGCATACAAAATGAAGTGCTGTGTGTATTTTCTTTGTATGTCTGGTATAAATGTCTGGTAAAAATCATTTTCAGGGCATGGAAAGAAGAGACGCTCCTTGATAAGTGCGGGTTACTCAAGTAATGAGGAATGTGAGGGCGGCGATGGAATCAGCCGGACATTTCCACCCTCTCTAGGCGACAGTCCATCTGTGCGGAAACAGCCGCGGCGACACGTAAAACCACGTTCCTACTGCGACCTGTTGGATTATGACTCCGATTTTGACTGGATAGGAGCTTCAAATTCCACCTCCCCAGCCCGCAGGAGAACTCCTGGTCCTCGCAACTCAGGTTAGATCTTAGTGATCAGATTTTATTTATAACTGGTTCCGTTTTTGAAAAGTGGAATTGAAACCAGAATCTCATTTGTTTCACATTTATTTACTTGCATTATTGTTCTGAAAGTCACAGTTCTGTTTGTATGAAATGCACCACAGATTATGTGTCATTTGACGACTTCATTGGTGACGCTTTTGACGAGGGAGTGCGCCATCGCCGACCTGGCTTCCACAAGGTTCCTCCCATCAAACGGAAAGTTGAGAAGGTATTCATATTGCTGATATTGGTGAACTCTTTCAAAGAGTCCTGTCCTCATTCAGCCAAAATGTCATCGAAAGCAACTTCCATTGTTCCTTTGTTTGCAGAGCCCTCAGGAACAGACGCCACCCAGCGTCCTTGCAGCCCTCGCCAATGGTTTTGCAGAGAGGGAACAGGAGCCTGCAGAACCCACACATAAGATCCGTGTTGATTTTAAGGTAGATATCTATCCACCTTATTCCTGATGAGCCTACTGTGTTTTGAATTGTGGGTGGCACTTCCAGTTTGGGGAACTTCCAATTCAAAAAGACTGAAATGAATCATTTTAAATCATAAGGTTGACCTATAAATAAAGCGTCAGTTTGACTGAAAGAGCTGTCCATTTTCCTTCCAAGTTTTATTTTCAGACATTATGATTGGTATTTTAATGTGACGTTTTAACAAGAATATATATGGCAAGAGCTCTTTTTAGTCGCTGCATTCTTTTCCTCGTGATTACTTTCATTTTTCCATTTCCAAAGAATAGTGCTTTTGAGGTTATTCATGGTCTGTTGAAAGTACCTTGTTGATGCTTTTACACTTTTAAATGTCCTTTTAGTGTTCGATAGTTGAAGGGTGAGTAGAATGTCATCTCATTGTACCCAGTTAAAAAAACAAAAAAAAAACTGTTACGTTAATAAAGGGTTAGTTCATAGAGTGAGGCTTTCACCTATTATTTACAGCTTAAAGGGTTAGTTCACCCAAAAATAAAAAAATATATATAATTAATTACTCATTCTCATGACGTTCCACACCCGTAAGACCTCCGTTCATCTTCAGAACACAAATTAAGATATGTTTGATGAAATCCGATGGCTCAGAATGGCCTGCATTGCCAGCGAGATAATTAATACTTTCAGATGCCCAGAAAGCTACTAAAGACATATTTAAAACAGTTCATGTGACTACAGTGGTTCAACCATAATATTATAAAGCGACGAGAATTTGATTTTTTGGTGCACAAAAAGTATTCTCGTTACTTTATAATATTAAGGTTGAACCACTGTAGTCACATGAACTGTTTTAAATATGTCTTTAGTAGCTTTCTGGGCATCTGAAAGTATTAATTATCTTGCTGGCAATGCAGGCCTCAGTAAGCCATCAGATTTTATCAAAAATATCTTAATTTGTGTTCTGAAGTTGAAAGAAGGTCTTACGGGTGTAGAACGACATGAACGGGTGGGTAATAAATTACAGATTTTTCATTTTTGGGTTAACTAACCTTTTCAAGGCACAATATGTAAGATTTTTTGATTAAAATATCCAAAAACCACTAGAACAGTGTTATATATTTTGTTGACTTGTGTACTCCCATTATCCCGAATGTTTAAATCTAGAGAAATAAGCAATTTTAACCAGAACACAAACTGTGTGCTTTCAACCACACCCTGCTTCATACTACAGTAATGTTAATAAATCTTAAATACATTAGCTCATCCATGAATATGACTTCTGCCCAAGTCTCGTCGGATTCTTTTCCATCGGATGTAGGGGTGAAGACAACACTTCCCATGATTCCGCAAAATCAAGGCATCATCAAGCTACGCCTTTGTTTTGAATAAGCGGCCTCTTGAGACAAAAACTACATAGTGTGCCTTTAACGGAAGTTACAACCATATTTCGCGTAAAGCATCATGGGGCGTAGGAATAAGCTGGATATTCCTTTACAAATCATGAGTATAAAAATCAAGTGCTGTTCTACACAGATGTTCTGATGTCAGCACTGCAGTATTTTGCCACATGATGGCAGCACCTGATTCAGGGCATGATCGAACTATGTGGTGCTAAAATGTAACTTACTCCTCTCTGTTTCTTTCCACAGGAGGACTGTAGTGTGCAGAGCGTGTGGGCGACCGGAGGTCTGAGCATCCTCACATCTGTACCCCTCGTGCCCCAGTACGTCTGCCTGCTGTGCGCCAGTAAAGGCCAACATGAGGTAAGTCCTGGCTGATCTTCATTTCAGCAAAACCTTAGCAATGTTTGTTTTGAACTTCATTTTTGTTTATCTTGCCCACATTGCTAAATGTTTGAAATACTTGAAACTGATGATACATGAAAAACACCTTTAGTTGGAAAAACCAAGTGAGTTTCACTGGTATTGTGAAAACCTGTATTTTTTTTTGTCATTGTGACAACCTTATGTTGTGCAGATGCTGTACTGTCAAGTCTGCTGTGAGCCTTTCCATCGCTTCTGCTTGGACCCTTCAGAGCGTCCACTGGAGGAGAACAAGGAGAACTGGTGCTGTCGTCGCTGCAAGTTCTGCCGCGTTTGTGGCTGCAAGAATAAAGAATCCAAGGTAGTTTGCGACACTCTGAAACTTGATCTTGTCACACGAGGACTATAATGTTGTTTTTGTTTCAAGCGCGTGCTGCAGTTTTGTCTTCTGTCGCTTTAAAGGATTAGTTCACTTTCAAATGAAAATTAACCCAAGCTTTACTCACCCTCAAGTCATCCTAGATTTATATGACTTTCTTCTTTCTGATGAACACAATCTGAGAAATATTAATAAATATCCTGACACATCCGAGCTTTATAATTGCATTAAGCATTAGTATTACAATGAGTATGAGCTGAAGAAAGTGTCTCCATCCACATCCATCTATCATAAACATACTCCACATGGCTCCGGGGGGTTAATGAAGGCCTTCTGAAGCCATTTGATGTGTTTGTATAAAAAAAAAAACCCATATTTAATGAGTTATGAAGTAAAATTTCTAGCTTCCGCCAGACCTCCTTCCATATTCAAGTTACGAAGAAAGTGTAAACTGGCATTGCGTCATTTACACTTTTTTTCATAAGTTGAATAGGGAAGGCGCAGGAAGTAGCATTTTGAAATATGGATTTTTTTTAATTTTTTTTTTTACACAAACGCATTGCTTTGCGTTGTGGTGCAAACTCTTATATATTTAAAACTATATCTTTATCATTATAGTTATTACCCTAGGTGTGAACAGACATTAACCTAAATTTAAAGGTCATAATTTCAGATTCTTATTCCTGAGTTATCTTAACTGAATTTCTTCTGGGGTGTAGAGCAGATTTGTTGTGAACATTTTGTGACATACACTACTGTTCAAAAGTCTGGGGTTGATAATTTTTTTTTATTTGGTTTTGAAAGTCTCCTATGCTCACCAAGGCTGCATTTATTTGATCAAAAATACAGTAAAAGCAGTAATATTGTGAAATATTATTACAATTTAAAATAATTGTTGCAGCTATCACTCCAGTCTTTAGTGTGTCACATGATCCTTCAGAAATCTTAATATGATGATTTGATGCTTGAGAAACATTTCTTGTTATTATCAATGTTGAAAACGGTTGTGCTGCTTAATATTTTTGTGCAGATTGTGACACTTTTTCAGGATTGTTTGATGAATAGAAAGTTAAAAAGAAGCATTTATTTGAAAAATAACTTTTATAACCTTATAAATGTCTTTGTTTGATTACGATTACGGATGCTAAGGTTCAAAGGCACGAATCACGATTACAAAAAAATCTACTTGCGTTGTTCTGCGTGCTTAAGAGGTGTGTTTAGAGCATGTTACGTGTGAGAGGCGAATCACAGCTACTTTAGAGTGTAAAAGGTCTAACCCAGCACAAAAGAAACTACCAGTGACATAAGCATTTGCTAATTGGTCGAACGCACGTGAAACACCAGCAGCCGCCATTTTTTAAAAGCTGTGTACTCATCCTATATATTTACTCGGTAGCACTTTTTTTTTTACAGTACATGTGCTTTCCTGGTACATGTATAGTAATTATGTTGTACATTCAGGTAAAAGAATGGTAACACAAGGTACTTACCTGACATGTATGTACATGGAAACCAATAAGAAACACTGCTGTACTTTCCAATGGTACATACATGGTAATTACTTTGTACCTATAGACAAGTGTTGGGTAATAACAGGCACTTACTTATAATGTCCATGTATGGTAACTATTTTGTTGAAACATTAGTCATTTAGGATGGAAGCAGATTTGATTTCTCTGGTCAATGTTTTTGCAGCCTCTGCTGGAGTGTGAGAGATGTCAAAATTGTTATCATCCTGCCTGTCTGGGTCCCAACTATCCCAAACCCAACAAACGTAAGAAGCCTTGGGTAAGTTATTCACAGAGGGACTTTCCTCGATGTTCAAGACCTACAGACTACAGTTTCAGTGTGCTTTGAAGTCTTCAATGACATTGCTTTTTCATCAGAATGTCAGAGCAAGCCACAAAAAGTTGTGCAGCATACATAGAACTTCCGTTAGGATCAGGTGAAATAACAAATGCAAGACTCTGAAGTGCACATTCATGTTTATATTGTATAATTCAGTTCACCCACGAATGATCATTCTGTCATCACATTCTGTAATTTTGTAGATTGTTTATATAAAATATTTATAAAGGCGTGTGTGTGTGTGTGTATAATGACAGATGTTTTCATTTTTGATCAGACTTTCCCATTACAGTTTCAGGATGATTTTTGAGTGTATGGAGGAAATGGTAATGGGGTTTTTTTTTTTGTTGTTTTTTTTTTAGGTGTGTATGACATGCATCCGGTGCAAGAGTTGTGGTGTGACACCAGGAAAGAGCTGGGACACTGAGTGGAATCATGACAAGGGTCTGTGTCCTGACTGCACTAGGCTGTTTGATCAAGGTGAGACTTGTAGGGTCTGAACAAAAATGCGATTTCAGCTATTCCAGGATCTTTTGGCTTCTGTTAGATTTGTCATCACCCATCCAGTCAGATTAGCTCAAACTACAAAGTAATGCACTATTTATAAATACAAGTTCTTGAGTATTTTTGTTCTTGGTGTAACATGCTAACATCATTTGGCATTTGCCTAGTGCAGAGCACAGCTGTTTCAACAGCTATCTGTTGCAGGAGTTAAGTTTCATGAATTTAGTTTTTGTCATTCGTATTTTCTTGTTTTTCATATGCTGGTATAAAATGTTGACATTTTAGAATGCAACAGTGTTTGTCAACAGTTTGCTCTAAATAGTGAAGTTAGTTGTATATATACAGTCAAACCAAACATTATTCAGACATTTTTGATATTCTTGATATAGTTTTACTAGTGAGTGCAGGACACTATAGTTCATTTATGTAAGTGAGGATAGCAAAATAAAGTAAACTGTGACATATTATACCCAAAAATTCTTCATACAGTGGACTACCAGTAAAATTGATAAAAATTTGGAACCAAAAATTATTCAGACACTTTGACCTGACATGTTTTGCTTAAGTGTTATCTGACATAATTAAGATTATTTTTTTCTGACACAGATCTTGTCATATTTTATTACCATTTTTTAAACTATAGTGAATAAACTGTATTAATAAATGAATCGTTCAAGGTGTCTGAATAAATTTTGGTTTGACTGTATGTGTGTGTGTGTGTGTGTGTGTGTGTGTGTGTATATATATATATATATATATATATATATATATATATATATATAAAATCTCAAAAATATTGTGTGTGTGTAATTTTACTATACATAGTACTTTAAAAAGTAATATGTTCCCAGGTGTAAGGTTGTAGTTTGTGGGTTTAGGTATAAACTAGGGATGCACCGATACCAGCTCATGTACTTGTACTCGTAAAAATACCCCCAATACCAAAGACCGATACCTCACGTGACGTAACTGACAGAATATTCCGTGCAGAGATACACCGGCAGCAGCAGCAGAAACGATGTCAGCCTCAGAGGTGTGGAAATACTTCAAAATTAATGATGACAACCCACACACTGCGAACTGCATGCTTTTAATCACAATTCATTATCGATTAGAGAAGGTGGGATAGGCGGAATAGCGCTGAATGACACAGACCAGAATCTCTCTCTCTCTCTCTCTCTCTCTCTCTCTCTCTCTCTCTCTCTCTCTCTCTCTCTCTCGCAATCCCATTTCTCTCCATGGTGTGGAGTATCTCACGTAAATACAGTCGGTTATGGCTTAAGTGGACGTAAACATTTGGGTGAAAACAGGACATGTCAGTATCCATGACATGCCTTAAAGGGACCGTAGCCTATATTTGTCATTTAATGTTAATAAAACAACAAAAGATGTTAAATAAATGTATACATGGTAAATAAACCTACTGTGTCTGAAAAACAAGTTTATTTAATTTGTATCTCTCTAGTATTTGTTGTATTGTTTGTACAATTTTTTTTTTTAATATAACAACAATTATATATATTGGTAATTATGCCCTTTGAAGGTTATTGGTTATGTTCTTTAAATTTGTGACAAGCACAAAAATTAGAGTAATAATAAAGAAGCTGTCCTATATTCATTAGTCTCACTGTGTTGAGCTTGGAAAACTGCAACATCACCAAATAAATGTATAGGCATCGGTATTGGCGAGTACTAGAAAAAAAGTACTCTTAAAAAATCGGTACTCTTACTCGGCCCTTAAAAAATGGTATCAGTGCATCCCTAGTATAAACAGGGCCTAAAACTATCTTTTTGCCACACTTGCTAATGGCCGGTGACTTCAGGAAATTTACCGGCCATAAATATTTTTTACCTGTCACAGTTAATTACTATCATAATAAAGTTACAAAATAACTTTATTAATAATCATTAATAAAGTTACAAAAGTTACTGAGTCAAGAGCAGTGAGTGATTTTTCTCTTTGTCCTTTGTGACACAGATAGCAGGTTTATTAGGCTGCTGCACGGAAATAATGCACGGATCCAACATACTGATACTTTACACACTCGTACGTTGTCTTTCTTAACTGTTTACATTCATTTAAGCCATAACCTACTGTGTTTACTAGGATACGCCAAGACTGTTTGTTTTCAGAAAACCTCCCACACCGTGCATGAGTAACGAATTAAGTTCCTTTCACGTCTTCTTGTGCTTGAATATTTAAATTGGCAAGGCTCAAACTTTCATGATGATGCAGCGCTGGCCCGTCAACTGTTTCAAGTGCGGTTCACATTTATTCACATTCATGTTCTCACAACATTGTTAAGATAAAAATGTTACCGGCAACTGTCGATTGACTCTTTCATATACTCCTCAACACCGATTTTTATTCGCATTTGGCACTGGCTGTAAAGATAATCTTAACTGGGTGGCATGATCTCATGAAACATATTTACAAATGGACTTTAAAAATGTTTTGCCACACTGACTTTTTAATATTTCTTCTTAATGTGAAAAACACCACGTGTAACAAACCCATCTGCACAAAGTTCATTTTCTGTGTGTGTAGGTAACTACTGCACCATGTGCTTCAAGTGTTATGAAGATAATGACTACGATAGCCAGATGATGCAGTGTTCCACATGTAACCACTGGGTCCATGCTAAATGTGAAGGTCTGACAGGTGAGTGACCTCTTCAGACCTACCTTCTGCTAAAGGCTGGGCAGAGTGGGATGGTCAGATGGATTATTTTATTTTACATAATATATACACATATATATATATATATATATATACACATATATACACATACATACATACACACACACACACACATTTATTTCACTAGTTCCATTCAAAAAGTGAAACTTGTATATTATATTCATTCATTACACACAGACTGATATATTTCAAATGTTTATTTCTTTTAATTTTGATGATTATAACTGACAACTAAGGAAAATCCCAAATTCAGTATCTCAGAAAATTAGAATATTGTGAAAAGGTTCAATACTGAAGATACCTGGTGCCACACTCTAATCAGCTAATTAACTCAAAACACCTGCAAAAGCCTTTAAATGGTCTCTCAGGCTAGTTCTGTAGGCTACACAATCATGGGGAAGACTGCTGACTTGACAGTTGTCCAAAAGACGACCATTGACACCTTGCACAAGGAGGGCAAGACACAAAAGGTCATTGCAAAAGAGGCTGGCTGTTCACAGAGCTCTGTGTCTAAGCACATTAATAGAGAGGCGAAGGGAAGGAAAAGATGTGGTAGAAAAAAGTGTACAAGCAATAGGGATAACCGCACCCTGGAGAGGATTGTGAAACAAAACCCATTCAAAAATGTGGCGGAGATTCACAAAGAGTGGACTGCAGCTGGAGTCAGTGCTTCAAGAACCACTACGCACAGAAGTATACAAGACATGGGTTTCAGCTGTCGCATTCCTTGTGTCAAGCCACTCTTGAACAACAGACAGCGTCAGAAGCGTCTCACCTGGGCTAAAGACAAAAAGGACTGGACTGCTGCTGAGTGGTCCAAAGTTATGTTCTCTGATGAAAGTCAATTTTGCATTTCCTTTGGAAATCAGGGTCCCAGAGTCTGGAGAAAGAGAGGAGAGGCACACAATCCACGTTTCTTGAGGCCCAGTGTAAAGTTTACACAGTCAGTGATGGTTTGGGGTGCCATGTCATCTGCTGGTGTTGGTCCACTGTGTTTTCTGAGGTCCAAGGTCAATGCAGCCGTATACCAGGAAGTTTTAGAGCACTTCATGCTTCCTGCTGCTGACCAACTTTATGGAGATGCAGATTTCATTTTCCAACAGGACTTGGCACCTGCACACAGTGCCAAAGCTACCAGTACCTGGTTTAAGGACCATGGTATCCCTGTTCTTAATTGGCCAGCAAACTCGCTTGACCTTAACCCCATAGAAAATGGGGTATTGTGAAGAGGAAGATGCGATATGCCAGACCCAACAATGCAGAAGAGCTGAAGGCCACTATCAGAGCAACCTGAGCTCTTATAACAACTGAGCAGTGCCACAGACTGATCGACTCCATGCCACGCCGCATTGCTGCAGTAATTCAGGCAAAATGAGCCCCTAAGTATTGAGTGCTGTACATGCTCATACTTTTCATGTTCATACTTTTCAGTTGGCCAAAATTTCTAAAAATCCTTTCTTTGTATTGGTCTTAAGTAATATTCTAATTTTCTGAGATACTGAATTTGGGATTTTCCTTAGTTGTCAGTTATAATCATCAAAATTAAAAGAAATAAACATTTGAAATATATCAGTCTGTGTGTAATGAATGAATATAATATACAAGTTTCACTTTTTGAATGGAATTGGTGAAATAATTCAACTTTTTGATGATATTCTAATTATATGACCAGCACCTATATTTTATTTATTTTTTATTTATTTATTAATATGATTTCATCTTATTTTATTTGATCTTAATTTTTATTTTTTCTGTCTAATGTAATAATACATTTTAACATGCAATCCAAATTTATCATTATCTCTTTATTTATTTATATTTCAGTGACACTTTTAGCCAAATTCACAAAACGGAAAGCCGGATATCATTGTTTTTTAAACAAATATTTTATGCTTATTTATTGTGCATTATAGGATAATTGATTATTTTTGTTTGTGGCTGGAATGAAAACATTCCTTTTTATCTGCAGGGAAATTGCCTTTTTTTCCTTCCACCATTTCAGTCATTGAACTGTTGTGTTCACAGGCTAAACATTTGCAGTCCTCTCATTTCTCAGCATTTACAAGAGAAATACATTGGAAATTTCACATTTGTAATGCTATGCTACGCAGACTCTTGCATTATTACTCAACTTGTATGTTTAGCAATCATTACCATTTGTTTTTATTAAATGATGCAAGGGAGTTGCAGAGAAAAAATAGTCACAGACTGCTCTGTCAATATTATACAGAAATGTTGACCTTTTTTTTTTTTCCTGAGAAAATTTCTGTAAGAAGAAGAAAGCTGAATCAGCGATTGAAAATCTACCACTTGCATCTGTGGCTGACTCTTCAAATTTTTTTTTTCTCACAGATGACTTGTATGAAATCTTGTCGAGTCTACCTGAGAGTGTGGTGTACTCCTGTCAGCCATGCTTACAAGAGCTGCCCGATGGAGAGGATGTTAATGGAGCAGGGTGGAGGGAACTGCTCGACCAGGAGCTGAGGACTGGCTTAGAGAGGGTGCTGTCTTGCCTGCTGAGCTCCACCCTCACCAAGCACCTGGTCACCTGCAAGGAGGTGGGCATCCAATCTCTCCTAGTATCTCAAACCTAGTATGCTGTACTTTTAAAACAACTGGATACTGTTGTTTGTTTAAAAAGCAGCTGGAGGCGCATAAACATTTGAAAAAAGTTTCCACAATTCCGCATGTTCCTTCCCAGGCTCAGGGTTCCCATGTTATTGAAAGTCACTGGATTGAATAGTCTGAAAAGTTATGTAATTGTTTCCTGTATCAGTGATCCAAACAAAATTCAAATCTGCTGTAAAGCAGCTCTAAAAAAGACAATATTGCCATTATTGAGCTGTGTAAAAATTCCTCAATGAATTCTCATAATGCACCGAAAACACATTTTATTATAACATATGGTTTTGTCAAAGTACCTGTAAATCAAACTAAAAACCATGAAATGGCCTAATGCTCCTATTAAATAGCAAAAAGATACAATTTAATTATAGTCTGTTTTGCGTCATCAGTTTACAGTGAGTGCAGAAGCACTGGAAACCAGTTGAGCATTATTTTCACATACTTAACATTTTTGTGGACATGGATGCTTTTACGATGCATTTAACATTCCAGCCCTGTCTTATAAAGCCCAGTATACAGGAAATGTCAGTATATTGTTGTACGTTGTATAATAAACATTTGAAAACTGATGTACAAAGAGTTTGCTCAAAGTGGGAAAATTTACAGGAAATTAACAGGATACATATAAAAAGGAACTTTAATCATTGCTTGATTATTTAAGGATTCCTAGTGCTTTGTCTTCCTTTTTTCTTTTTTTTTAGTGTGCTGCACTGGGTTCCCCGAACACTGGAGTTGAAGATTTGCCTGTTTGCGACTTTCGTGCTATTGGAAAGAAGTTTGATGATGGCCTGTACACATCCTTGGTCAGTTTCTTGAAAATGTGCTTGTTTTAGGTCTGAGATCAACAAAGGGAAAACACTGTTTGCTTTTTGAGACCCAAAACCAAATGGGGATTGTAAGGTTCTCTCTTACTCTGCTCTACACTGTAGTAATTTTCACAAATAATTAGTCCACATTCCTTATTCCTTTGGCTGTGCTGCTTAACCATGTGTGTGGCATCCCGTATTGTTCATAAACAAGCTGTATTTGTGACTGTGAGCAATTACTGCTAGATCAGGGTTCCCACACGTTCATGAAAACCTGGAAATCTCAGAAAAATAATAATACATTTTGTACTGGAAAATTCTTTCTTTGTTAAAAAAAATGCTCTTGTTCATTGAAGAACAAACAGTTAGAAGAAAAAAAGTTAGAAGAAAGTTATGTTCTGAACCGCTGAGTTTTCACACATATTTAGAATTATTTTGAATAGAAGTATTTTGAATTATGCTGTTTACATAGTGATGCTGTCAATGTTTGCAGCAAGGTACCTACATATTAACAAGTTCAGGTACCTGTAGGTACCTAAACTTGTTAATATTTATACTTACAAACTAATCATTTGGATACGGTATATGCAAGGGCTCGGCAAACTACAGCATGCTTGACAGCATTAGTCCGAAAAAGGGTAGCAAATCGGTAAATAAAGTCTTATTATTTAGCTTCAGAAATATTGAAACTTCTTGCATCCCCATGACAAATTGTTTTTGTTTATATGTTTTTGTTTCTGTGGTAATATACTAGTAGGCTACTTATTACAAATGTGATATTGATTTGCTGCAGCAGTTCAGTAAACAAGAAGTTACTTTCATTTTAGACAATATATTGTCTGTTTCGCCAACAAAAACAAACAGTGGGGTTTTGTTTGTGAATGAATCTGCATTTTTGGATGAATCGTTTGAGAATGTGATTCAGTGACCCGTTCATACAGACTGTCATTTGCTTTGTTCGTAAATGAATACGTTTTCTGAATTAATTGTTTGAAAGAATGACTCCAATGACTCGCTCGTTAAAACCGTTATTTGCTGCCACCTACTGTCGGTAATTTTAAAAGTATCTGTCCTTTTTTACTGTTCAATATTGTAAGTATTTTTAAAACATTAAACTTGTAGCATTATTTATGCAATTGTGATATCTTCTTTGTTTGTTATATAATAATTCATTAAATTATTACTTTTGATTGTTTGGTTCATTTTATTAAATATTTTATAAATATAATATAAATATACATTATAACATAATTCAGGATATAATATAGAAAGTGTGCTTCCAAAAAAAGAACGAAGTACATCCTTCAATAATATATAGTAAATTATAACAAAATTAAAACAAACTACTTTTTTAAAGACTTTTGGAATATATTACTTTAGGCTGTGAATCTGTGATCCTATACTCTTATTCTCGTCATAATAAAATTTGAAATGTCTTGGAAAAGTCCTGGAAAATCACCTCCGAAAAAGAGTGGGAACCCTGTAGATGTACAATTTTGAGACGACCACATTTAACAAATAAATAAATGTTCATTCCTTTCCCTTGCTTGTTATTGCTAGTATCTCTGTTGGCACACGTTAGCTAGTTGACCTCAAACTTAATCCTCAAATAACCAGGATTGTTTTGGGTTTTGTTTTCAGAATGAACAGGCTATAGAAATATGCATTTAATTTGTGGTTTTCTTAAGCAGAAGTCCTTCCATGAGGATGTGGTGAAGGTAATTCACAGTAACTTGGAGGAAGAGGAAATTTTACCAGAAGACCAAAGACCCACTGCCCTTGCCCGCTCATACTATCTCACGGTCAGATTCTTATTTATTTTTAATTTGAGACCAAAGTTATTTTCACCCAATGAGTCAGAATAGCTAAGATCATTTGGTGAAAACCGGACTAATGATGAACTGTTTAAATATACACATTTATTTATAATCAAGATTTTACTGCAAGGATATGACTGTTAGTTTTATCTTCTTGAAAGCAAAACTATATTTTTACATTTTAAGTTTGTGTACTTTTTATTTTTATTTTATTTTTTGTAACTTTTTGCAGTTTGTCAAGTGACTTTGGCTTTATATTTGTACGCATGTATATCATTGCATGAATATTTTTTCATTTTGAAATTATTTTAAACAAAAAAATTGTTAGCATGCTATTCTAAATATCAGCCTAGAAATACTCATAAGATGCTTATTTTTTTATGAGTCTTCAACTTGTCTCTATATTTATATGCATTTATATCATTTCAATCCTTTTCAGCTCTTAGAGGACGTTTATGGTTGGTTCAACAGTCAGGACCCTAAAGTATGGGATCCACGCTCTAAACATCTGCCAGCGTAAGTGTCATCAAATTTATTCCAGTCTCATTCTTTCCAAAAACATCATTGTGATAATCGCACATGCCTTCAATTGCATTCCTGTGCCGCAGTGGGATGCTTTCACATGCCGTAATGCCGCCAAATTATGAACATGTTTATGCTCAATGGCGTGAGAGAGATGGTTGTAGCAAAGCTTTGGACGGCACCCCAAAGACAACTGGAAGACATGTGGATGTTAAAATGGGAGAAGAGGAGGATCTGTCCACACCTTTGGCCCATAACCCTAAAGGTCACTTTATGGACATAAGGGCATTACGGATGAATATGAAAGGTAAATAAACACAAAAGTATAAAATGACAATTGCAACCATTGTTTCTGAACATATGGAAAGCTGTGCTAAAAACATCCTAACTTGGGATTTTGATGCTTTCTCCAAGGGAAAAAGGGTCGACCAGCTAAAACCGAGCTGGACACAGGTTGGTCAAAAGATGACGAGAGACAGTGTGCTCTGTGCCAAAAATTTGGTGATGCAAAGGCCAGTGTAAGTACTTTTAAAACAGTCACTCACAGTAAACTCACCACAGTGTTTTACCTCATAATAGCTTGTTACTACAATATGGTCTTAATATGGATTTTAGGGATAGTACCATGGTAATACCATGTTTTTTAAGACACACAGCATTGGAATATTTCAGTGTTCTTTGTAGTACCATGAAGTACCATGTAATTACTATGGTATATGAATATAGTCATATACTATAGTAATTACATCATTATCCTTATAGCTATCAATATGGTATGCATACACAGCATAAATGTAAGTATCATGGCATTACCATCTGATAATATCGCTGTACCATGGTACTGTTGCAGTACTTTTTGTACGGGTGCTTACAAAGTTGTAATTTTCAGATACCATGTCATAAAATTACAGTATACAAGTCTTACTCTGATCTGTGAAAGATATTAGTGTCACCAAAATTGAAATTGCAACCCTTTGTATTATACATTTCTCTTCCCAGGATGCAGGGAGGTTACTCTATCTTGGGCAAAATGAATGGGCTCATGTGAACTGTACCATGTGGTCTGCAGAGGTGTTCGAGGAGGATAATGGCTCACTTCTGCATGTTCACAGTGCTGTAGCACGAGGTCGTCTAATGGTATGTTATTAATCTCATATGATTCTAGTTCAACAGATCCATTGGTGACACTTTACACTGCCTCGAATTAATAATTAGCAAACATGATGCTTAATGGATTGTTACTGGATAGAAATGTAGTATGTTAGTATTTAAACATGAACAGTTTACTTGCATGTATTTGCATGTGGCTTTGCTAATGTTCCAACTTTCTTTCCACAGCGCTGTGAACGGTGTAACCGAACAGGGGCAACGGTAGGTTGCTGCCTTACTTCGTGCCAGAGCAACTACCACTTTATGTGTGCCCGCTTTCGCAACTGTGTCTTCCAGGATGATAAAAGAGTCTTCTGTTACAAGCACCGTGACCTTATAAGTGGAAAAGTAAGTTTTCTTTTTAATTTCATTTAATTTAGCTATATAGCTGCTTATTTAGTTGTGGATTGTTAGTTACTTAAAATTTTGTCAAATAGAGGCCTTATTTGTGCAGCTGAGTTAAGAGAATTTTTTCCCCTGTGCTTTACCAGATCATCACTGGTCAAGGGTTCGAAGTGCTTCGGAGAGTTTATGTGGATTTTGAAGGGATAAGTCTTCGCAGAAAGTTTTTAACTGGATTGGAGCCGGAGTCAATTAATTTAATGATAGGTTGGTGTTTTTGTCCTTGAAGGTGACAAATATAATTCTGTAATGTGTAAATATAATGCATTATTATACAAGGAGGTTTGTACAATGTTTTAAACGTAATTTTTCCACTGTTAGGTTCTTTGCTAGTAGAAAAGCTTGGAAAGCTGAGTGAATTATCTGCCTGTCATGGAAAACTTTTCCCTGTGGGTTATGAGTAAGTAGATTTTGATTTCTTGAGGAGTTTGCTCCTGACATAATGTATTTACTAGGCTTGGCATTTCCTCTTGCTTGCACATCAACAGAGTTTTTTGTTTCTTCTACTTTTTAAGATGCTCTCGCTGGTATTGGAGTACTGTAAACCCCCTTCGTCGCTGCAAATACACATTTCGTGTTACAGAGGTCCGGCCACCTGTTCAGGAAAAACCAGTGGAAGAGTCGCCCGATCAGGGAGAAAATTGCACAATTGCCCACAGTCCATGCCCGCAGTCAGGTAAGAATTATATAATGTTGGTTCCTGCAAAGTGATGTCTTGTACGTTTTTGATTATTGAAATTTCAATATATATTTCCCTTAGAATCTGAAGCCCTCGAAGTGGATTTGTCCTCAACAAATCCTTCCAGTGAAACAAATTCCACCTCGGGATCTGTCTTTGTCAAACCAGACCTTGGTGCCCGCCCCAAAATCCCTTCGTACCCCCAGAACAGAAGACCTGCCGGAGGACTATCCAGACCACTGCCTTCTCCTGGTAATCAAAATCAATTTAACAAAGTAGCGTTGCACACTTCTTTTGTCTTCACAAAATTTATATGAAGCATTTTGATCGTTGATTATTTTCTTCTTTTTTTTTTTTAACCAGGAGCTGCCCCATCCAAACCTCACCACATCTTGACTATCAGTGATTTGGATGACACTCGAAGGCCACGACGGCATAGCCCACACACCCAGAATAGTGGTACCCGCAGTCACATGACCTCCCCTACTCTTGGATCCCATGCAGGCCCAATTGCATCTAGAGCAGCTGGTTCCCACCACCCTAAAACCTCCCAGCCTACCTCCCCAGTTTTCCCCCTTGGTGCTACTGAAAACCTGCTGACCTCTTCCTCAGCTCGTCCTGTCGGTCGAAGTGCTTCCTCAGTCCGGGGTTCTGGAATATTGACACCCCATTCTACCTCAGGACTATTTTCACAGTCCACAAGGCAAGGTGGCATGGGCAGCACCCCTTGCACCAACCGATCCCTCACATCTCCCACCCTTTTCTCCACAAGACCACGGCCTTTTGATTTTAATCAGATAGACTCTGTAGAACTTCCACACAAATTTATAGCCTCACCACAGGAGCATCCAGCAGAAAATGGTGCCTTGCCATTAGGAGACCCTTTGGGTACACAAAAAGGTAATCATCTAGACAGTGAGAGAGATTTCCCTTACACATCCTTCCACTTAGAGGCAGACCTGACTGTAGCGCCTGAGCTGAGAACCGAGCTTGAAATTGAAGAAACAGTACTAAATGAAGGCGTAGCTATGAACTGCAGTGCACAAATTGTAGTTGAAGGTGAAGACAACCAGGAGGACTTCTGGGAGACAAATGAAGAGAAGTCCAAAATGTCTACGCAGAGATTGTCTTGTAGGGAAGACTGGGGTAATAGTTCTTCGGATGAGGACATGGAGAACTACTTCAACTTCACTCGCACAGTGGTTACTTGCAAAGCTCAAAGGGATGCCTCTCAGACACCTACATCTCCATCTTTGAGACATATTTCCCAACTTGATGGTGTGGATGATGGGGCAGAGAGTGATACAAGTGTGGCTAATAATGAAAACCAGGGTGTGAAGTTGTCAAATCAACCCCAAAAGCCACACAAATCACTCAACGTTGTACCTCATGAACAGACAGCAAGTAATGGGCTGTGTTTGACTTTTCCAAGTCCTGTATCTGATATTTCATCAATTAGATGTCGGCTAGAACCAGAGTCCAACTCAGAAACTATTGCTGATCAAGATTCCTTTGGTCTAACTCAAACATTGCAGTCATTGCAATCTGGGGTGGTTGTAAACCCGCAAGACCCTATGACTAATTTTGTTGGCACTAAGTCTTTAAACCCTGCATTTTCTACATACGGTAATGATTTCCAGTCTCCTCATTTAATTGTTGAGCCAGAGATGCCTTTAATTCTTGACAGGTGTGATCCTCTTTCACCCAATGCACATTTTACAGAGCTGGTCCCAGTCCAGGATTCTCCAGTCGACCCACAAGAATCTAAAGAATTGTACTTGGATCCTAGTAGTGGCCACTTTGTGTCCTCTATGGATGACTCTACAGTTTATCCAAACAACCACTTGCAGGAAGGTTCTCCTGACCTAGGCCAAGTTAATGGAATTCAAACTCCACTGCAACAAAATCTTGTTCCTTTCACAGAGTTGCCCAAATCTGCATCCACTTCTGAACCTTTATCGTCTGATTCCTCTGTGCAAGTTCCTTTTGCAGCATTCCCAAATCAGGCAACTTCTGCAAATGTTTCCTTGTACCCTGTCCAAACTCCTGAGGGTAAGACGGTCTTGCCGCCCATGGAGAGTTTCAGAACCAAATTACACCCACCTGTTGAACCAAGGCATCCTGCCCCTTCAGTTCCTAGAGGGGCAATGCCATGTGTCCCCACAAATGTACCACAGAAACCAGAGTCGATGCTGTCTGTGCCGTCAGCCACTGGTGTACCCCTTGGGACTTATGGGCCAGTTTCGGGTACAGTATCTGTCCCGTTGCATCCCACTTACCCACAGCCTATCTGCTCTACAGCAGTTGGTGTAGTCTCCTCATCCTCTTCCGTAACTTCCCAACCTTCAGCTCAGTGCCAAGCAATGCCTACTGCCATTCAGACAGCCACTGCTCCAGGTGTCATTAATGGGTACAACACCATGCCTATGCAAAGAGAAACCACTCCAGGACGAACGATTTCCATCAATTTTTCAACCCCCAGATCAACAATTGAACCCCAACAACAGTTGGTTACTCAAGCATTACCAGGTCATGCTATTCTTACTGTAAAGGAAGTTGGTGGACCTAATGTGGATCCCACACCCCATGTTTTACTTGTTAATCGTCTTGGTCAAATTTTTGTCAAAAACCCAGAAAGCAACACCTTCCAGCTGCCGACTCCACATTCCCCTTCATTCAACTGCGTTACCCAAATCGCCAGCCTCTTGCAAAGCAATGCCTTGTCTGCAACACTTGCAGCAGCTGGAAACTTGCCCACAGTTGCGGGTGCCACCATTCCAACCCAAGTCCACCAAATTGTGACCCCATTGGTACAGACCTCCAATACCATTACCCAGCTACTTACCACCAGTAGTAACGGAGCAGCTTCACTACCACCAGATGTTAAGAAACCACGTAGGACTGCCAAAGCTTCTGGAGATGGAGTGAAAAAAACACGGACTAAGAAGGAGTCTTCCACGCCTAGAAGGACAAAGTCTGCTAGCACACCTGGCCCCTCTAGCAAACAATCTATGAGTCAAGTAACAACCTCCTCAGATACATCTAATCAAGCAGACAGTGCCCAAGCTATCATCAACCAAGCCATGGCTGGCTATTATGATCCCAACAAAACTGTTTCCCATATTCTTACTCCCTCATCACCTCGTAACACTATCGTTGTTGGGCGAACTCCAAAAACAAGTTCAGTTGTTTTACCTGACGGTCTCCTTGTTGAACCAGAGACAAAGGCTTCCCCACCAGCTACACCAGAAGCAGCACCTCGACCAAAGCAGGTTCGAATGAAAAGAGTGTCCTCTCTATCTGACCGTATTGCCACCAAGAAATCAAAATCAGACTTTCTGGACCTGGGCCGCCCTACTGGATTGGAAGAACCACGCAAGTCAAACTCGGTATCAGCCAGGTAAATGGAATTAGTAAGAATTTACTTAAGTTTAAAGATATTTTCTGTCATTTCAAACTCTGCATGAAATATTTATGTCTTTTTTCCTCTGCAGGTATGGAGTTCGCATCAAAACCCCAACTGTCAAGGGAATTCTAGACTTGGACAAGCTGAATGAAGAGCGAAGTAGTGACTCTGAGAGTGCAAGGTGAGCTATTGAATGGAAATTAAATTTGAATTGTCCCTTTTTGCAATTTTGTAAAAATGCTTTTGTCAAATATAAGCAGGACGTACCTTTAATTTTGCTTTTCAAACACTAAATCCATTGCATACATACAGTACATCACACCACACCACATGTCTGTTTAAAATTTCAAAGTAAGAATACTGAATACTTTCATAGTAATAGAATTTTTAACGTGGGCAGTTTGTTCCACCGTTTCCACTAATGTATGTCATTCAATTGAGTGGTGACGTTAAATGAATGCAATGGAAAGAACATGTCAGACACTCAAATGGCCTGACTAATCCACTATAATGTGACCTATCATTGATTTGATTATAGGCCTGGACCCTGGGATCGCCTTTCATTGCCTCGAGGTGGAGACAGCAACAAGCCAGCAACTTGGGATCCTGCTAACCGTAGTGCACTATCTGACTGGAACAAATACTCAGGTATATTTTAATGTAATTTAAATGTAATTATTTATTTATTTATTTAATATTCTATTCAATTTTGCTCACTTTAAGGTCTTTCAATGGATCAAAGAATGAGATGTTAAAAGATATTCTTTCTTTTTAGGGATGCTGTCCTGTTCAGATGATGAGATGCCTCCCTCAGACGGTGAAGAGCACATTCCTGCCAGCCGAGACCATCCCCACCTATGCTTTGAGATCGCTAGTGATGACGGCTTCAGTGTAGAAGCAGACAGCATTGAGGGTAGGAGGTCATGTCTTAGCATGTGGTTGGAAAAACAAATGTGTGCATGTAATTTTTTTTGTAATGTATTTCTGAACCAAAAAATGACTAACTTTCACATTGCTTTTCTCCCAAAATTCCCAACAGTGGCTTGGACCACTGTTATCGAGGGGGTCCAGGAAGCCCGTGCTGTTGCTGGACTGAGGCAGCTCACTTTTTCAGGGTTGAGCGGGGCTCGTATGATGGGAATGCTGCATGATGCCGTAGTCTACCTGGTGGAACAGCTCCAGGGAGCCAAACGCTGCCAACGCCACACCTTCCGCTTCCACAAGCAGGCCAGTCAGGAGGAAGATCTGCCCGTTAACCCAAGTGGCTGTGCCCGCTCTGAAGTCTACCTAAGGTCAATTCACTGGTTTAACTGTTTATTTATGAAGTGGTGGTAACATAGTAATTAATAATTAATTATTTAAAAAACAAAATTGATGATTATTATTATTATTTTTATCATTATTATTTTTACAAGACTAATTTACCAACTTCTAAAGCCACTTTTATTCATTTATTTGAAGCCACTTTTATTGATTCAATGCTTAACTTGTCTCCCACAATAATATAATACTACTACTACTTAATATTCCTAAAAAAAAAAATATATATATATATATACACTCTTTGTAATGTTTAATAATAATATATTACTACTAATACCACTTATAAAAGTATCTTATTATTATTTTTATTTTTGCTTAAAGATTTCTTCTTCTTCTTATTTTATTATTATAAGGGTCTTTCCCAGCAAATTGATATTTGGTTATTTCCTGTTCATTTGATTAATTACCTTGTCAGCCACAATGCTATAGTAATACTACCACTACTTAATAATAATGATGATAATAATTATTATTATTAATAATAATATATTAATAATTAATTTAAGGGCCTTTCCCAGCAAATTGATATGTGAATATTTGCTATTCATTTGATTAATTAATTGCCTTAATGTGTAATTTTTTTTTAATTGTGTTTTTATAACTGATTGACAGTCCTAGTTCACAACCTAGAATCCAGTTACTGGGATGAACATCATACTTAAGTGCGAGTTGCTATAAGGGGAATGTCCCTTTATCATTAGCTTTTATATAAGAAGGTGTTTGCTAAATGACTAATAACTTGCAACAAGGGGAGGAGTAGGTGTTTTGCATTAAGCTTCTTGGTTACAATAGCGCAGTAGGGAAGGGGTTTTGACATACATTTGTCTTGGAAAGTAAGAAGTGATGATATCTAGAAGTTCTGTGACGTACATTTGCGTGCCTAAAAAAAAAAAAAGGGATCTTTTCTGAGTGAAACTGCTTACACCTACTCTTGTCTGTTTCACAGGAAGTCTACCTTTGACATGTTTAACTTCCTGGCGTCACAGCACAGACAGCTTCCTGACACCGACCTGTACGATGAGGAAGAAGATGAGGTTCTTCTTAAATCCACCAGGTCAAAATTTGTTAGAAGTTTACTGAAAAGTTTTGTTTCTCAGATATGACGCACAAACACGTAAGAGTTGAGAGAAAATCCTGATAGAGGTTCACAGTATATGGCACTATATGCATGATGTAGCACTTTGTTGATTTACTTTCAAATTGTGTATATATATATATATATATATATATATATATATATATATATATATATATATATATATATATATATATATATATATATATATATATATACACACACAATTTATTTATTTATTTTTTTTTTGTGCCCCTGTTATGCTATTTTAATGGTTCTTAATTTTGTTTTGGAGTCTCCTACAACAGGTTTACATGCATCCAAGGTCAAAGACACTTTAATTTTCTCATAATATACATTGCAGCATAATCTAATTTCTCAGTGTCTGAAGCGAGTTCGATAAAGGATCCAGTATCTCTTAACCCCTCCTTTCTGTGAGCCTGCTCTGCTCCGATTGGTCAGATGGCCCAGTCTGTTGTGATTGGTCGACCACTTATAGCACGTGTCGGAAACGAAAATTATGAAACTGTGGCTTGGTTCACGTGATGAATAAAATCAATTGCTCTTTACAGACGTGCAACAAGTTTGGAGCTTCCTATGGCGATGCGCTTTAGACATCTGGAGAGGACGTCCAAGGAAGCGGTTGGTGTCTACAGGTGTGTTAACAGTTTCAACCCTCAATTGAGGAACTGAGTCATAGTCTCAGTTCTTCTTTAATTTCCACATTTGAGCAACGTCAGTAGAAAAGATTAACATGTCTTTACCTTTTGCAGAAGTCAAAAATGCATTAGAATACCATATATGAGATGATTGCACCAGTCGCAGGAAGGAAATGTTTAGCTAATGTTTCCAGGTGATCTCCCAATAATAAACCTTTGAAAAAAAGGTCTGGAGTTCAGATGAGGTCTCTTGTGTTTTTGCCACAGAAATTGTTTATAATCTTTGGAATCCATTCTGCAACCCTTTGCCATTTTCTTCTTTTGCTGTGTTGTATTTTTTAATAATTGAATGTGAATGAACGTTTGCCATCAAAAGTTTAAAATATTTTTCCTCCCAGTTCCTTGGTTGTGTTGTCAGTATTTTTATTCAAAACAATTCACATTCCCTGTAACTGTAATTGTCGTCATAGGTCTGCGATTCACGGAAGAGGGCTTTTCTGCAAGCGGAACATCGAAGCAGGGGAGATGGTCATTGAGTATTCAGGCATTGTTATTCGTTCTGTTCTGACGGACAAGCGTGAGAAGTATTACGATGGCAAGGTAAGTTGAAAGGTGGCATTTTAAAATAGATGTATTATTTATTAATATTAAACTCTCAGCCGATTACCACCAGGTTAAACGAGAATGCATTTTGGGTATTCATATCAATCTGTTTTTAACCCCGTTCTCTGTTATATGTAGTAGTATTTCATATTTAATTTAAATATTTAATTAGTTAATGTAGAGATCCTCCTCAAACTCTAAAGAAAATTAAGAATTTATATTTTGCCTATAGAAAATTAAGCCCTTTTTTTTAATAAAAACATTCTCCTTATTGTAATGCAAAAAAAACTTTTGTCATGTTTGTCATATACTGCCTTTTAATTTGTTTTCACCTGCATTTATATAACTTAAAATACAGTAATAACATTAATAATGTGAAACATTATTACAATTTAAAATAACTGTTTTCTATTTGAATGTATTTTAAAATGTAATTTATTCCTGTGATCAAAGCTGAATTTTCAGCAGCATTTCTCCAGTCTTCAGTGTCACATGATCCTTCAGAGATCATTCTGATATGAAGTTTTGCTGCTCAAACATTTTGGTGCATAATATTTTTATCGAAACCATGATACGTTTTTTTTTTTTTTTTTTTTATTCCTTTGATTAATTGAAACAGAATTTATTTGACCTTTAAAATTAACTTGTATAGATGTCTTTTACTGGCAGTTTTGATCAAGTTAATGCATCCTTGCTGAATAAGAGTATTAATTTTCTTATTTAACATTATTTTTCCTCATCATATTTCTTTTTTTTTTATTATACTTTATAATCATATGTGACCTATGCTGGCAAAATGAGTCACAATGAGCACATTTTCAAAAATGCTATGAAGAAATTGTCATTCTCTATTTTAAAAAAATATGTATGATTTTTTTGGGAATCTGACAAAAAATGACTAAGCTACACCAGTAGTACACCACAAGTTGATAGTCAGCAAAGTCAGTTTTGAGAAAAATCAAGTTTTCTGAAATTTCTGAAGTTTTCTGATTTCCTAAACAAAATCACCTAACAAAAATACCTTAAAATCCCTGGTAATACCACTAAATTTGGCACACACCGAGTCAAAACCCATTTCTATAGGAAAAATATATATATAAAATTTTGTTTAGGAAATCAGAAAACTTCAGAAAAAAAAACATGATTCCACAATTGTTTGATTAACATTATTGAAACAGGCAGCCTGTATATTAAGACCTACTACCACACGGATGTAATTATAATATAATGTTACACATCAGATGTTTTTCCTCAACTGTTAACCAAACGTTCACTTAAGACAACGTTCACTTGAGGAAGATCGTTTAGTTTACATCAGCATGAGTTTGGCACTCCTCTCAAAAAAACGTACAAATAAAGAAACTTTTAGATGTTTAATTGCTATTTGGATCATTGGGATCGGTAGACGAGGGCTTAATGAACTAATTTTTGTGTGAATCTCAATTTCAAATTTTCACTTGTTTTGCCTGTAGCTCGAAATTAGCCCATGTGCATCCCGACTCATTTTGCCAGCACAGGTCACAATTTTATTTGTTTATGTGTTATATTTATATTGTTTATAAATACATCTTTTGGGTTCACCCTGTACTAGATTAGTTCGACACAAATCTAGTACACAATCTATCTTACACAACTCTTTCCGCTGCTCTTCCTACCAGGGCATTGGATGCTATATGTTCCGCATTGACGACTTTGACGTTGTAGATGCCACAATGCACGGAAACGCAGCGCGGTTCATCAACCACTCCTGTGAACCAAACTGCTACTCTCGAGTCATTAACGTGGAGGGCCAAAAGCACATAGTCATTTTCGCCTTGCGCAAGATATACCGTGGAGAAGAGCTGACTTATGACTACAAGTTCCCCATTGAAGATGCCAGCAACAAGCTTGGCTGCAACTGTGGCGCCAAGCGTTGTCGACGCTTCTTAAACTGAGGATGAGTAATAAAAAAAGTTGCTGTGACAATGGATCTAGACGGGTAAAAACACTGGGCTGAGGCTTGATAGATAAAAAGGGGGTCCAAGCAGAGGGTTTCAAAGCTTAACAGAGTCACCTCTTCAATTAACATTAACTTTTAAACAGCTGTTGTGGAGCCATTGTCCTTGAATCATAATTCTTGCCGACCCATAGACCATTCAGTCCAGTAAAGCAGATGAGACCTGAATTTTGAGGTGTGGATGGCCTTTCAAGAACATTGTGCTGCATCCTTTGTGGTTCACTAAATGTTTTACCAGAATAGTAGTGGTTTGGAAAATAATCAAATTTTCCAGCAATCCTCAGTCATAGCAGTTTTTTTTTTTTTTTTTTTTTTTAACCAGTTCAAAAAAAAAAAACGGCATAAATGAGTCGTCGTTTATTTTGCAGCAAAATTGTGACTACTTTTAAATTATTCCTGTAGGCGTTTTATGCTTTTTAAAGGCTGAATAGAAATGGCCGCTGTCAAGATTTCAGGGCATTCTGTTCCTGTAACTGAACTTTTAAATGTCAAACGTCCTCCCTTTTTCTTCTTCTTCGAGCCAAACCTGCTGCTTTCTCAAGATCAGAATCATCTCTGTGCTTGAGAAAGATTTCAGTGTGGACCACGTAGTTTGTGAAAGCTTAGCGGCAGTGAAGATGCTCTGTAAAAACATGCACAATTGTGGAAATTATGTGAACATATTAATTCAGATCTGCATCTGTCGATTTTATTTTAACTGAGAAAGACTCGCACTGCTCAGGACAACATTATAAACCCCTCAGTATAACACATGAATCCACTCCTTGCGCATGGCAGTCGGTAATGGACACGTTCACTGAGACGTTGTTGAAACGTTTAGTGGTCTTCTCATCTGTGACGGATTTTTCGCTTGAAAACCCCTATAATCTTCTCAAAGGCTTTTATTTTTAACATTTTCTTTTTGGTAATTTATTTTTCATTGCATTTTTATAGGTATCTCTAAACACTTTCTGTTTTTGGTCTAAAACTGTAGGTGGTTTTTAAACTTGGATGACTTCCATGGTGCTAAATCAAACATAAGTTCTAAAGGGGTAACTAAGTACTTCCAGTTTCATGTCTTGTTATAAAACCAATTCAAAACCGGTACTAAAATAGCAAAACCCCACATGCTTTCTAACAATATGCCCATATATGGTGACCCTATTCCGAATACTCAAAGAGCAACGTTTTAGCATGTTTGTGCTTTTTTTTTTTTTTTTTTTTTATACCTCTTGAGAGCCTTGTGTCAAAACAAAATCATGCCTGGAGAGCGTAGAAGTATATTGGTGTTTCTTTTCATCGTGTAGTAGAGGACACTACTTAAGCTAATCCTGACTAACCGCATCCTCATTGCATCACAGCTTTTAAAGGTGTGAAGACGTCGTGGATTGTTCCTGCAATAAAATAATTTTTTGCCACAATTGCACATACAATTGGAGCTCTACATTTACTTGCTTAAAGTGTCCTATAGATGTAGGACCGATGTATACTGTTGACTTACAGAATCTATATATATTTATAGAAGAGTTATTAAAAGTTTTTCAGCAGATGGTGGCACTCGGCACCTTAATTTTCCTTGAAAGATTTGGAGTTGTTTATCATCTTCATGTAGGAAAAATCAAGCTGGTGCCATCGTTCAAGATTGTTCGGACTGTAGGAGCGTTCTATTTATTCCTGTTTGTCTTTATGGGAGTTTATACCCATAGGTCTGTGCTTTTTGTATGTGACCAAGGTCTTATCGGAGTTTTCTTCAGGGTTTTTTTTCTTCTTTTTGTTCTTTTAAACCTTTTCCTCATTTTCTTTCATTTTTTAACTTGAACATTGAGGATGAGTTCTTGCAATGTGGCCTTTTACACAAGGTGATGTTTTGAGCCAGTTGTTTGTTTTTATGTCTGCTTTTATTTGGCTTCCTCAATGGAGCAGTTCCCTTCCCCTTAATCATGTTATCGTCTCCTTCTTTTTCTTCGTTTCGTGCATTTTGTGTGAGGTGGACATCTCCATCAAGAACCTGAAATTTAGTGGATCTCAGATTTTAATCAAACCACCCCAGACTTGCAAGGATTCTACCTCAAGCTGTTCAGACAACTAATGCAAAACTAGATTTGCTCGGTCTGTTGTCATGCAGAGTTGGCTTGTGTGCAATGAAGGATGCAAAGCACTAGTCAGGACCTCCGTATCCCAGAGCTTCTTGGGAAAAGAAAAATCTGTCTGTTCTTGTGTAGGTCAACAACGTTGTGTTGAAAGACTTGAAAATTAAAAAAAAATAAAAATAAATTAAAAAATTAAAAAAAAAAAGTCTTTGCTACCTTGTACAAACGACCCCTAAGTTTGTAAATAGTTGTATACATATTTCTAAACCTGTTTAATTTTTCTATGCACTTTTTTTATTTATAATGTTTTTGCTTAATAAAAATGTACAATGTTTGAACAAAGTTTGTGGTCTTTGAACATGAACATATGAAAGCATCAATTGTGCACCTCTAACTAAAAATATTGCTTGTGGCCAAATCCTGTCAAGAAATGAACTTAATGATGTCAAAACCTGAAATATTGGTTTGCCAACAATTCTATCATATTCACTATATCTATAATGCTTTTTAATTGACTCTATTTTGGAGTAGTAATTTAATAAAAAGCCAAAATGCAGTTTCACTCCAATTTATCAGAGTAAAGATCTTGGAAACTAGAAGGGTGGGGATTTCCTTTCTTTGTTTAATCCTGAAAGCTTCCACACATCTGTTACCCATTACACTTTGTACACTGTTTTCAGTCAAATTACCTAATGTTTACATACAATGGGTCTCATACACATATTGTATGCTTTGCACCTTGTAGGAGTTACTTGATAACACATTGTTTTACGGTTCCTGTTATTATCAAGTAAAATCTACTTACTGTTAAACTTAACATTTATAAAGAAATTAAGTAAATATTAATTCTATTTGTGAAATTAAATTAGTAAATTTAACAAAATTAACTTTTTACTCAAATAGTATAACATTGAATTAAACCATGCTTTTAAGGTCTATGCTTTAAGTATGTTTATTATGTAAATAATACGATATAGTGTAGACACCATATCTACATAATAGAAGTAATGCAGAGTTGAACACAGACTTCTGTAAAATTGAAAATATCTATATGATATTTTAAAATGAACCAAGACATTTGCTTTACTGTTTCAACCGCCATTTGGAAGGCAAAAGTGTTGATAGTGATCAAGCCCTATAGGCCACAATGTGTGTACATTGGGAGTCTACAAATTGTCACACCTTTAGTAGAGTGAGGGAAGTTTTAATTTCCTGATTGGTCAGTTTGAATGTCTCACGTTTGGTTTTCAGTCACATGGTCAAGGAAGGGATAAAAGAAGATCGTAACTGTTGCTCTGGCTCTTTTCATTCTCTGCCTCTTTTCTTGGGCACTCTCTGGCCCTCTCTTTCTCTTTCACACTCTCTAACTATCTCTCAGGTAACTTTTTACATACATGCTGGGTATGATTAATGGTATATGATTTTATCATCTCATACATCTCTTTTGTAATTATGTTAAGTGGAACCATAATCAGATATTGTCATTAAACCATTTCATTTACAAATGATGTGCTAACTAGTTTTGATTTTTAGTAACATTAATGTGCTCCCTATTGCAATACAATATTGTCACACTATAGCAACGCTCTCCCACATATTTTGCTATTGTAACTGCACTTATTTCTGCCATTGGCATAAGCTGCAGTGGGTGTGAAATGTACAGTTTTAGGCCATCTCACTGATAATGTTTCTTTAGTCGCTCGGCAACCCTACAGCTTCCACCCTTACACTTAAATACTTGGTACACAATGACGCCAACATTCAATAAATCATTTCTGAGCATGAATGTGTCATCCGGATGTCACAAAATCGCAAGTTACTAAACCTAACAACAAAAGCAGTAATAAAACCATGTAAATACAGCTGGAAAACAGCAAAAAAAAAAAAAAAAAATATATATATATATATATATATATATATATATATATATATATATATATACCTTATTAATTATTCATGATGGGAACACCAAGGTTTTATATTGTTGATATTTAAGCTTTAATTTCTCCAAGCTTGAATTGAGTATTAGTACAGGTGCATCTCAATAAATTAGAATGTCGTGGAAAAGTTCATTTATTTCAGTAATTCAACTCAAATTGTGTAACTCGTGTATTAAATAAATTCAATGCACACAGACTGAAGTACTTTAAGTCTTTGGTTCTTTTAATTGTGATGATTTTGGCTCACATTTAACAAAAACCCACCAATTCACTATCTCAGTGAATTAGAATACTTCATAAGACCAATAAAAAAAATAAAAAAAAACATTTTTAGTGAATTGTTGGCCTTCTGGAAAGTATGTTCATTTACTGTATATGTACTCAATACTTGGTAGGGGCTCCATTTGCTTTAATTACTGCCTCAATTCAGTGGCATAGAGGCAATCAGTCTGTGGCACTGCTGAGGTGGTATGGAAGCACCAGTTTCTTTGACAGTGCCCTTCAGCTCATCTGCATTGTTGGGTCTGGTGTCTCTCATCTTCCTCTTGACAATAGATTCTCTATGGGGTTCAGGTCTGATGAGTTTGATGGCCAATCAAGCACAGCAACACCATGGTCATTGAACCAGCTTTTGGTACGTTTGGCAGTATGGGCAGGTGCCAAATCCTGCTGGAAAATGAAATCAGCATTCCTTTCACTTGTACACCTTTTCCTACCACACTTTTTCCTTCCAGTCAACTTTCCATTAATATGCTTTGGCACAGCACTCTGTGAACAGCCAGCCCTTTCAGCAATGGCCCTCTGTGGCCTACCCTCATTGTAGAGGGTCTTGACAGTTGTCCAGAAGACGATCATCAAGTCAGCAGACTTCCCCATGACTGCTGTTGGAATTACTGACCTAAACCCAGTATTTATACCCTGAGAATAGTAATTTAATAGAACTTGAAATGAAATATTCTAATATTCTAATTTGAGATACTGATTTTTTATTTTATTTTGATGAGCAAGCTGTAATCATCAAAATGAAAACAAAAAAGTCTGGAAATATTTTACTTTGTCTAATAAATCTAGAATACATAAAAGTTTTACTTTTTGAATTAAATCACAGAAAGAAAATCACATTTAATTTGTTTTTTTTTTTTAATTCTTGCCTGAACTAACTTTTTCATGTAGAAATTACATTTGTTTTTTTTTTTTGTTTGTTTGTTTTTTTTTTGTAGTATTTGCTTCACCACAGAATCATTATTATCAGTAAAACACAAACTATTTGATGATTTCATTAAAGTGTGAAATAATTATGAATTGCAATGAGAGTGTGTTAAAGGTGGGGTAAGCCATATTTCAAAAACACTGTTTGGAAGTTAGTCGGGCTGACACCAACAACAAAAGCATTATTTTATTGCGTGTCAGCTGTGGTAAACAGACATCCTCTCTGGCGTTGTGTATGTATCAGTGGCCAGATAGTGAGAGTTGTGCAGGTAAACCACTGCGCACGGACAACCGCTAGAGAATGTGGTGTTTAGCGTCATTGTTAGAGGTATACATTGGAGGGTGAGTTTTGGAGCTGGAGCAATAAAGAGAGAAGTCAACAATCAACAATGTTTTTGAAATATGGCTTACTCCACCTTTAAACAATACAATATATATAAGTACAATACTGTTTTGTTTTCTTAAAATACCACATCAATTATTCTTCAACACCAGCAGGGAGCTTTGCCAAAATCTCCACGGCATCATTGCGACCGATATAGGTTAACAGCTCAGCGAGGTGGCCGACGGTCCAGTCTGGGTTCCTGGTGACGACACCCTCCAAAACAGCGACGAGGGGACTTTTGTGATCCTTCATGGAATATGCATAATTGATCCAGGCAAAGGAAAAAGAACACTGAGCAGCAAGGTGACGTGTATTCTTAGCGCCAGAGATGTCCGGGTCTAATACCAGCACAAGCTCCTCAAGAACATCCAGGTTGTTCAGCACGGTTTTCAAAGGCTTAACCTGGACCTCAGGGGCTATGAATAGAAATGAAATTAGGGGTTACACTTTATTTTGATAGTTCACTTTAGACATTCTACTAACTACTTTGCAGCTACATGTCAACTAACCCATTCATTTACTGTACCATTATTAGATTAGAGTTAGGGTTAGTAGAATAAGTTGAAATGTATTTGCAAAGTTACTATTTATATTATTAGTAGAATGTGGACTAATCGAAAGAGAGTTACCAAAGAAGTTGTTTATGGAAAAAACCACCTTCTCCAAAGGAAATTTACTGTGTAAACACCTGAAAGGAGTGGTTTCATCTAGGGTAAAATCAAAGTTAGTTTGTTTTCATATACCCACCTAACAGATACGATCCAGATCCTGATCCAGTCATATGATCATTATTGTCGCTTTCTTTGATTATGTTGTATGAGACTGAGGTCTGTCCATACCGGTCATTTTGCTTTTTGGACAGGCTTTCCTGATCAGCTCCATTATAACATTTTTGAAATTCTGTTAAACATGAGAAATTCTTGTTACTCCCTTCTTTTAATCTTGTGAAACACATGTTCCTTCAAAGTAGCATTCAAGACTTTGTGATGTAGCAATTGCAATAATGTAATACTAAAAAAAAAAAAAAAAACACTTAGATGTGCACTCTTAGAATATGAGGTTCTATATATCTGTCAGGCGCTTCATATGTAGAACCTTTTAGGGGTTCCCATCATGGGATTATTTTATGGAGTTAGTTGTAGTTAATTTGTTTAAATTCACCTTTTAATTTGAATTACATTTTATGAATTAGACGGCTCATATACATACTTTAGTTTATAAGTTAAAAAAAAAAAGAAAAGTAACCCTTAAACATGAAAGTATTATAATGTATCTTTATATAGAACTTTTTTTGGCAATTAGGGTTTTTTAAAGGGTAGGTTCACCTAAAAATGGAAATTCTGTCATTACTCACCCTCATGTCGTTCCAAACTCACAAGACTTTGGAACAAAAATTAAGATCTTTTTGATGAAATCTGAGAGCTTTCTGTCCCCATTTGTTTTACCTACACTTTTATTCAGGTATTGTTTGTGTAAGAAGTGCTTCAGTGACATGTATGACACAGGCTACACTGTAATTTAAACGCAGGATATTTTAACGGACAGTAAAACAAATGCAGGATACCATACTTCCAGGCCACACTGTAACTTTTATACAATGGCTAAACGATAGCAGAGTACCCCAACTGGTGTTACTGTTAGGACAACCCATTATTAATTTCTTGAAAAAACAATGGAATTTACTCAAGATGTGTATCCACATGATAAATAAGTACTTGAATGTCCCAAAAATATCAGTAACTCATTTTTGGCCAATCGTTTTACCATCTCTTTATGAACTTTTTGAAGCGTCAAAGTGGTAGTTGTGTAGCTGTCAATGGAGAAAGCTCTCAGATTTCATCAAAAAGATTTGTGTTCTGAAGATGAATGAAGGTCTTACTGGTGTGAAACGACATGAGGGTGAGTGATAAATTACTGAATTTAACATCCATGGAAGGACAACACCAGACAAAGAACTTGAGAAACACTGGGGTATATATACACAAGGGGAAACAGGCTTAACAATATAAGGAAACAAGAAACACCTGGGGAGATGAATCAACATGAAAAACTGCAAAGGGCTACAAAACATGGCATAAAACAGGAAATAATATAAAAGCCCACACACAGGACAGGGGAACACAGGCTGGAATCATGACATTATGAATGGCTTATTTGTCTCTGTATGTCAGCATCTAAAACTAATTACACACTTTTCAGCTTTGAAGAGGGGATTTAAAGTTGAGTTTTATCATATGTCAATCATTTATTTGTTTATTTATTTTATTTCTTTATTTATGTAAGGAATAAACTGTCAAATTAATACTGATTTCGCATTTGGCAATGCGATGTCTTTATGGTGCTAGTAATTCAAATTTATATTTGATCAGCCTCAGTCAGACATGACAGGAAACATTAATATTTATTTCACTTCAGGATATCTTCCAAATTTTACTTCCTGCGACTAACCTTCATTCAAATGTTCAGTCCTTCTCCTCTTGAAAACCAAGAACAGACATAGCAGAATGAGAATGGATAAAATCCCCAAGAATACATAGATCCCTGCAAAGATGCACAAGTAAAAACAAACATCAAATTTGCTTTTGTTTAACACTGAATCCAGCATATTCTATTTTTCTTTCTCTCGCGGTGTGTGTTTGTATTGAAAAGGCTACATGTAAACTAGACATAGATACAGATCAACACCAAGCACTGAATACTGATATACTGTCAATATGTACTCTATAGTTCAGTATTTTTGATCACATAAATGCAGTCTCACAAACTGTTGTAGAAATAAAGACAGAAATGCAAAACAATACCTGTCAAATCCATGTTAGAAGAGGATTTTTGAGAGGGGATTTGAGGCAGACTTTGATGGGGTGTTGGAGAGGTAGGCCTACTTGAGCTGCCAACAAAGGCAGTTATTATGGAAGTCACATTCGTCACAGTCTAACAAAAAGAAAAACCATTTACAATATAAAAATGGCATGTATCAGACTTTAATTTTAGCTCATTTAATATCTCTCTACTTGAGATGAGAGAGCAAAGGGAGTGAACAAAAGGAATATACAGTCTTTATTACTATTGTTACTGTGGTCGGCGTTGGCTGAGGGATGCATTTTCCATGGAAAGCCTGCTCCCTGCAAAAAAGATCAGGAAAATATAGGCTAGCTCACTCTTTTATACTATATTAATGATCGTTGGTATACACGGGATACTTAATGGGTAATCAAAACGATACCGTAGGACTCGCTTTCGATTTTCAGTATTTTAATTAGCAATAGTCTTCTCCTTAAGATAAATTCAGTCTATCTTTGTAGGTAAACAACAACAAAACAATAGGCTACAGACAAAAATAGTAATAAACATAATACATCAAAAAACATTTTAAAAAATCTAAGCAAATGTAGCCTACCCTTGATTACAGCAGATGGTGTCAAAATTGGTGCTGCATGCAATAAACTGTGTCGTCATGCAAGAGCGACAGTTTTGGCATTTAATGTGATGTCCGTCGTTAAATGTCCCATTACCGCAAGCTCTGTGAGATAAGTCCATTTGTTGTTCCTGGTCGGACAGCCCGCAGTTTTCAGTAAATTCGTAACCTGCCGTAAAATGTATTATTATTATTATTATTATTATTTTTCAAACAAGTATGCTTCAGTGGTTTTTCAAAGTTTAAAACGATTATAAATGTGCGCATTTTCGTCGGTCACTTTACAGAAGACGAGTTATCTTTATGAACATAACCACCACTACATGTGCTTGTAGATAACAGTAAGCTATGCCACTTTGTTAGCTTATAGCCTATATTTGTAGTCTACAGCACAAATATATCATAAATATTTGAAAGTCTTTTAGATAATTTACTATTAAATGACTGCGTTAGAAAATATCTGCTTTGGGCGACATTAACAAACTGCGCCACGGAACTTAACACATAATTCTCATCCTGTATATGTAATTAGACTAAGAGACGAAACTTACCTGGTAGGATGGCAAATTTAGTTTCACATGGGTGACATTTATTCACAGAAGAATTCCAGAATTTCCCAGCTGGACATAATAGTGAAGTCATTTAAGCTCATGTAATGTACGTTTCCTTGACGTGATGTCTGCACTAGACTATTCTGACTGACTGTCTAAAGTTAAACTGCGAGTTAAAAGGGAGGAGGGAGTTGGGTGGGTTGTGTGAACTTATAAAAACACCTTCAACCAATGTCTTAAAATGTCTTTTATATTTATACAAGATTTTTTTTCTCTCAACATATTAACAGCAAATGCTTTTGCTTTTATTTTCATATTTTCATCTTGTTTTTCAGTTTAATCTGAGAGAGCTAATCGTGTTTATGATATGGATTCCAAGGGCGATATGACATTACTGATCTGTCCTTTCTGTTTTAGTCTGTTCAGACACCTGGATTAAGATAAAATGATCACGATTAACTTGTTATAATGTATAACTGATGTCCACAGTCGAGACATCCAGAATGTTCTCAGTTCTTGCTTGTGAGACCAGCTGCCCAATGTCCAGTGCTGTTGCTGGAATCACACTAAGAAAAAACTTCTTTCTTCATGTATTTTTCTTTGATAAGAAAAAACAAACAAAAAAAAAAAAAAAAACAAGTAGCCTAGTTATAACCAAACGCGATGCAATAAGATTATAGCGACAAGCAGTTTGTCTTCCCACACGAGACGCGATAAAATCAATCAAAACCACAGTCAACCAGAAGAGCGTGAAGGCGGCCTCTCTTGGAAAGCTCATAGCATAGTCACAATAAAATGGATCAGTACATAATAAAATATATACATTTTACACAAGTTAAGCATTAAAGTACATGAGTGACTGAAACAATCTTTGTCATAAAATACAATTGTTTGTTCACAATGAGTTGACGGTTTGAACGTTCTGCCCATTTATTTATATTCACGATCTGAGGTAAATTATCCATGGTTACGTTACTTTCAGATACCTTTTATCGTGTATCGTGTTTATCGGACACGGTGTTGCATTTTATTTTTCAGAACAAGACATTTGTTCAAACATATTTTTCTGCTTTTTTGATGCCAGGGAGCACAACATATGTTTTTTGATTGATCACAGTGCAAAAAAAAAGTCTTGCTTTTTAAATCTTAAATCAAGTCTTGATTTCTGAAGAAAAAAAAAAAAAAAAAAAAAAAAAAAAAAATATATATATATATATATATATATATATATATATATATATATATATATATATCAATATTGAGTTAAACTTGTTCTTAAAAACAAGAAAAAAAAAATGCCAGTGGGGTCAGAAAAATAAACTTAATCTAAAGGGAAAATATGATTATTTTTCTGACTGCATTGGAGGATTTTTTAAAACATAAATTTGCTTAATTTTGATTTTTTTTTTTTTTTTTTTAGAAAAAAAGACGATGCATACAGAAGTCATTTTACTTCTTAAGTAAATGTTATTCTTAGATATATCTAATGGAAAACAAAAACACTAAGCAAAATTTTTTTTTCAGTGATTAAAGGCAACTTTACACAGCTAAGTTAAGGCTGCTCTGTGCCGGCACAAAATTCAGTGTAATGATGCAATACTAGATAAAAGCTAGAAAAGAAAATGATGCTTGCTGTGACCCACCTCATCCTCTAGTGTCAAAGTATACAGTAGCAATGGCTATGCATTTATCGCACCTCTGAACGTAAAGACACCTAAATGCCACTTCAGAAGTGCTTCTGTGCCACCATTGCAGTGAAAATTTGGCAGAATTTTACTTGATGTCTTTTGTCTTTTAGCAGTCACCATCATCATCATCAAAAAAAAGAAAAAGAAAAAAAAAGTCCAGCCACGGCAGCATTTATCAGTTCAGTAACCCCCACTACTTCTAAAAAATGCAAGCAATCACAAGTTAAATCTTTGGTATGCCTTTTTCATCAGGGTAAAGGTTATTGGAGGCTCGTGTTAATATCTGTTTCCTGATAGGAAATGTGATCCTGCTGAGCAAGCAGATGAAGAAGCTTAGAGCCGTCTGACTGCTTCCTATAAGCCCACCTTTCTTTGTTCACGTCCAGTGCATATATTTTCCTTTATAAATCATTTGACAAACATTTATTAAAAATGGAAGTATTTCTCTAGCAATTAATTGCACTTAAACAGTGATATTGTACGTACATTAACATTATTTCATACAATAGAGAAATGTATGACAATCTCTTCTTTTTGGCTAGGATTTGGAACCAGATTCAACTTAGCATAAAGTAGTGCTGTATTCAAAATCATGAAGATGGAGATGGAATACACCACCAGATGTACACACCCAAAGTGGGTCAACTTCACCTCATAATGAAACTTCACTTTAAGCTGTCATCATTTACTCATTCTTAAAGAGGTAGTTCACATTAAAATGAAAATTCTGTCATCATTTACTCACTCTCACGTCATTTCAAACCTGTATGACTATGATATTTCTCAGTAAAAATGTCCCTTTTTTCATAAAATGAAAGTCAATGGGGTCCAATTTTGTTTTCAAACTATTTGCTTTTGTGAAAAATGTAGAAAGAAAGATTATTATTATTATTATTATTATTAGATTGTCAAACCCATGTTTGGAACATAAATAATGACAGAATTTTAATTTTTGGGTGAACTATCCCTTTAAGTCATTCAAAATCTTTTTTCAGTCTTTTGTGGAGCACTAAGTGAAACATAGGCTCTGTTTACACCTGGTATTAAAATGCGTTTTGGTTGATCGGATCACAAGTAAACGAGGGAAACTCTCTTTTGTTCACTTTTCAACCACTTCTATCCTGATTTCTTTGAAGCCAGGTTCTTTGGGCGGGTAAATGCATGCTTGTTTGTTTTTGGGGTTTTTTTTCAGATTTTTTGATGTAATGGACAAAATAAGCTTGTGCAATTTACATATGAACTCGCCCGGAGACGATGGAAAAACATAGAGCGGCAGCTTTCGTTTCCACTCTGATAGCCACAAAACCATGCCAGACATTGCGAGTGCGTGTTAAATATCAGGAATGGTGAAAGAACATTGTGCTTCGTACATTTTTCATCTTCAAATCAAACTTGGATCTTTAGCTGACAATGCTTAACTCCCATCTGGCTAATGCACTTTCCATGATGTTTACTGATTAAAGAGATAGTTCAGCCAAAAATGAAAATTCTGTCATTAATTACTCACCCTCATGTTGTTCCAAATCCGTAAGATCTTTGTTCATCTTTGGAACACAAATTAAGATATTTTTTATGTAATCCGAGAGGTATATGACTCATCTATAGACAGCAATTTAACCACCACTTTCAAGGTTCAGAAAGGTACTAAAGACATCATTAATATAACAAGAATAGATTTTGTGTGCAAAAACAAAACAAAAATAACGAATTTATTCAACAATATCTTCTCTTCTTATTCTCATACGCTGTTTACGTTCAGCGTTTCCAGGTTCTACATCAGAATGCTGGTTCAGTATTGGCCGAGGCTGTGTTCATGAGCAGCATGACGCATGTGTGTGATGCTGATGCACGAGCCGGCCAAAAATGAGTCTGTGTTCTGTTTTTAGTACCTTTCTGGACCTTGAAAGTGGTGGTTAAATTGCAAAAATATTGGTTTGGAATGACATGAGGCTGAGTAATCAATGACATAATTTTTGGGTAAACTAACCCGTCAAATCCATAGGTGGAGAGTAGGCATCTTTAGTGACTGTTCGAACACATTCAACCACATGAGCGTTTACACTACGAAAGCAATCCGGTCGAATGTGTTTTCAACTACCTCTAGAAGTGGGTGAAAGTGGACAAGCTCAACAAAAATGATACACAAAAATCAGCAGCGTAAAAGTGGTCCATATGGCTTGTTTGCTATATTACAAGTCTTAACTTTAAATTACAAGATGTTTTATTAACAAAGTTCGGGAGGAGCAAGTTCAGATAATTAACCTAATTAGCACAGTTGGAGAGCATTCAGTTAATCAACTCAACCAATGTCAAGAGGTATAAATTCAGCAGACTTACCTCTGTTTATCTGAGAGTTTATCAGCATCCCTCCACCACCCCATCTCTTCACTTCTAGTTCTATCTACTTTTATCACACCGGGAGGAGCACTCTGGGTTCGGGCCAAAATTCCAAGCTCGGAGCCCTCTCCCCGGACAGCACGCCAAATACGCATAACTTTACTCTATTTACTTATATGGGTGTGTCAACTCGTGAATAATAATTTTGTGCGATGAACACACTAAAATTAAGGACCTTGATGACGGATAATCAGTGTTGGGAGTAAGGCATTACAAAAGTAATTATATTACATTACTTTTTGCTGTAACACAGTAATATAATGCATTACTAATAAAATCTGGGTAATATTATACTCGTTACAATCTCAGTAATGCACGTTACAACAAATCATTTTAACCCGAAATTAAGTGGTGTTAGTTTTATTTTTTACCAACAAAATATTTGCAGGGCTTTGTTCGCTAAATGCATTCCTGCGTGGAGATCTTGAAGTTCTTGCTGATACTGATGTGTGCTACCCCAACGTAGATGGATTTGTGTCAGTGCTGCTAATCTCGGTGGAAACACAGAGGACTATTGGTTATGGCGCGCGCACGGTCTCGCCACGCTGCTACGAAGGTATGCTTTTGGTCATGGCGCAGTGCATTGTGGGATCCATGATCGATGCCCTCATGGTGGGCTGCAAAATTTCACGCCCCAAGAAACGCACCGAAACGCTTCTTTTCAGTCGGACTTGTGTTGTGGCCAACCGTGATGACCGTCTCTGCCTTATGTTCCGTCTCGGGAGACCTGCGTGAAAGCCACATGGTGGATGCCTAAGTGCGTGCTAAACGTCATAGGGGGAATTCCTCCCGCTGGAACAGTCTGAGATCGACCTGGGCTACGAGAGCGGCTCTGATCGTCTGTTCCTGGTGGAACCACAGGTCATTCAACACACCATTGATTTCAGCAGTCTTTTCTGGGAACTTGGGCCGGAGCAGCTGCGAAAGCAACAGTTTGAGATGACTGTCATCTTGGAGGGCATTGCGAAAGCCACAGGTGTCAAAGTATTAAAGTGCTATAATATTGGAACAACAAATTAAATGTTACAAAAATGAAACATTGCTGATTGCCACATTTGTGAATCTTAAAGAAACCTATCAAGAACATATTTGAGTAGTGCTAAAGTAGTAAGTATTTGTTGTACTATAAATAGTAGTCTGTGTTTTAGTTTTTATATACTATTAGAGTATGTATTACTATTTTAAATTAACATTTATTTTTATATTTCTTAGTTTTCATTTCAGTTTTTGTAATTTTTGTTTCCTTTTTTATTAGTTTTTTAAAAATATTTCTTTATAACTTTAATTTATTTTTATTTCAGTTTTAGTTTTATTAATTTTAGTACTTCAATTTCAACTTATTTCAGTTTATTTCATTTGTTTTTTTTAAGCGTTGTCATCTACTCTTGATATTTTATTTCAGCTTTATTTCAGTAGTTTTAGTTAACAGTATGGTACCCCTAAATGAGAATTACCATTAAAAAGATATATAAAAAAAAAAGGTAATGAGAATTTGGCTGGATGGATGTGAGATGAATTATGTTATGTTACAATGATTAATCATTTCAAATAAATAAATTAATAAAATAATCATGAGATTCTCAAACATATTCTTACACAAATAAAAACGAATCTACTGAAGTGGAGACTCAGCTCCAGTGGTGTGATTTATTACGATATAGTGCCATCTTGTGGTTAAACTTAACGTTACTATAGTAAGACCTAATGCTTTCTCAGATCGTTTGACCACTTTGTTTTGACAGGAATGATGTGCCAAGCAAAGACGTCCTACATTGAGACTGAGATCGAATGGGGAGCCCGCTTTGAGCCGTGCATGACATTGGAGAAAGGGGCGTTCGAGTCGACCTGAGACGGTTCCACAGTACATATCCGGTGCCTCTTCCGCCGTGCAGCGCGCAAGATGCGCACCACATACAGACTTTGCAAGTGGTACTAGAATTCCAGGAGTCTCTCAAAGAGTGTTAACTGGAAATTGGGTGGGGACGATCAAGAAGACGACATCGTAAAACCAACAGGACCATTATAATTTCCCTATCCACAACATCCAGGAGGAGCGAGTGTCAGAAGTCAACGAATGCGATTCTTTGTAGTTGTTATGAGTGCGATTGTAACACCCCACTTTAGGTGCATACACACCATGTCGAAATGACCGTAATTACCAGATTCTGACCAGTGAAAAGTGTTGACGTCCTCATGGAATTCGTAATTACAACTTGTATTTCCGAATTTTCCGAGAGAGCTCCAAAACGTTACCATTAAGTTATGAAAACGTTATTTCGGAATGTTCTCACAACGTTCAAAACGTTTTTCTTGGTTATGAAAACATAAAGGAAATGTTTTATCACTTTGGAATTGGGCCTATTATAATTCCCAAGTATTATGGAAATGTTACTTTTTAATGTTTTCTGAAGCATCTGAAAAAGTTGTAGGCTTAAATAACGTTTAAAATCATTAAACAAACGTCTAACTAAAATGTTTCAGAAAAAGGTTCCATGAATGAATCATGATGTACAGGCTAATTTTTCTTTTCTTTTTTTTTTTTTGTGCTAATGTTTTGATGTTATAAAAGATTAGATAACTTTGAAAGAACATTTGTTTATAATTTTGAGACTAATAATTCGTAACAATCCTTATCATGACTACAGTGACCTAAATTAAGTTTATAAATAATATATATATATATATATATATATATATATATATATAAAATATGATAATAGTGTGGAGGAGACCAATAGTTTCCACAAAGAAGTATGCAATATTTTTCTAGAAATTCTTGTCTATGCTGTTTTAAACAAAATAAATAAATGTATTTTACACACACACACACAAAACATTGTTCCAGTACATTTTTATAACACTTGAAAAATATTTCCATATTTTTGGTGAAACGTTTGGTTATTTTTTGATGTACAGAGATGCATTAAGCTATGATAATCATCAAGATAGCGTTCTAATGGTAAAGGATCTCATTGCCAACAAAGAGGTCACATTCCACCCGCCTTTGCCACCACACAGTAATGTTTTGCCAGTTGAGAGACTAACTTTTCTCTGAACATTGACCTACTTGACAGCCCCTGCTGGTTGATGCCGCAACTACACCATTAAGCATCTTTCACTATTAATGGCCATTAAAAATGCCTGCTCTTACAGCAGTTTTATTGACAACATATAAGCTTTTTACTTTAAAATGAGAACTAAATAGTTCTAAATGAAACTTTTTTATTTGAATTCCAGCAAGGATAGAAATATTTGTGTTAATTCATCTTCTTTACAGTAATTGTTATAAGTGCAGAAAACAAAAACTATTCATTTATTTCAATTATGACAACTCTCGGAATAGATATAAACAGCATTTATTGATAAGTAATGTACATTTTGTTTACTTGTTGAATGTACAAGTTTACTATTGGCAGACTAGATCTGCTACACTGCTGCTGGTATGAGTTAAAGGCTTAGTTCACCCAAAAATGAAAATTATGTCATTTATTACTTCGCATTACTCATGTTGTTCCACACCTGTAAGACCTTCATTCATCTTCAGAACACAAATTAAAATATTTTTGATAAAATCCGATGGCTCAGTGAGGCCTCTGTTGCCAGCAAGATAATCAACACTTTCAGATGCCCAGAAAGCTACTAAAAACATATTTAAATCAGTTCATGTGACTACAGTGGTTCAACCTTAATATTATAAAGCGATGAGAATACTTTTTGTGCACCAAAAAAACAAAACGACTTTTCAACAATATCTAGTGATAGCCGATTTTAAAACACTGCTTCGAGGCTTTACGAATCAGTGATTCGGAGCACCGAAGTCACGTGATTTCAGTAAACGAGGCTTTGTTACGTCATAAGTGTTTCGAAATTTCAATAGGTTACGTGACTTTGGCTGTTTGATACGCGATCCGAACCACTGATTCAAAACAAAAGATTCATAAAGCGTCGAAGCAGTGTTTTAAAATCGGCCATCACTAGATATTGTTGAAAAGTCGTTATTTTGTTTTTTTGTTTTCATTTGAAAGTGTTGATTATCTTGCTGGCAATAGAGGCCTCGCTGAGCCATCAGATTTTATCAAAAATACCTTAATTTGGTCTTAAGGGTGTGGAATGACATGAGGTTGAGTAATTAATGACATCATTTTCATTTTTTGGGTGAACTAACCCTTTAAGGCTTCTGCCGAAACATGCACATAAATACAGTGAAAAGAATGCGAGCTGCTGCGAGGAAAGTAGGGAGAATCCCCTAGCAGAATTAGATAGGTGGTGCTGGGGAAGGAGAAGGGCTAAGAAAAAGTCCCATGGCACGCTGCACTGAGTTGAGCTGGTTCAGAATGGAAATAAATACGTAGATAGAACAAACAGATCGATTGCCCAAAGTGGTTGGCTTTAAGAGAACCAATCAGCTGCTCAGAAATGTTTATTCAGAATATAGGCCTACTATCTACTCTTCATATGCTTACGTGTATGTTATTTAGCATCCTTCCAGATATGGAAGCATTAAAAAAAAAACACACACAAAAAAACACAAACTCAACAAATTCTTTCTGTTTTAATCATAATGCTTTTATTAAAAGATTGTATACAGTGTGTAACTAGATCACATAGTGAGTGCTTAGATAAATGTTTCAGATTTCACCAGCTCAATAAATAAACATATTTTGTATGCTATTGTGATACTTCACAGCAAAAATAAGCATTGGCAAATTACACTAATAAATGTCCCTTGTATGTAAATTAAATATATATTATAATATTTGTAAAATGACTTCAAAATAGATTCATAAAAGTATTAAAAATAACAAAACTGTATTAAATGTTCCATATCTACACATTTTATCCCTCTGGATGCAAATGTCCAGTATTTGCATGGTCAAGTGTGGCAGTTGTACAGGTATGTGCTGTTCAGGCTCCAGTCCGGAGGGAAGTCCTGCGTGGGGTGATTCTTCAGGTGTTTCTGCATGGCTGCCAGGCTGCTACAAAACTCCAGACACAGGGTGCACTGGTAGGGTGTGGCGCCGCCGTGAGTGCGCAGGTGCTTGATCATAGCCGAATAGTCACGAGAACGTTGGCCGCACAGCCGACACTCAAAAGGTTTTTCACCTGGAAGAGAGACGAGGAGAGAGAACTGAGCTGAAGGTTTCGTTTTAACATGATGTTCAAAAATCCCTAACCTGAAAGCAAGTAAATGTAATCTTTTATTGTTAATTAAACCTAAAGCTATCATAGGATCAGATCTATTACAGATCTAATCCTGATACAGTGAAACCCAATGTTCGATTTCTTAGAAAGTGAAATCTTTATCTAAATGAGGTTTGTCCAATCCTGCTTCTATAGTGCCACCTTCCATCAGTGTTCAGCCCTAATTTAACACACCTGAACCAGCCAATCTTCAAGTGTTTAGGATCACTAGAAACCTCCAAGCTGGAGCTCAAACTCTGCTGCTCTGCTTATGGGTATAGGGTTAGATGTACCTGTGTGGACCCGGAGATGTGTGTCTAGCTGGTGTTTAAGGCTGAACCTCTTGCTACACTGTTTGCACTGGTAAGGTTTCTCTCCCCCGACGCCCCTCCTGAGTGAGCGCAGAGATCGCCTGTCCCGTCCACTTCGGCCACAGAACTTACATCTGAACGCCATATCCCCTGAACCTGCCAACGGGTGATGACAGAACAACAGTAAGTGGATAACTGGTGAACAAGAGGACTAGAAATAGAACATTTCTCTGTTATCAGTGGACAATCTTTTTAATGCAGTTTCATTTCAGAAGAAAACCACAGGCAAAGAGGTTTGAACAGTCATATGTGGCTCATATAATCTTCAGAGTCCATTTACCAAATTTTTTTTTTTTTTTTTTTTTTTTAAGCACTTAATCAAAACCTACGCTACCATTCAAAAGTCTGGGGTCGGTAAGATGTTTTATATGTTTTTGAACGAAGTCTCTTCTGCTCACCATGGCTGCATTTATATGATAAAAAATAAGGTAAAAACAGTAATATTATGAAATATTATTACAATGTATTCCTGTGATGACAGCTGAATATTCAGCATCATTCAGTCTTATGTGTCACATGATCCTTCAGAAATCATTCTAATATGCTGATTTGATGAATATGCTCAAAACATTTTTTTTATGAACAAAGTTCAAAAGCATTTTAAGCCATTCTTTCTGAATAAAAGTATTAATTTCTTTCCAAACAAACAAACAAAAATTGGTTACATTTCAGTGTAATTTATGTACTGAGTATTTATAATTAACTACATGTACTTACTATAGGTTTAGGGTTAGGGTGAGGGTTTGGTTTAGGGTTAGTCACATGTAATTATTTATAATTTATAGTTATTACTACAGTAACTACATGTAATGTGTAACAATGACACTGTAAAATAAAGTGTTACCCAAAAATCTTACTGACCCCAAACTTGAATGGTAGTGTAAGTTTTTAGTTCAAAGATATGCTTGTTGTCTATGCATGTTCTTATAGGACAGAAATGGCGACCTATTTACTAAAACTCTCAACACATCATGGTCACTGAGGCAAAAAAGCAGGATTATTTTTGGTCTGAAGGTGGTCAGCTCTTTGGCCCCTCATATCTGCTCACAAATGTGTTTAAATTTGTTCAAGTGTTGTCTAATGCGCTGCTTGTGATGATAGTTCCATCCTGTTAAAAACACCAGTTAACCACGTGTGAAAGTGAAAGGAGACTTAATAATAAAAGTAATGGTAACACATTTAAATAAGGCTCCATTTGTTAACATTACACTACATTAGTTACAATGAACAAACAATGAAAAATACTTCTAAAGCACTTGATAATCTTAATTTCAACATGTACTAATACATTATTAAAATCAAAAGTTGTATCTGTTAATATTATTTAATGGATCTGAGGAGCTTTTATGAACTACTGTAACAATGAATAATTGTATATTTTATTAACTAACGTTAACAAAGATTAATAAACACTGTAATAATGTATTTGTCATTGTTAATGTTAGTTAATGCATTAACTAACATTAAGAAATGGGACCTTATTGTAAAGTGTTACTAAAAGTAATTTAGCTGGTTTATTACAGAAAAAAAATCACCTAAAATATTTATAATAATAAAAACATATACAAAAGTCTGCATCTATATTGCATTTTCTAATTTAATGCAAACATTCCCATATAGACATTTCTTAGTAGGCTATGTGGTTGCAGATCTCGAGCTGCATGAACATTTGCTGGTTGAGCATCTTGTGTGTTTCACTGAATGCAAATCTGACTTTATATATAACTTGAGACCAGTTTAATCAGCGTTATCGATACTATAGTAATTCTGAACATGTGGTCAATCTCATTCACAGCCAACTTGAGATGTCTGCACAATGTTTGAAAAAACTTATTAAATAGTATGAATAATGTTTGGCCTTTCAGGGCTTCTGTACATTTCATAAGTATTTCTTTTTCATTTTCATCTCAAATTCAGTTTAAAATGCATTCTGTTTAAGAAGGCTGCGAATGTTAAAGCAGCTCGAGATCTGCTGTCATTAACACAGAAGTTGAATTGCTGTGATGATATCATTTGTAATGGAAATGTTTGTATTAAGATGCAAAATATATGCGTTTTCATATATTTTGCATATACATATATTTTCTTTTTATTATAAATGTTTTAGGTGCATTTTTGTTTTCTGTTCTCTAATTTCCATGTTTAAATGAAGGGAGGAAAAAAGGATGAGGACCTCACTATATATAATTGCTGTTCCTTATATCCTTACACGGTTAAACAAAATAGAAATCAATGGTATTAACTGTATAAATGATGATTGAGAGAAATATCTTGACATTGTAATGTCTGATTTGAGGAGACTAGTTGAAAATACACAAACACACACGCAAAACATGACAAGTTTTCTAAAAAAATTGCTTCTTTTTAAGGAATCTTCATCGGAAAGAAATCAAAACATGAATTTAAATTCTGATAAATAACCAGTAATAATCCAATCTTATGTTCATTTTATATTAAGCGTGAAAAGAGCAAGATAAAAAGTGATTTATGGTCAAAATGACATCTGAGCTTTGGTAGTGCGCAGCCGAGGGGCCCAATTTTAGATAAACACATCCTGTGGCAACTTGGTGTGCGGCCTAGTTTATTGCTCTCCCTGTCCACACACACACACTCATATATACATACACACACCACATCCTCCCCTGTACAGCTCAAAGTGTGAAAAAAAAAGCATGGTTAACACTTTCTGTCTTTATATTCACGAAGAGAGTGTTTTTGATAATCATATGGACATTTGCAAGGTTGTGCAAGCTTATACTTCAGAGGATGCAAAAAAAAATCACACAAAAATGTCGTGTGAAACAAAAGCAAACATACATGCACATGACAGACATTGTATTCACACATATAAACACCCACGCATTCCCACATACCCCAGGATGCAGCACAGTAACATAAAACTGCTGCAGAAACTTGCGCCTTTACAGCACAAGTTTGCTGTTTGATTAGGTGACATCATATGACCGTTCTTAAAACTGACAACTAGAATTATTGCATGGATTTTAATAAAACCAAATCCCATCTGGACAATTTGAAAACTGTGCAGCTGGTACCCTAAAATGACTTTAAAATGATTTGAGTTGGCGTAACCTAATGTTGTCAAGTTGAATGAGTCATATGAAGCACATTTTTAGGTTACGCAACAAATATTTTCATGGAAGTACTTAAAATCTTAAAATCTTATATTTCAGAATTTAATATTGACATGCTTTTCTTCTAAAACTACTTTAAACTACAATAATTAATCATTATTAGACAAGCAATTGCTAATAAATAAGAGACTACATTAGAATATGATAAAAAAAGGACAATTTTAGAAAAGCTGCATTACCTAAATATCCACTTCACCTTTTAATTCATAGAAATATACATTTATATATTTTAAACTAAAACTACCCACATGTCGGTGATATACTAAATACAGTTGGAATTACATAGTTTCTTGAAGATACCTTCTTATAAAAATGTGTTACTATCATTCTCACCCCAAAAAGCTCCGACGTGCACACATGCTCGCACACATAAAAAGCACTCTAACCCCAATTTGGATGAAAAAAAAGAACAAGTCAACACTTCTCTTTTGGTACTGTATACAAACCACCATGGAGCACAGAGCCAACCAACCACAGGACTGTGCTGATGCACCACGATTCAGAAGCCACAGTTTCTCTCGCACACAGCTTTACACCCTGGTTTATCAGGTAAGGGGTCATTTGGTTCTGTCTTTATACAATGGAAACTCTATGTGAACTAGGACAAAGCACAGCCACTATTCTGACTACACAGTGACTCCTATAAAGTGTTTGGACACTTTAGTCACTTACGATGCTTGAATGTTATTGCATTAGTTGCCAAGCTGCATCTGAAAACAAATTATGCAAAAGCGTTTCTCAGAACTAAGTTTACTTTCAATTTTATTTTCAACTAACATTTAACCAACTGATGTCAATGTAATTTTTTTTTTTTTTTTTTAAACAGATGTATGAAGTAATTTCCCTTCAAGTTCGCACATTTGTCCTAGCAGATTAACCACAGGAGTAGCTCATTACATTAATGTCTGATAAGTAGAAAAAGTCTGAATACTTTATCAAGTTGAAAATAAATAAATGCATTATAAAAGTGTATTACTTTTTAAGTTACTTTTAAAAGTAATGTGTTACAATATTAAGTTACTCCCTAAAAAAAGTAACTAATTGTGTTACTTTTTATGGAAAGTAATGCATTACATTACTTTTGCTTTATTTTTTCTCACCTGGGCTGGGCCAAAAGAATAGAACACAGCTGAAGAAAGTTCAACTCTCTTTAGCAATTAAAAAATATATACATATTGAATAATATAAAAAAAAGAAACAAATGTGATGTTTAACTAAAGTATTTTTTGCTTGTTAGTATGGCTGAATTGAATCATAAAAGGTCAGCAGCAAAAATGAAAATTCTGTCATTAATTACTCACCCTCATGTCGTTCCACACCCGTAACACCTTCGTTCATCTTTGGAACACAAATTAAGATATTTTGATGAAATCTGATAGGCTTTTTTATCCTCAATTGAAAGCAATGAAATGACCACATTCAGTGTCCAGAAAAGTGGTAAAAACATTGTTAAAATAGTCCACGTGTCTACAGTGGTTCAACCTTAATGTTATGAAGCGACGAGAATACTTTTTGTGCGCAAAAACAAAACAAAAATAATGACTTTATTCAACAATTTTTCCCTTTTCCCTGTCAGTCTGTTAAGCAGTTGGCGCAGCGCTGCGTTTCCGCATTTACGTCCGGACGCTGGCTCATTATTGGCCGGCTTGTGCGTCAGTGAACAGTGTCGGCCAATACTGAGCCGGCGTTTGGAACCTGGAAGCTGCAATGAAAACAGAGTAGCAGAGGAGAGATAGGGAAAGACGAATTTGTTGAATAAAGTCATTATTTTTGTTTTGTTTTTGTGCACAACAAGTATTCTCATCGCTTCATAACATTAAGGTTAAACCACTGTAGTCACATGGACTGTGTTAATGATGTCTTCAGTACCTTTCTGGGCCTTGAAAGTGATTATGATGTAGCTGTCTATAGTAAGATCAGAAAACTCTCGGATTTCATCAAAAAATATCTTAATTTGTGTTCAGAAGATGGTCTTTCGGGTTTGGAATGACATGAGGGTTAGTACTTAATGACAGAAATGTCATTTTTGGGTGAAATAATTAATAAAGTTTTAATAAAGTGAGATTAAATACAAAAAGTATATTTGTAATTTAACATTTAATTATTGCAGGTTTACATAATATTCTGAATTTGCATTTCACTGTTTTTATTAATTTTGATGAATAATGAACCTGTTTTTGTGCAAGTGAGATATTTATATTATATGTTATATTTATATTATCTTTATATTTGATAAAAATATAAAAATAAAAAAGAAGTTTTGATTTGTGACTTATTTACTTAAATAATTAGAGCTGATGGGTAACACAAGTTACTTTTCAGATTAATCAGAAGAAACTTTTTTCAAGTAACTAGTAAAGTAACACATTACTTTTAAATTTACAGCAAAATATCTGATTTACTTTTCCAAATAAGTAACGCAAGTTACTTTGTTTTCCCATTGACTGACAGCTCTCCTGTCTCTTATGTTGAGAGAAATCAGGAGTAAGTGCAGAGGCGTTGTGTGAACTAGACTAAATATGAGCAGGCATTTACTCATCTCACAAAAACAGATTCAGTATTCCTCAAAATGAATAACAGTCAAATGCAAACTCAGAACATTAGGCAAACCTGAAATGTCAAATAACACAACTATACTTTATGTATTTAATCTCACTTTATTAACCATTGTCGTTGCTGCTGACCTTCAATGATCCAATTCAACCATACTTATAAGCAAAAATGACTTTAGATTAAACATTTAGATCATATTTGTTTCACTTTTTTTTATTGCTTAAGTAAGAGAGCTAAACTTTCTTCTCCTGTGTCCTATTCTTCTGTAGTCCAGGATTGCAGCACAGCTGAAAGGTCTGTCTGAGCTGCGCCCTCTACTGTACAGGCATTAATTTACATTTCTTTAATTTCCTTCGGGTCTTCACATTTGCCAAAATGTATGTTTTATTATTAAAAACAAACAAGCAAGCTCAGCCCAGATGAGAAAAAATAATATAATGCACTATTTTCACTAAATCACTATTTTCTATCTACTATTAGCCAATGACAATGCTATCCGCAACTCAATTCAGATTATTATGCATTGTAATTACGTTTTTATGATGACGTAATTATTAGCGAGCTAGACTGAAGATGTTACAGCCTAGTGTAACTGTTCTTTCATACACACAAAAATGCTATTTATGCATGATAATTGATAATAGCTCATTATAGCTCATAATTATATAAATAGCTCATCACTGATCTTCCCACAGGTAGTATCAGGTCAGGGGAGAGGGCTTGCGCTTCTGCCAGTGTTCCGCCTGTGAGAAGGGGTCAAATTTATATGTAATGTTTACAAACAGACCGATTTTTAATCGCTCAGAACCACAAAAGCGATTAGAGAGCAAACAGCTCTGTATGCTTTCGAATCACTCTTGAGGTACTTAGATGTCATACACCAATCGGTCTGCACAGTCGAACCCACCTATTAGCAGACCACAACCATTCAAACAATTCCCCACAAGTCCCAAATCCCACCCTACATTTTTCTTGTTCAAAAAGCTGTTTCACTTGGGTATATGGCACAATAGGGAACTTAACAACTTCTGTTTCATGCTGATTTTATGTGCCCAAATAATTTCTGGCCACTCTATGTGTTTTACAAAGTCATTGTAGCATTTTGACTCATTTATAATGCTAGATGCTAGCATTTATTTACATTTTTGCATCTGGGAGACACTTGTCCAAAGTGACTTAGATCACGTTAAGTCACGCATTCCCTGGAAGTCGAACATTATACAGAATATTATGTAAACCTGCAATAATTATATATATATATATATATATTTCATAGAATGCTTTATGCCAAAGTGTGTTCTATATAGAAATGTTTTGAATTATTGTATAATACTTGTTTTACAATCATATTGTATAATACCTGTTAAACAGGTTATTTCAATTTTTGTCTAGTGAAAAGGTATGATCTGTTTAATTCATAAAGTTTAAAACAAAAATAATGCATTAAAACTAAATCCATAAAATGATCCCATGATGGAAACCTCTAAAAGCTTCTATATATGAAGCACCTGACAGAACTCTTTAAGGTTCTATTTAGAACATTTCCTTCTAAGAGTGAATAAACCTTGCATTCACTACAAATATAAATATTGTTGGCCTTGTGATGAATTGCTTTCGTTCCTCTATCGTAGTCGCTTTAGATAAAAGCATCTGCTAAATGCATAAACGTACACGTAAATGTAAAATACAATTAAATAACCATTAAATGCAAAATCCTGGCTGAAAGATTTTACAGGAATCAAGCTCAACTGAATGAATTTTGCATTTCAAAAGACGCTTTTTTTCCACTGTCTACTATCCTTTCTTTTACTGCTGTCAGAGGGAGGAGGCAGCGGCCACCATCTCTACTTTAGATTGCTTTTAGCTCTTTGAGAGATACACAACATTTACATCCTGTTGCAGGCATCCATTCATCTGAACTACGTAAAATGTCAATGCATCCAAGGCAAAATCTGCAACTTACTGCCACCCAGTTATTTCTGCAAGCTTCTGCACGATCATATGCCTTCTTTATTCTGTGCAGATAAGAGTGTATAACATTATTCTAGATTTATTCGTGCATCTATACAGCATATTACCTGACGCTGATGACCCAGTGGTTGGCCTCCAGGGGTTTTCCAGAGCCGGCTTACCGCAGTGTCTGCAGCATATCTCCCTGTCCTCTTGAACCTTTGGCTTCCTGTGGAAAATGTTGTCATCTTAATGCTTATTTAAATTGTCCACATTTTCCATGCATAACTAGTATAGACATTAGCTTTTAGGACTTTATTCATCATCATCAAATAACTTCAAACTGAGTCACTGCATTTTCCGCTGGTGTTTTTTTTAAACCACTTGTCGATCTGGTCAGCTAACACCTGCCAATTTAGTCGCATTTGTAGAGCTATATTTCCACACACTGTGGTGTTTTAGCAAGACCACGGCTAATTCTGACCAGCAGGTAAAGGTCAGTGAGAAACCCACACGCTTACAAGGTGTTACCCTCTGTTAGGTTTAGTGTGCTATCACATTTGTGTCATAGGAGAAAATGCACTACCAGTTAAAAGTGTTAAAAGATATGACTAAATGTGTTCCTCATGATCTTAAAAACCTTTTGATCTAAATGCTTAATGCTTAAATATTTGAAAGTAGTTCCTTAGATAAATATAAATATGCCTAGACTTTCCTTACTACTTCTTTATTTTTACTAAAACTAACTTTTTAATGTACCACATCGTGAAGGAAAAGTGTCAGCTTACATGTGTACTCCTTCAACACTTTATGCACCTGATGAAGTGTAAATATAATAAGAAATAAGCAGGTGTGAAGAATACAAAGAGGAAATTTATGAACAAAACGTGATATACAGTGCAGGCGTTCTGTAGCCCCACACATGTAGACAGAAGGCGGCAAAATGCCATTCAAACGCATTTCAAACCTGTTTTGTCAAGCGATTAAGAAGATCAATTTAAACTTACATCACCTCCTGTCTAAAATACATATGAACAAAGATTTTGTGCTCAGATAGCAGGAAACAAAGCAAGCCGACAATGGTTTCCTCTGCTAGAGTAAAGCAACCTACAGCGCATCTACAGTGCGAAGAAAAGATCATCCGATTTTATATCCGATTCAAATATTGAGAGCCCAAATAATAATAATATGCTCTCCAAAATACATGAAGTGACCCTATTACCTTATGTATCAAGGCCGTCTGAAATTTATATTATTCTAGATGTTTAATCATGAAACTTGATCAACTGAGTGGGTGGTTTGTACTGTTTCTCTGTATGTGCATGCATAGAGAAAGAAAGAAAGAAAGTTTCAATTTTACACTCACAATGAGCAAAGCAAGCATAAAGATCTCTGTCTGAATGGGGCACCTGTTTGTGTGTGTGGCAAATTAGGGAGTGGAACAGACTTCGGCTAAAAATGAGCCTGAAATAGAACATCCTGCTCTGAGGGTGGAGATAGCCGACTTTCATGTTTGCTGTTTGTAAAGTTGGGGACAATTGGGGGCCCCCCCCTTAGTTTCGGCCTTGATAGTAAGTATTGTTTTCCAAAACACTCCACCGACATATCCAGTATTTAGTGCACATGGTTCTGTGCTTTTAAACTGGCTCAAACACTTATTTACGATCACAAGCTCACCTATATACATCATAGACTTCAAATTACGGATAAAGGCAATCATAAAAAGAATTTTCTTCATACCCTTAAAGTGTTTCATTATAATATATCTCAATTGTCTTTATTGAACTGTAATTCCACTGCCACTAAACCACAGGCTGTTATTAGTTCCCCTCATTTTAATGGAGCCTGTAGACAATTTCATGTAGGTGGAACAGGGGGCTGGTTGGGGAAAATGTGTCTGTTGGAAAGTACAGATACACTACCCATGAAAAGTTTGACATGCTTGATTGAATTAGTTTCTCAACTCCAAAATGTTTTGATTGAAAGACATGTTATAGAATACTATTGTAGATATATACAATGCAAATAAATATAATATTTTTGAACAAAAAACATTTTTAATGATGGATGAGCAGAGGTTGAAGGAAAAAGTAGTCAACAAGTGAACTCAGTATGGTTTAAGGATATTTTGAGTTGAATCAAAATATTTTATAAACATAATTTTGAATTTTATATTTAAAAATCAGGATAAAAGTACATTTCAAGCAATTGTGATCATCTTCAGTGACTGATGTGACCAGTTCCAAAATTAGTATAGTATTGCTTAGTAGCAAAATATTCAGTAACACTTTATTTTACAGTGCCGTAGTTACATGTTACTACAATGTACTTACTATAGTAATAACAGTAAATTATGCATAATTACAAGTAACTAACCCTAAACCAAACCCTAACCCTAACGGTAACTCTGTAGTAAGTACACGTAGTTAATTAATAGTACTAAGTACTTATTTGAGTAACTACGGCACTGTAAAATAATGTGTAACCAACCATTTATTTTTTCAAAGTTAAAGTAAAGCAAAGTCAGATTTTGTGGTGTTTGCTTTGGTTATGACTATAAATGTGTTGATGCATTAGTGAAAAATGTCTTTACCAGGCTAATGGTGTTCCGCTGAAATTAGCTGACTATAATGTGGCTTCCTGCCGAAAATATCGTTATATAAAAAAAGAAGAGAACTTTCATCATGCTGAAAATGCTGAATACGTAAATGAGAAAGGTCACCCAAAAAAGAATTTTCTTTTATATACTCACCTTCATGTCATTACAAAACTGTAAAACTTTCTTCTACGGAATATATTTGGAATGATGTTGGTATCCAAACAGTTTCTATTGTACGGACAAATAAATATGATCAAAATATATATGAGATGTTCCACAGGAAAAAAAGTCATACAGATGTACAATGACATTAAAGTGAGTAAATTATGACAGAAGTTTCATTTTTGGGTGAACTTTCCCTTTAAGCCACCCATTACACGTATGAATATCATTGCATTAGATAGCAAGCATCTTAATGTAAACAATATATAGTGTTTTGCAAAATGTTTTGATTGAAAAGTGCATACATTTATATTTATTGATAGTTCAAATTAAGTTAAAATGATAAGTTAAAATAGTAATATTTGTTTGTTTTTTTGTGCATCTCTGATTAATTTAAAATATGCTAAACAAACTCAGTTTATTTATTGGCCTTTAGTTATTTATCTATTTATTCTTTGATTTATTGATTCATCAATTGGATATTTATATATTAATGATATATATATATATATATATATATATATATATAATCATTAATAGTCCAAATCAAGCAAAAAATGACTACCAGTTAGCCATTTTTTAAAATCTAGTTCACCAAACTCAAATGAACTGTAGCTATTCTAGTTCACTTGTCTTTCTTTAAACTCAGTTTCACATGGTTGTATATTTTATCATATCCATAAAATTTTTAAGTGTCATCTACGTGTTTCTTACCTCTCTTGACTTTCTGACATGGACTCTGTTAAAGCTGTACTGATAGAGGCGTTCTTTCCTTTTAGACCCGAAACGAAGGGACTGTCTTGAGTCAGTGAAGGAGAGTGTATGAGAGGGTGATGGGGGTGAAGCAACCCCGTGTAACCCATAAATGAGGAGGAGACCTGTGGCTGGAGGGAGCGGTGCAGGATGGGGTACATGGGCGTGGGGTATGGGTACGCTCGGAGGGAGTGGATGGTCATAATTTCTCTACAGTTTAACACCATGCTACAAGACGGGCTGACCGGGGGCCAACAGATGCGAGGGGATGGAGATGGGGGGCTGGAGGAGATGATGGATTCTCTGGAGAAGATGGGAGGCTGAGGAGACACGGGAGAACAGTTTTTCTTGTGTGGATCATGGACCGACCTCTTGTGGTGTTTATCGGTGGAAGAACGTTCTTCTTCTAAAGAACAATTGAGGTTGTCTTTATCCGTAGGGTGGCTTCTTTTGGACAACAACTCAGTGTGCTTGTAAGTTTTGTCATCTTGGAGTGACTTTACCTCTTTTGCAGCCATCTTAGTAGGGGAATTTGGACTACTAAGTTGTGCTTGGCACTGTTCCACCAAAGACTCCACTTCCAGGTACTCGGCACCCCTCAGCAGCTCTTCCAGGTCATCTTTGGGCACCTCCACCGATTCGCTGTACACATAGTCTAAGATTTGCTTGAGGGTGTGGGGAGAGACGCTTTCTATAGCACAGCAGTACCCTGGACCTGGACCGTGCTGGTGTGTTAACTGACGCTTAAGTCGTTTGCTCGCCAGCGCTAGGATCAGAGCGTGGGCTTTAAATGAAAGGCCCTCCACAGTGAGAAGCGTGTCACAAAGAGTCCCTGCCTGGCGGAGCTGCTCCGTCTGATGCAGAAACGGCACGTGGTGAGGGTTATGAATGCGGATCATCTTCAAAGAGTGAAAGGTTTAGGCTGAAGTGAGATGATCGGGTTTGATGTCGTGCTGTCTCATGTCAGCCTTTGGAAGGGGGAAAAAAACAGAGGTTAAGTTTGTCATGGGAAACTTGTTTAGGTTTGTCAAGGAATCTTAGTCGATGTGAAAGAGAATGGAAAGAGAAAAAGTTCTCAGATAAAAATCTTAAAATATTCTCTCATTAAAAATATCAGAAATCAATGGACTATATAAATTATTACACAATTGTGTAATATAAAATATGGTACATATATAAATAATTAAAGTGCTAATGTTATAAAACTACATATCACAAATAATAATAATTTAAAAATATTTTTAAAAAAATTAGATTGTTTATTGATAATTAAGTACAACTGATCATGAGTGCAATTAATAAATGAAAAAAATATTTAAAAAATTAGATTGTTTATTAATAATTGAGTACAACTGATCATGAGTGCACTTAATAAATGATTTTTTAAAATTAGATTGTTTATTGAAAGTTAAGTACGACTGATCATGAGTGCAATTAATAAATGAAAAAAATATTTAAAAAATTAGATTGTTTAACTGATCATGAGTGCAACTGATAATGAGTATTTATTTTTTAGACCCATCTCTCTCTCTCTGATACAAACTCAATTTATTTACTGGCTTTTAGTCATTTATATATTTATTGACTTGTCAGGTTGACACGGTTATTATATATTCATTCATCAGTTTATTTATGTATCCGGCTTTAATATGTATAATAGTGTTAATAGTCCAAATCAAGCCCAAAAAGACCACCAATTAGGGTTTTTTTTTTTTTTTTTTTTTTTTTAAATCTACTTTGCTAAAATCAAATTAACTGTTTTGTCGTAGTTATTCTTGTCCATTCATTTGAGGGCACATGGTAGAGTATATAAATCATATCAATCTTTCGACATTCAACTACAAGCACCAAAGGATTAAAAAGTTAAAATGTTTTCATACGAAAAAGAAAGCACATGGTTTTCAGATAGACGAATAGACCGAAAGAAAGAGTGAAACATAGATAAGCCAGAAGAGGAAAATAAAACTTAATTTCAGAGATTGTGAAAGACATATTCAGGAGAATCTATTTTTTTTTTTCGTTTTTTTCTGAACTCATCAGCGTCACAACACCTCTAATCTACTTTCAGCCATCAGTCAGACAAACTAATTCACAAAATGAAACTCTAGCAATGTTTAATCATTTCTATATCACAATACATTCACCCATGAACTAGAATTGCATTGTCTGGGTATGGCACAGAGTGGAGGCGGACATGTCTGGTCATGTAAAGCGACAAGGGCCTTTCGAATTTTGCATCACCTTTGAAATTCTGTTATGAAGCTTTGCGATGAAGCCACAGACCTCTTCAGAATGTGAAACTCTGACTAATGCCGGTACGCTGAGACTCGTAAGAGTTCAAGTTTGTTTGATCAACAACAACAGTATCAAAGCCATACAGTAGGTCGGTTTAGATATGCATCTACTGTAGTAGCAGTGTGATGTGGTGTCTGGTGGAGCGTTTGATTACAGTAGGCCTACATCGCAGCTGTGTGCTAATTCCTCACAATCGCGCAGAAAGTGATGTGGACATGATGAAAAAAGATTTCAATACTCGACCCTGTAGTGCATGCAAAGAAAGACCAAATAACATGACCATTCTGGAATATAAAATGGGCAGTTTTGGATATTATCATTGAGACGTACGAGGTTCGAGATGCAAGTATCTCAATCGGCGATATTCACATGACCCCTTGTCTGTTTTTGTCATCGATTTCACAATTGCGTACAATAGAAAATGCCTGCAAAAACTTGCTGATACGATCACTCCCCCTCAGCGCAGATGCAACGGTGACGGATTGTGTGGAACATATTGTACTGAGATGACGATACTCAATGTTCTAATTACTAGAATTGATGCTAAACTGGCTAAAAGTGAGACACACCACACACGCTCTGCAAAGCATAAAAAACCCGAAACATCTCCACATTAATATTGTAAAACATTTACCAAACAGGTGTGTGCAGATACTTCTTTTTCATAACTGTCCAAATTAACTGATGGGAGTTTACGCACTCAAAATATTAACACAAACGAGGTGTTCTGGAACAAAGTTGGCCTGCTTAAAGGGATAGTTGACACAAAAATGAAAATTGTCATAATTTACTTAACATTCACGTCATTCCAAACCTGTATGACTTATTTCTTCGGCAGAACACAAAAGACGTTAAACCGTTAAAGAACATTGGTGTCCAAACACACTGAATTTTCAAATCACAGAGACATTTTTCAAAAGTCATACAAGTTTGGGACGACATGAAGGTGTGAGTAAATGACCACAGACATTTCGTTTTTGGATGAACAGTACGTTTAGCGGAGAATACGCTCGGCTAAAAAACAGAAATGACTTCTTTTGTGATCCTTTGCAGCTTTATTTGTAGCATTAGCTTGTGTGTGTACCATTTGTCTGAGTCATATATTATGCTACAATATTAATAGTCTAGTGTGTTGTAATATAAGTGAGTCATGTTACTGTAAAGCTACATTACACAGCGTACAGTATAGCAGTTAGTGTTTAGACATGCAAGAATAAATATCAAATTGCCATATATCAATATCAAGCCTTGCTTAAAGCTTTTGCTTTTCATAAATCACTAAAACAGTTTTAATCCAAGCTGATTTGGCAAAAAAAAAAATCTAGTTATGTACTGTACTGTATGTATAGCATATGGAATACATTTTAAATCTAAAATAGTCACACAAAAAAAAAAAAAAAAAAAAAAAATGTATTACTGCATTTACGATCGTGATCACTCTAGCAGCTACCAAGAAACCGGCCACAGGTTTAGACGGTTGTTGCTATGTTTATGACTATAATACAATTAGCAACGCTAAATGAAATGCATATGGAAACACCAAGAACTTATTGTGCTTTTGCTAAATTATTTCTAAGACCAATTTGCTTTACATTTTATGCCCAGCTATAGTACACTAAACAAAGAGTGTCACAGCGAAAGATGCCTCACCAGTTCCTATTCTTTCTTCGCCCACTTCTAAAGCCTCAGCGCAGCTGAATTCTCATTTGAGCGTGAGAATAAGATGAATGAAACTGAGGAAAATTCTGCGTAATTGCGATTTTGCCTTAAATGACTGCAAATTCTGCAGTGAGCAATTGACTTACCTGCCGTACAGGCCTGTGAATGTCTGAATGTGACAAGCAAGTTACACTCTGTCCCATCACCAAACCGAACCCTTCCCTTCATTGTACGAAACTACAGTACATCAGATGTCTCAACAACAGACATTAGCCCAGGTCACAACAATCTATGAGCACTATCAACAAAATAGTCACCCACCAGTAAAGAAGGCACCTGTAGATTGTACAACAGACACTCAAATGTGGGTGATAACTGCAAAAGTGCATCGGTCAGACCAACATAAAGAGACATAGCGAGAGAACGAGGCCCATGAGTAACAGGGGAAAACCTGTGTGCAGTGACGCATCCTCTCCGGGCCTGCAGTCAGAAAAGACCTCAACACACAATCAGACACTTGCACGGATGCTTTTGTAATCAAAAGATGTTTTTCCAGATATAGAAAGCATAGCACTTGGTGATGGGGGAGGGGAAGATGTAGAGAGACAGCAGGCAAGATGAGAAACAGCTACACTAGACGATGGAAAAGAAGAAGAGCCTGACTCACAAAAAACTTTCAAAGACGTACCTATGCACTCAAGGTGGAGGCTGCGTCCTGCCGTGAGCAAGTCAACAGAGACACATTAACAAGCATTGCGACCTCAATCAGAGATGTCATCGACCAGTGGAAGCCTACATGTGGGTGAGATATAGCAAGGCCACCTCTAAACTCTAGCCAGCCCCTCCCCTTACATCTCAGACATCCGTGATTGGTCTTTAGGCTTTTTTTTTTCTTCCTTTCTTTCACCATTTTTTTTCTAGAAATCAAGTGCATCTGTGCTGTTGACTTATTTGTCCATCAAAACTTTTCCTGACAGCTGCAGATATGACCTGGTCAAGCTCAGAAAGATAATTAATTATAATATTTCAAGGGAAATTAACATTTTGACAAGTTTTTATGTTTGATAAGTTTTCATGTCAATAGCACTCAGGAATGTCTGCTCAAACCTCTTGACTTAATAGTGATACTGTCATAGAACAAAGCTAATATTATTTCCATATTTCTGAATTGTGAGCTTAATATTTTATCCAATTAAGACATATACAGTCCAACCAACATTTATTCAGACACCTTGAACATTTCATTCATTAATACAGTTTATTCACTATAGTTTAAAAAAAAAAAAATGGTAATAAAATATGATAAGATCTCCGAGTTAAACTGTGTCAGCAAAACATTTTCTTAATTATGTCAGATAACACTTAAGCAAAACATGGTCAGGTCAAAGTGTCTGAATCATCATCTTTTTTTTTTTTTTTTTTACTGGTAGTCCACTGTATGAAGAATATTTGGGTATAATATGTCACAGTTTATTTTGCTTTCCTCACTTACATAAATGAACTATAGTGTCTTGCACCCACTAGTAAAATATATAAAAAATATAAAAAACAAGTGAAACTCACAAAAAACTATTGAAGATTTACCTCTTCTATTATCTCAGCCCCCTGAATATGCATCAGCGCACACATGCATCTTCCAGTACCCACAATGATGATATAATCATATTTTGCTAAATAAATGCCATAGGTTCAAAAGTAACTCAACCCACAAGATAAGAACAATTCCATGGAAAAAAAAAGTGAAGGTGTGCAAATTAAGTGAAATCATCTTATCAGTCACTGCAGTGGAGGCTGCAGATCTTTATCAGCTTATGGGCAAATCTTCAAATTATAACGGAAACGATCATTAAAATGTGGCATTTCCTTCATTACATAGTCATGGAGCTTCTCTATCTTTCAGATGGTGTTATGGGGCCCCCAGAGGTCACTGTCAGAATTATAATCTCTGCAGAACCTGAAAGTGCTAATACATAGGCTAATTAATCGATTATATAAATAAATAAATAAAACCACAATTGCTCACGTTTGAGTCATTGTTGAATGATAATCTTTCTTTCGTCTCACTTTGCTCTCAAAAATAATTCGTGGTCACGTTTTTAAACGGTCGGTCACGTCACGTGACACAGGAGAACAAATTGTGTTTGGGGTCAATAGGTGTGTTCGACATCGGCTGCGGCTGGATGTAACCGATCTGCGAGAGTAGCCGTGTGCAGGCGGGGAGGAGCTGAAAACGGAGACGTGAAGTCGGACACTTTTTTTTTGCTATTTTATCACAGCTGAAGTGAAATAAATGCAATATTTGACTAATACACCGACATTTTCATTCAATACTTTATGTACTGCTTACAGCATCTGTTTTTACAAGAATAAAGTTCAATATAAGCATATACTACATAAAAACGTAGTGGGGTCTAAGTTTTTAATTAGTATTATTTTGATAAACATGATGCAATATAACATCGCGACTACATGAAAAGAGCTTTAACTGTTATGAAAATACAGATTTGTGAGCATTAGTGGAACTGAAGGCGTGACAATAAACACGAAACACACGTGATCGTTGTCATGCGGTGAATCCGGCCAATCGTGGAACAGCTGTGTCGTCATCAGAGCTCGTTCAGCTCCTCTTGAGAAACTGCTCTGGCTGACTCGGGCGGCTGATCTCGAATCGCTTTTGCGGTACTTTGAAGCCATACGTCACAGTCACATGGCGTCAGCCATGTGTCGGACAAAATTTCTTACCGGCATGCACTGCTTCAAGTCAGCTGCCGATCGGTCTGTGCGGCGCTGCATCAAGTCGAACAAGCCTAATGCTAAGCATGTCCAGGCACGCTATTTTGAAAGAACGGCAACCGCAAATGAAATGTAAGAGAAAAGGCTTGTTGTTGGAGATGCATCGGCGCTGCGCAGCAGACCAATCGGCGTATGACATCAAAGTACCGCAAGGGCAATTGGAGAGCATACGACTCCTTATGCCTTTGAATCGCTCTCGCTGTACTTTGATGTCATACGCCGATTGGTCTGCGCAAAGCCGATGCATCTCGAACAAGCCTAAAGACTTTCGCTGACGCTGAATAATAACTTAATTTCTGTCTCACAAAATTGCCATATGGCCACAGGAGACGTGAATATTTAACTCACACGTTATATGGACTTCTTTTTTTCTGAGGCTTGTAATGAGGTGACACAGTAAGTCAGAATTTTCATTTTTTTGTGAACTATCCCTTTAGAACAGTGGTTCTCAAACTGGAGTAGCCTATGTGAGATGACTAGAGGGGGTATGCAAACAAAATGCTGAGTTTTGTCATTAATTTAATTCTATCCAACCTTAAAATAGTGATGGGTGATTTCGGAACGCATTCAAAACACTTTTTGATGTCTTATTGCCCTCGACTTAAATTCTGAAATTTTGTTCAATGAATGTCTATTTTTGCTACATTTTGGAGAAGATTTGATTGATCTATATGTGCTTTAGCATCCCCTTAGTACCTGTGTTCAAAATTTTCTGGTGACACCCCTGCTGTCAGTACATCACAGGTCAAAGAACATATGAGTCATAAGGACAATGGAAACCAGATGACATAGCGGGTGGCACATAGTACCTGCACACCTAATGCAGTGCTTAAACATGAGGCCCTTGTTTAAATTCAGTACATACTTTGAAAATAAAGGAATTGACAGTCCTGATCACTCTTTCAGTGTTTGATTGCTTGAAGGACTGTTCACACCAGGGACAACTATAACGATAAAGTTTTAATAATTGTTCTAATTTTGTGAGAATAGGGAAGTCCACATCACATCTATAATGATACAGAATAAAAATATTGTTGGGATCACTTCCAGAACAAATGCGTTTTTGTTTTTTTCCTCTGATGAACAATAAAAACAATGACAGCCAGTCAGGAACCACTGACTTTTAAGAGCTTGTGGATTACTGCAGTGTGCTTATAAATGTTTATTCTTGGTTTATGAATGGTATAGTTCTTGGTGTGAATGGGAATTTATTTTTCTCCTACTCATTGTACACCAATAACAGCGCCCGCGTACTGATCGTTCATAGATGCATTGGTGCAGAAGAGGTTTTAAAGCTCTTGCTGTAGATATGCTTTCAGGGTTCACTGTATAGGCTATTCAATTCTGAGAAAATGGACATTAGATTCGCTCAGTTATGTTAATAATGAACATATACTGAAATGAAGATTTGACAGCCCACTTTCAGTTAATATCTGGTTTCTCTCAGATTGTAAGCCAACAGCAGGTTTATAACTTTTCACAAACAATATATACTTTTAAAAGGCTAGGTTTTCTGAGTGAAATAACTGTCATTTTTAAGTGCTAGATGCCAACTGTTTGGGGTGTATGTGCTGGGGGCTGTGCTGGTAGCTCGTTTAACAGTTGCAGATTTAATGGTCTAGTAATTTCCAGACTGACGCCCCCTACCCTTTGTAAGAAATGTCAAGTTTTGCATACTGTATGCAACGGTTCTCACAGCCACATGAACATGGTGATGCACAATGAAACTGTTCTACAATGACTGAAACCCCTTAGGGAACCTAAATCACCTTGAACACACCCTCTACTCTTCTCCTTCTCTGATGTGTTTTTGAAAGAAGGGTATCCCCACCGCTAAAGTTACTTATTTTAGATGTGTTTGCCCTGGGGGTCTGCCACTGTCTCTGTCTCTTTGAATATTAGATTTATTCATCATGCTCAATTTGTGTGAAAATCCATCATCATTTACTAGCAAGCATTAAAGACCCTTTTGTCACTGCTTGTGAAGCAACACTTTGCTGGTGTAATTCCTATTGAAACAGGAATTTGAGAAAATACATTTACCCCTGGTTTCACAGACAAAGCTTAAGCCTAGTCCTAGACTAAAATGAATGTTTGAGCTGTTTTTACTGAAAGCTACTTGCACTGGCATATCTTAAAATATGTCAGTACCATTGTTTTGACTCACCACTAATGTTTTTTTAAGGCCATCCATCCATCAACTGCTACTTGCTATAACTAGTTGGTGATGGCAGACAGGGTCAAAGTTGGTCTGGTTAGTCCCTGCTGGTGGATGCTGTAACTACACCATTCTGGGACAATATCAAAGTCCCTTTCAAGGAAAGTATGTTCACTCTGCGGCCATATTTGCAATGCCTCAAGGCAGGTATTTCGGGCATCCAAGACCAAGTCCTGCCTATTTGAATGGGGAAATCTTTTGAATCCTGAAATCTCAAAAACTGCTTGGCGAACTCGAAATTAAATAATACATTTTAAATCAGCAACAGCATCTGACATGAACTGTCCTTTAAATGTTGTTTCTTATGCTCAAATGGTGTTAAAAAAGCATATTTTTCAGGCTAGACGAGCCAATGCGGTCCTAAGCGCGAATGTCAGGTTTCTATGGGAACCGGAGCCTCTAACGGCAGCTGCAGTGATGCAATGACTTTATCAATCAGCGATTGGCTTTTTTACTTAAAAGGCGGGACGTATTCTGCCATATTGCGCGTTGCAGTTTCTCCCATTCAAAACTAAGAGGAGTTAACGATCTTTGTGTGTCTATAGTCTTTGACAATATTTATCCATTGAGTTTTTTTTTTTTGTTTAAAATAGAGATAACCATTCTCTGACAATTCTGAATAGACAAGTGAACAAAATCACATGTAATTTACTACAGATTCTGACAAAATGCACATTTCTGCAGTCTATTTAAAACATTTAATTAATATGAATTTTTTTTTAATCGGTTTGAATGAATGATTCAATGACTCACTCATAAATACTTCACTTGTTTCATCAGCGTTTTTGAACGAATCTCTTGAATGAATGATTCAATGACCGATACGTTTTTTAATTCACTTGTCGCCACCTGCTGGTGTAATGATGTAATTGATGCATTTGATATTTTAAGCGGTTAAGTTACTTGCGAAAGGTGATTTACTCTAGTATGATCGATACTGTAGACATCAGTGTTTATATTCGAACTATAAACATTTATCCCTGTAGTTCTGTGATATTTTGAATTATTGTAACACAGAAATAATGATACTGTGTGGTTGAAAAAACTTGTTTGTGAAGTTGTTTTATACCTATACATGTCAGCTGCTCTCTCTGGATCTGTGGCAGTGATGACACAGATTTATATGTTTGTTAAAATCATACTTGTCAAAGGTTTAATCTTTTAATGATTAGTCATGCAACTCTACTGTGTATTCAAACAACATTTAAATTGCAAATATATTTCTTTATTTTATAGTAGAAGATTGCCAAGTGAGCTTTCCCTAAGTGCTTTTAAAAGTGTGACATTTTATATTTTCCCCTGTCTGCTTTCTTTGACAGAATAGGTATAGGTAGCCTCAAAGCTAAAAGATGGACTAAAATCCACAAATCTCCAATGGGTCAATAAAGGTGTCAGTTGAGATTAGTTTAAGGAAAATGTCCTTTTAACAGGAAATGAGGCCAACTAATGTCATTCACCATCTATGTTGTGCCCACAAAGATGATGTAATGGAAGCTTTAACCAGTAAAGTTACTACAAAAATATGACAAAGAGGGCACACATATATTTCATAGGTCTTTGATTTTGCACTTGATGTAAAACCATACATTAATTATGATTATTTATTTATTATTTGTTTTGCAAAAAGGAATCATTTTTTAAGATGTATATAAAAGGTAAACTTTTTTTTGCTTGTTTGTTTTTTAAGTAAATGTTTTTGAAAGAATTACCCAACAAATATATGATTACACCAGTTAAAGAGGTTTATGCATTTTCGTGCAATGACCTAGTTAACTTACCAGAGTTAATGAGGAAAAACTGCATGAGGGTGGTCTGATTAATGCAGTGGAACTATATCTATATTATTTATTTGGGCTGGCTGAGTAGCCTAATTTAGATCCAAAATTACTCTAAAATGACAACATATTAAAACTAAATTTTCTAAAGAAAATATGAGTGATAATTGCTTGTGCAAAGCTCTTTGGTGATGCTAGAACACGTAGGTATGCAGTTGCAAAGGAATTATGGGTTATTTTAGTTTGTTGCTATGTGGTTGTCATAAAAAGCCCAACCACTAAGTCATATGTTAGTCTTGTTCCTAGGTATGGTTCCTCTAATGTTCAGTAAATTTTATCTTATGATAAGATCTGATCACTTATAAATGTAATAGCAACCTGCACAATTTGAGGTATTATTGTTTGTACAGTAGGGTTATTAATAAATAATGACAACGTGCCTGTAACTTTAAGCATGACAAATTTAAACATGGTGATACACAACCAGGAAAACAACCTCACTGTTCTGAGACTAGTCTTACCAAAACCACTGCCAGCACATAACTTGATCAGCAAACGTTTATGGTTTAAACAAGAGGGTAGTGTGCATAATGCTTTTAAATGTCATTGTATTTACAATCAGAGAGCAGAGACCACCTATTAAAGTAAGTTAAGGGGTTTGACATTAATATCAAAAGCCACAGTTTACAGATTTCACAAGGACATCAACATACGTATTTATGCCTGCACACATATTGATACCTACAAACTTGTGATTTTGACCACGACCCCGTATGCAGCTGAGTCACTTTGAAATAGTCTGTGAATGTGTATGTGTGATTACTTTTGTGGTTTAGTGTGTGTGCATGCAAAATTAAACTGAGAACAAACAGGCAAAGTGAGCAAAGTCATCTAGAGACAGTGGTCTAAACAATGAAAAATGGATTAAATGTACAATGTACATTTAAACCCAGAGTGGTCCAGTAAGGTTCCTATTTTTAGTTAATACTTGATATTAAAAATGTCAGCAAGATGGTTGCAAAGGCTAATAAATGACAAGAGCTCACCGTGCGCAGACATCATGTGTAATTGTCCGTATTATTTGCTGAGCTACTTGTGCACAAGTCAAGTGAACATCTGAATTAGTTTTTTTTCAAATGTATATCTGCAAATATAAATGTTGAGTGAACCTAAAAAAGATGATTGTTTAATCTCTAAAATGATTCTCAAAGCTCATAGCTGATTAACCAGGTGCATAACCCATTGCATCTGTACTTTTCTCACAGATATTAACATACTGTCCAGAGTAAAAGCCTTTTTACTTTTGGTGTTTTCCTTTTTTTTCTTCTGTAGAACCTTTTAGTCTGACATTTACATTTACATCATGTTTTACTAGACTGCATAAGTCAACATTCAAGTAAGTAAAATACCTAAAATATTTTTTTTATATGATTAGTAATATGCCTAGATCATGCAAATATTAAGGTACTATTGAATGCTTTACTCATATTAGATTTTGAGCTTGTAATGTCAATTTTACAACACTGGGTGAAAGGGGAAGCAAAATTTACCTGTGCACCCTGCACATGGATACTTGCTCAGGACCTACACTTCTGCGAAGCTGCTACTAGTGTGGATTCCTCCTGTATGGCTCTAAGGTACACTGCTTGCCAACTGTTGAAATTAAAACAGAACTATTATTTGGCACATGATACCTATGCTAACTGTGGAGATGTTGGTATACTCCGGCTCCTCAAGGCGCAGTTTTATATATTTGTCATCTGATGTTGTTTCCTATCCTTCATTTCTTCGTAAGCCTCAAAGGCTACCTGCTGGAATTAACTATAACAACTTGTCTGCGCTTACATACAAAGAGCATTCTCGGGAGCCATGTTGAAATCTGCGTTTTTTAATGCTCGCTCAATCAACAACAAAGAATCGGACGGTCTTCTTTTTAGCGAACTTACTCCTGCTGGCTACGGGTTATTTGATCTCCCGGTACAGGTGGTGGCATTATTGTATTGTACAACCAGCAGTTCAATTTAAGACCCGTAGTTGTTCCTCTGTTTTCTTCATTTGAATGTCTAGTTTTGACGGAGTGTCACTCAACTGCCATAGCTACAGTCTACCAGCCTCCTAAAGCAAATAAAGACTTTTTACTTAAAGACTTGTTTGCGGATCTGCTGTCGTATCTGTGCCTCAAATTTGAGAGAACTCTTTTTTTGGGGGGGATTTTAACATCCAGATGGACAAAAAGATTCTTGTCTTTGCTGGAGCGCTTTGATTTGAATCAGTCTGTTGACTGTACTACACATAACAAAGGACATTAGACCTTGTGATATCTACTGGATATTTTGTGTCTCAGTTGTTTATTATTAACTTAGGGTTGTTTGATCATCTGGCAATCTTTTTTGATATGCACATACCTGTTGCCATCACTGCCTCCTCTCGTATTTTGACATGCCGGAAATAGAGATCAGTTGACCTTTTCTATTTTTATTGACTCTTCATTAAGTAGTTTCTCTCCATCTGATCCTCTAGAGGTAAAGGTTCCTATGTTAAATTCTGTTCTTATCTGGCCTGGACCTATTTGCTCCTCAAAAGTCATGTAATGTTTCATTTGTATGTCCTGCTCCTTGGTATAATGAGGATTTTCATATGATGAAGACATCTTGCCATAAAATGGAGCGTGGGTGGCATCTCTCAGGTCTGACTGTTCATCACCAAGCATGGAAAGACTGCTTACAAGAATATAAGGCTGGAATTGTTCCTGCCAGATCTGATTATTTTTCTAAAATAATTAATGACAATCGAGGACATTCAAGACAACTTTTTAATTCTATTAACAATTTGCTTAATCGTAAAACTGTCTCTCATATTACTGCTTCTGATCTCTGTAATAAGTTTCTGGATTTCTTTGGCACCAAGGTTGAAAATGTACGTAGAGGTTTTTGTGCTTCTACTTCATTGTCTTCTTCTGCTGTTTATATTCCTTTTTATTCTGGTACTATTTTTTCAAAATTCTGTACACTTGATGCATATTTTCATTTAGCGGAGGTCTTTAAAATGAGAGTAGCCACTTCTTTACTAGATCCCATACCAACTGGTCTGTTTCAGTCATGTTTTGCTTCTCCTTTTTTTGAGCATTATAAATGACTCTCTGTGTACTGGTGTTGTCCCAACAGCTTTTAAAATGGCTGTGATTACCCGTTATCTCTCCTTTCTCACTAAAATTTTGGAGTGAGTTGTTGCTTCTCAGTTTATTTCTCATTTAACTGAGAACAATCTCTTTGAGTCTTTGCAATCTGGCTTTGAGATGTACATTGAAAGGCGCTATAGAAAATAAAGGTTATTATTATTATTACTAAAATGTAAAAAATGTAAAACTCCATTTATTTCTGCATTACAGGTCTCCTACAACAACATGTAAAAAGTGAATTCTATATATATAATATTAGTGCTGGGCGGTATACCGATTTCAATTTCGAGACTGATATGTATTTTTCAAAAACCGCCATACCGGTGTGTAGCTGAAACAGCTGCTGTATCTATTCAATGGCCATGAAGCGCAATGTAGAGCATATAGAGAGCGAATTTTTGGATGAATAAATCAAAAGTCGGGCTGTACAATGAATCAGATATCGATACGGACTAGTGTCTGTGAATATTAAAGCTAAAAAAAGACTGCTATTGAAATCTAAAGTCTGTATGAATGGGCGCCGTATTTTCGTCTACTACTACACATACTGAAGCACGCGTGATGCTCACGATGATTTCAGTGTCTGCTGTCTCACTCACTATACACATGAACTTCATCTGCAGAGCTGCTCTTAGGGTCACTTTATGAACATTTCACCGTTTAATTTGATAAAACTATCGACATTTGTCGTATCATATACACAGGAAGTCAAAGGTCTTCACGACCCTGTCAAAATAAAAGTTCGGTATATCTTGAAATAACAGAAATATACTATTGTACAATCGAGTATACTTTAATTAATAAAGATAATAATAACAATAATAATAAACACTAAACACAAACTCAAAGGTCTTCATTAAAATGACAGAAATTGCACAGTAAAAATGTAGCCTACTTATTAATATTATTAATTTAATTAAATTACTAAATTATTTGATTACATTTTAAACTAAATTGTTAGCTTTATGAACTGATTTGATTACAATTACTTTTTAATTGTCCTTACAATGTTTATATAATATATTCCCTATACTCTTGACAGTAAAATATGCCAAAATAAAGGTCCAGTGTAAAAAAAACGTGATACCGTGAAACCGCCAGAATTTTTGGTCAAACTGCCCAGCACTATATATGTATGTATATATATATATATATATATATATATATATATATATATATATACATGGGTCTTTGAGGTCTAGGGAGAAGAATGTAATAAAGACTTGGAGGATGGACTGTTTTGACTTAGCAACCACCCAGAACACTCTAGAAAATCACCACTCAGAGCATATGAGCAACTGCATAAAAACAATATGGCAACATCCACTATACACTTACAGTGTGTTTTTCACAGACAAGAACAACTCATTTCCCCCCCAGTAAATGTAAAAATATACTTGCATTTATATATATATATATATATATATATATATATAAAAATTAAATAAATGACATTAAATGGAGAGTACAGTCTGACTAATGATATAACTGATTATGAATCTTTATTTTCAAGCAGGAAAGTGTCACACTTTTTTGGTAGTTGTATACAAAATTTAGTTAATTAGTAAATTTACCATTTTGGCATTTGCTGTTAGCTGCAAGACCTTAAGAGGAGACCACATAAGCAGGTCAACTATACCTCAAAAGTTAAACTAAGTGGGCCACTGTTTAAAATGCTCGGAAGCTGTAGGGTGAGAACAAAGTCCAGTTTGACTCAACAGATCACAACATTCTAAAACACTGCAGTTCGCAAAAACTGTATAAGAGACTGAAAGGAACCAATCAAATTGTCATCTTCTAAGTCTTAGTCATATACATGCATATACGTTAAACAATTGAAGACTACCCTTCCAAGGGTCCTAATGACACCTAACTACAACAAGTCTGCCGTGGGTCATCAGTTCTCAGAAACCTTTATGTACACCCCCTTTCAGCGTGACAAGCTTCCTGAGCAGATATAAGAAGAAATGCGTGAATGGTCTTAAAATGATTATTGAGCTAAATTTATATTTATATGACAAGCTTGATCACAGTGCATGTGATTAGTTTAATGCTCTTTAATTACATGTTTTATTTGCACAATATGAATCCTAATCAGGCAGGTTAGTATGACTGGAACAAAATTGAATAAAAGTCTATGGTAGTTTACTTTGAACAAGAATAGCTATCAAGATGACTAGGACTTACACAAAGTGCATGAATGACAAGCAGTTTGTATTTACCACAACTTGACACCAGACTGATCTCCGTAAACACAGGCTAGTCAGAAGAGCAACGAATGTCAAGAGTTGTGGTTGAGAGAAACGTAGAGTGAGAATGAGAGAGAGACAGAGAAGGAGAAAATAAGTGAGCACTGAATGTGTCATGAATGAATCTTGAACGGGGAACTCTCCAGTCGTGGTTTATCATGAAATTCTCTGTAATTTGTGGGTTTGCAGCAGCGAGATATATGTAGAGGCCAATGGAGATCAACTTGGTTACTTGTCAGCAATAGTGGTGTACGGGAACTGTGACGACTAAAATGCGATTTTTCCGTTTCATGCTGAATTGAACCTTTCTTTTTACACACTGTATTTTGAGGTTGGCTATGGCGTGGCCTCATCTTCAGGTCAAAGGATGTGCTGAACAGTGCATGCAGTTCCTGTTTAGTTTGAAAGTGAAATGCCTACATCAGAAACCTGAACCTGGGTCTTGTGCGTGTGTGTGTGTGTGTCGTACTATAATGTAAAACATGACTGACTTGTTGATGAGGCATATATGATACCTGTGAAACGGTTGTCTTCTGATGTTAGCTGACATGTTGAAATTAGTTTTAAACATATAATAGACAGGGTTGTGTGTTCAACAGCTAGAAATAAAAAAGTAAATTGTCGAAACAGTCTGTCTCAACCCCACACACCACATGCTTTATTGCTGAAATGGGATGGCTATAGGTTCATATAAAATGAAACAGCTTTCACTATATTGTTGTCCTAGAATTTTTTACATTAATGATAACCAATATAAAATGACTGCATTAACTACTGGCAAGATTTTAAAAGACAATGTTTCCCCCTTTTTGAATAATATGCTCTGTTAAATCAATTACAGTAAAACAAGGAATGTTTACAAGGTCAATTGGGATGTCATGTTGACCCTAGGATTCTAGAAACCTTGGAAGTAATGGATCTTTGAGGAACACTTTCCTGTCTTATTCTTGATTCATATATATATATATATATATATACATACATACATACATACAGTATGTGTGTGTGTGTGTGTATATATATATATATATATATATTAGGGGTGTAAATCAGACGGTTCATCTTGATTCGATACAATATCGATTCTCATAGCCAGCGATACAATATTTTCCGATACCTCAAAAAGTTCTGCGATACGATTACGATACGATTCGATCAATATTTCGATATTATGAGCTTATTTTACAAAACCAGTTACATTTTTATTAACTCACTACTGCAACCAAAATATATAACAAACATTTATTTCAAAATTTCACCTGAACCCTGATTGGGACATCCACAAATAAAAAATTAACACAGTAATATAATGACAGCTTATGACATGATAACAGTCAAGAAAGTATTTTAGTTCTGTGCTAAAATGTGTAATGTCAAAAAACTGATAAACAAAGAATATATATATATATATATATATATATACACACACACACACACACACACACACAATTAAAGACATTTTTTTTTAAATGTATAGCGCAGCTTTTTAATAAAGCAACACCATATTATAGGTAGGACAAAACAAGACAGGCTATTAATATTCTTTCATTGTGCAAAGGCTCCAGTACAGAGCGTTACAAAGCACTTATGCGCACCCCGTGTGCAGAATGATGCGCTTGACGCAACACAGAGTCACAGCGCGTTACGCTCCTACGCAGCAGTTTATTGAGCATTTTCTTTTAACAGTTTTAAATTTCAGTTACTGTGTGTGTGAAGAACGATTCATAGCGCTCTGTTCTCCAGTGTTGTGCTTTAATAGACACTGTTTGAGATGTGTGCGCGCTGCTTTCTGCAAGGCTTTAAACACGAGCAAATTATAAACTTTAGTGAAGATTCAGCACTGGCCCGTTTTTATTTTAAAAACGTAACTGCAGAAACCAAGGAAGCTGCAAGGAAACATCTAGACCTTTCTTTTCCCAAAATCATTTACTAAATGTAGCCAACTTTGAACAGATTTCTTAATTTTTAACGAAGAGAAGCATTTCTCACACATAAGTCTGTTTCTTTTTTCATCAATCACATTTGATGCAGCTGAGAAGAGACGTTCACTGGCTACACTTGTACAGGGAGCTGACAGGTATTTGTGTGCATCTTGGGCCAGGGCTGGAAAACAGGACATAACTGCTTTTCCAAAACTACAGTGGGCTGATGTTCCTTGGTCATGTTTTCTTCAAAAATTTCACCATACATGTCAAGCGGGGACTGTGCGTCTCTTTTTTAAAGGGGGCTCTGTCTCACTTCTCTCTTTCTCTGCGTTATTTTCTGGTGCCATCATCTTGTTCAGTTGTCTCAGCAGCATTTCTGTTGCTCGTTGTTAAGTGGCTTGATCAAAAAAGCTATCTTTATACCTTAGGTCCAAGATCATTGCCAAGACGTACAAAGGCTGTTAAACTGCTGCTTCACAGCCCCCAGCAGAGTAGGTGTTGTCGTCTTCACTCCGCTATCTGTACTAAGACTCTTCAGTAAACGTTTCAGAGCCTCAACAGAGAGAAGCAAGTCATTGCTGTGCGTGAACTTATTTCTCTTGTCAGGTGCAAAGAGTGTTACTGCATTTTCAATAAGGCCCCACTGGTACGCGCTGAATAATGCGGGGAGCTCGTATTCTGCCCCATAGGCACCAAGTGCCCACTTCTTCACTAACAAACTGGACATCATATAAAATGTCCTGTTCCATCGTGTCAGAGTGTCTTGTTGGAGCATCTTTTTTGACAATCCTAGCGTTGTCTGTATCTCTCCGAGTTAGGACATGGCGAGCTGAGAATGTTTGAAGTTTTCGACTGTCTTTCTCCCTATCGCCATACAGACGGAAATGCTTTACTGGCTCAGAACTCCTTTGTGTACAGCTAACTGAAGAGTGTGAGCCATGCAGCCAAGACTGTTCAAACCACAATCTTCCATGGCTTTTGCCACTGGTGACAGGCTGGATCCTCTCCATACTAAAGATGTAGGTTTGTTGGAGAGGACAGCACATCATATGTGGCCCTGACAATGAAACTTAACCTTTTCGTTTCCATGTTCCACATATCACTCCACATGATTTTACATTGCTCTAGACCATCCCACCTCATCCAGCTGCCTTGCTGGGCTTGTGAGACAGCTCTGGCACATATGGCTGATTCCTCCTGGAGGCGGTGTACAGTGTTCACATGGTGTACCTTTTTGCCATTTGGGTGGTGTTGTTCCCAAGTTGGACTTGCCCCACAATGTCCCGGTGTCTGAGGGACGCCTTCACTTTCTACTGCTGCCGAAGTTGGATCCCATTTCCTTCCAGTTGCTAGGGTCGGTGCAGCGTCTCTTATAAAGGGGTCGCAAGACTCTTTAAGTGTCATCTCCATTGTAGCTTTGTTGCATTTATACTCCTCCACAAGGCTTGATAAAGGTAGAGAGAGGGCTCCATTCCCATACAGGCCTATGTTGCTAATGAATCTTGGTAGCCTGAGCCACTATATCTGTCACTCTCTCTCTCTATATATGTGTGTGTGTGTAAAATTTATATTTATTTATTTATTCATGCATCTATCCATCCATCCCAACGAGTACCTTGCAAAACGTAATATGTTTAAACGGATAGTAGAACATTCTGTCATCATTTACTCACCCTCAAGTTGGTCCAAACCTGTATGAATGTCTTTCTTCTGCTGAACATAAAAGAAGATATTTTGAAGAATAAACAGGGTAACTATTGACTGCTATAGTAGTTTGTTCCATACTATGGCTGCCATCAACTTGAGGGTGAGTAAATGATGACAGAATTTTCATTTTTGGGTGAACTATCCCTTTTAATATTAGTATGTTTCTATTAGGCATGGACAATATATATCTGTAACAGTTATTGCCAAATATTAGCGTTTTTTTGTTTTGTTTTTGTTTTTTTAATTGGTGTTGGCCGATATTGAATATTTAATACTGTTGTAATGCCTAAATTAATTTGTGCCATTAAAACAACTGACAGTTTTAGTGTTTTATTTTTTTAATTATTTAGACAAAATAAATGAAAAAACTGGTTAAGCAATATTAATCAATACATAATATAGTAGTAATAACACTAATAATAAAATATAATATTAGTTATCGGCCACACCATTTTAATTATCAGCTTATCAGAATCAGAATTTTCTAAATGTACAGGTCATTTACACCATGACTAATGCTACAGCCCAGAGGCTTAAACAATAGTCTACCACAATCCCATAGTGAGCTGTCAGTGTCAGTATGGTTTTAGGGGGTCTGCCCCAGTATGTAAGTGGAAAGAGTAGCCCCTGGGGTGAGTAATGCTGTCCACTGACACATCTTTGGCTCTAAATTGTGTGAAACAATTGTCTATACAGATTTGAATTGTGGCTATGATTTCACCAAGCTAAGCTGAGGGGTAAACATGTGGATTTTTCTGTAGAAAATAGTTCCTGAAAAAACTTTTTTTTTTTGCATGAAACGCCTCCACCCACCCACTCCATGGCTGTAATGTTAAGTTTCATGTTCCTTAGAAATGCTAGCACTCATCACACCTAACCTGCTTCAGAAGAGCTCGCTGAATGTACAGTAGTGTCTCCCAGAGATGTGGTTTGACTGAAGGTATTCCCTGCACGTTCACCCAAAATTTACATAATACACACAAGCACCACATTTACCACAGTTGTTTTTGACATATGAACATAAATGACTAGGTTCACATGCTCTCACAAATCTATGTGGAAATATAAAAAATAACCCTTTTTTTTTTCTTTACTTTTCTGCCTATTATCACGTAATAGATGTCTATAACTGAGATGGACAGCCACATTTTATATATTACTTTAGATCGAGAACCTTTTTTGACCAAAGCCAATATTTCATTTTTTATTAATGCATTTTTCAAAAAGAGCCACAGTAAAAATAATATAATATTATAAATAACACTAATAATAGTAACTTTATTTTTTAAGTTGCAATATAGAATTAATTGTGCAGGACTTTGGCTGTTTAGGTGCAACCGAAGACAAAGGCTACTATACTTGTGCATGTTCCACTTGGAGCACGTACACAGAAACATCCTGTCAGTAGCGGATTCAGTTCTCTTTCATGGTGTTACAGTTTTGGTGTGTAGAAACACGGACGAAGAGGAATAGCAGTGACGACCATCCGAGGAGGATGCAGGGATCCTGAGGGCTGAGGTGTAGCTGGAGCAACCGAGGGCAGCGGCGGAGCCTGAGGGAGGGCGGAGCTAGCTGGAGCAGTAGGGGTGGAGGGCCGGAGAGCAACGGACGGCCTGCAGGTCCGTTGCGTAGGCAATGTGACGTCCGACCCAGGTGAAGACGACGGTCCGAGGAAGCTCCGCGAAGCCGAAGGCTTGAGGGTCCCAGCAGACGACAAGGGAGGGAGGAGTGTAGGTGAAGGAGTCAGGGTGACTGGTTGAGGAGGAGAGACGAGAACAGATGCTGGAGGCAGAGCCACGGGATCCTCACGCCCTGGAGGAGATGGCTCACAGTGGTCCCGCGATGTAACCACGTCACTGAGAGGAGGTGATGGTGGTGTAGCGGGACTGATGGGTGACAGCTCAGGCAGGACAGCAGACTTGGTTGGGATCAGGGAAGAAGGCTGAGATGGAAATTCAGTGAATACTTCCAAGAGGGGGAGTGGAAGAGAGAGGCTGGTAGGGATAGAAGAGTCCAGTATAGAGTTTTCAAACAGCTGGAGAGTAGTATTGTTGACAGTGGACTCACTCTCAGTGACGGGCGGGTGGGCGGGGCTTTGGTCCTGCTCGTTGTCCTCGACACCTACTCCCTTGACGCTGGAAGGGACCCCCGACTGGATCTTCTCCTCAGTTGGAAATACCTCAGGCTCCAGGGTGATGTCAAGCTTGATTGCTCCTCCTGGTGTGGGCTCTGATGTCACGGCGGGGTCGTTGTTTCCATCGGCGGTGGGTCTCTGGTTGGGAACTGGGTTTGTAGGCGTTCCGGATCGGGGCAGCTTGAACTCCACGCATTTCAGCATGGCCTCCCTCCAGTTCAAGCCGGTGGTATCTGGAAGCTTACAAGGTCCATTGTAGCTCGCCCCGATCCAGTACATCTTCCTTAGTTCCTCATCCTCCAGCTGGCTGTTAATGGCAAAATTAAAAAATCGTGATGAATAAGTGATGAAATCTTGGCTCTCCTGAGCCAAGGAGATGAATTTGACCCATTCATCCATTTAGGGTGGTCGGTTATTCTGTTACAGTTTTGGTGTGTAGAAACACGCACGAAGAGGAATATAATAACAAGAGTCAAACTTTACTAGAGAATCCAAAGGAGCATACAGGAACATAGGAGATACACACAAACACACTAACATCCAAACGTAAGCAATAACCGACAAAGACAAGTGAGTGAGGTGACTGTTTATATAGTGAGTCCAGATGAGTGATAATGATGATTGACTTCAGGTGCGAGTGAAGGTGATGACGTGCAGGTGTGGGGCAGAGGGAATGCTGGGCAGTGTAGTGCAGTACCGGTGACTGTAACACATGGCTTTGAGTTTTCTTTTTAATATCAAGCACGTCCCACTCTTAACTTTCTCAGTCATTCATTCATGTTTCTTTTTTAATAACGGCAACAGTCCCGACCACTGAAAGCTGCGTGAATTATCATACAGATATAGTTACAGCTAGGGCTGACCCTGAATAGTCGACGATGTGAATAGTCGAAAGTGTGCTTTGTGGTTGCATCGCGGTGCTCCCGCATTCCCATTTCTCCCCATTTCTATTTTTAGAACAGTATATTCTGTTCTAATTCAATTCTGTAAATTAATTTTTGATTGTTGCGCTGTAGATTAATTTATATTCAGCAGGAGATTCCACTCGACTACGGGGTGTTCCAGGATGTCTTCATAACTTCCTGTTTGTTGCTGCCGCGCTGTTTGAGTTAGAGCTCTGTCGAGTTGATTCCTAAATACCTGTTTTTTTTTCCTCTTAAAATTACATTTATTACCTATTATTTCTCCTTTTACAGCGGGTGAACACATCCCCAACATTTTTCCATATAAAAACACTCGGATTGTCTTGATATTGCTAGTTTTAACCGTCTTCCCGAACATCCATCACTAGCTTTAGCCCGTTAGCAATAGCGGTGTGGTTACGCTAGCATTTGTACTCTTCTCACTCACGATATTATTTGTTCATCTACTCTAATGGCGAGTGTATCGGTTGTCTCTCTACTTTTGAATGCAGGTGAGGACATGTTCGAGCTGCATGCGGTGCAGCTGGAGCTAGAATCCGTGGAGAAGCAGATCCGAGATCTACTGGAGCGGCAGGCCTAGCTACGGGAGCAGCGAACAGCGCTGGAAACATCCCGGGTTGATGCTCATCAATCCACGGTAAGTTTGCAGCACAATATTAACACTCCTGCTTCCTCTACACTGTGTGTTTTTCTGCAAAGGGCCCGACCACCCAGAACGCGGTCATCCCAGCCCTCGTTCACTCCGGCGCCGTCACACCAGGGACCATGGGTTCTTCAGCAGCGGAAGACATGAGCCAGGCCTCGGACCAGGACCTCTCCCTCTCCGCCGCCCCCTGGTCTTCGACATCTCGACAAGGAACCGCTTCTCCCTTCTCTTCGCGAGCCGGAGAATCGGAGCTGATCTTCTGTCGGAGAACATCTCCAAGACGCTTCGCACCGTATGACTAGTAAGTCAAACCTCAAATCACAGTCTTTGTTTTGCCCACTTCATTGATAGAAATGTGAGTGTAGTACAGCCTATAGAAACTGTGTCTATTCCCCGAATAGTGAGGTTTAACAATAAAAATAAGGGATCTAGAAAAAATCTGATGGTGATCAATCCAGAATTACTTAAAAACAATTTCTAAAGCTAGGGCTCCTAAACATTAGATCGCTGACACCTAAGGAGGTTATTATAAATGAAATGATCACAGACAATAGTCTCGATGTAATTTGCCTTACTGAAACGTGGCTTAAACCAAATGATTATTTCGGTCTTGATGAGTCTAGTCCACCTGGCTACTGTTATTAAAACAAATGCTGTCTGATTGGCCGTGGCGGTGGTGTTGCAACAATCTATAGAGATATTCTAAACGTTTCTCAGAAAACAAACTACAGGTTTAATTCATTTGAAATTCTTGTGCTTGCTTTTGCTTTTCTCTCAGACCTATTGGTCAATAAAGCGCTGATTGTTGGAGATTTTAACATTCATGTAGACAATACAAATGATGTGTTAGGGACAATTAGATCCAAATATATTGGAAAATTACACATCTGATATTTCATATGTTACAAAAACAGCCTTCTCCCACCTCAGAAACATTGCTAAGCTATGGAATATGTTATCTATTTCTGATGCAGAAAAGTTAGTTCATGCATTCATGACGTCTAGACTAGATTACTGTAATGCATTACTAGCTGGTTGTCCTGCTTCCTCAATAAGCAAGCTACAATTAGTACAAAATGCAGCTGCTAGAGTTTTTACCAGGTCAAGAAAATATGATCATATAACACCAATTTTATCATCTCTACACTGGTTACCTATTAAGTTTCGTATCGATTATAAAGTATTGCTAAGGACCTATAAGGCTCTAAATGGTTTAGCTCCTTTGTACTTAACCGATCTTCTATTGCCCTACAATCCTTCACGCTCTTTAACCCTCTGGGGTCTGAGGATTTTTGGGGCCCTGGAGAAGTTTTGACATGCCCTGACATTTGTGCTTTTTTCAGTTGTTCATAAACATATTAATGGAAAAAGTATCATTACACTGTATTCAGCACAAACTAGGCTACCATAATATGTGAGCAACATGTATGTACATGTTTGTATTTTTGAAGGAATAACGTTTATGCGTGGTTATTGAAAAAACAAAAAGCTTAAGTCACTGAAATAAGGCCAAAAAACTAATATTATATATTCACAAGACTTCTGGGTATTGGAGGTTGTAGACTAGAGTTTTTGCTTCAAAATGATGTAAAAATTATCCTGCCTACTTGTTCATATAAAACAATATATTGATTTAAATTTTGTAAGACACTTTTTGTCAAGAAAAACAGTATGCATGGAGGCGTGAATCTTCATGAATAATGCTGTGATTCACACCTGAGAAGACAAAGACCTGCATAATGACCTGCATAATGAGCCCTTTCAGTCAGGTAGGCTATGTGAAAAAATCCTCTGATGACAGGATCATATCAGCTGTATTAACGTAAATATAATGTCCACTCTTGACAAAAAGAAAAAAACATGATTTTTGTGATCTCATGCATGCATGTATTATTGCACATGTGAAGATTTTAAATTATAATTTAATTAATAATTAAATAATTAAATTATAATTTAAATTATAGTACCACTCAAAAGATTGGCCATTAGCCTACTATTATAATGTTTTTAAAAGAAGTCTCAAGTCTCTAACCAAATAATGTTTTTTTATTTTAATATACTTTGTTAATGTGCAGTTGACAAACTATACATCATTAAAAAGATCTAAGACTCAAGCTTCACATTTTGACATCTATTTTACTCTAATAGTGACCGTAATTTGTTAATAGCCTATGCGTCAGGAGTTATGAATATGAAAAACGGAGTCGTTACCTTTGACAAAACAACATCCATCAGGGCTTTTAGCTTAAAACCATGCAAAATTTTAGAGAAATATTGATGGATTCTCATATGTTTATGTCAATTTTCTATACAGAGAAATAATATTTATTCAGTATTTATTGTCATCACTATAAGCGGTGGATACTGTGTTTTCTATTCATACTTGCAGCTGGAGGGCGCTCTGTGCACATTTAGTCCACAAATGACACGTAATGAAGAACAGGCATACCATGTGACATTTCAGGCACTAACAGATGCTTCCAGACATCGCTAACCATGGCTATATCATGCAGATAAACACTTTTGAAGATAATAAATACACGATTGTGACGATGTATACATGTATTGCCTCAGAATTTGCATCTGAATAGCGCTCACTCTGTGGGTGTGGCCGCATTAGCGGATAATGAGCTGACTCACGGACGTCTGACGTGTCTCTCTTTTCATTCAGATTACATAAACAGATAATTTTTGTTTTCAATTTGACTTACACGATTTAAAACCTGACATTTCAAAGTTTCTTTAGACACAAGTCAAATTTTTTTGTGATTAGTATTCACTAAGTTAAAGTTCATTTTCTGAGAACTATCAGATTGGACTTCGTTCAGAGGGAGACGAAAGATCATGTTAGTTTTCTTTATTTTGCAAAAAGCACAACATTTTGTTTTTACTCTAAGTGTACACAAATAAAAATGGTGTATAACTCTTAATTGTATGTGCAAAATTGACAGAGTATTTTGAGTCTCTTTCATACTGATAAGAAAAAAGCAAGGTGGTATCGCCGGTGTGACCAGCCGACCCCTGAGTGTTAAGATCACAAAACTCTGGACTTCTGGTTGTACCTAGGATATCTAAGTCTACTAAAGGAGGGAGAGTGTTTTCACATTTGGCTCCTAAACTCTGGAATAGCCTTCCTGATAATGTTCGGGGCTCAGACTCGCTCACCCAGTTTTAATCTAGATTAAAGACACATCTCTTTAGCCAAGCATTCACATAATGCATCTCATATCAGATAAATTGCACATGACTATCTTTGCTTAATGTTATGAACCATTTGCTTTTCTGTTTCATCTCGGGACACCACTAGAGAGTACATCAGCTTCAGTCTGGATCCAGCCTCTTAAGAAGACCTCAGATGACCAACACCTGAGAAGAGACTGCGCCAACTCCTGCGAAGACTTCAGATGACGCAATATCTGGATCAACATGAACATTCCCAATTTTCTATATATCCTAATTATTGTTAATATGTAATTCATTATTTCCAGGTGCTCATTGCTTCTACCTTCAATTAAACTGCTAACAGTGATTGTAAATTAAATTGCCTAAATTATTACATTATTAGCTAACTGCATTCTCTAAATTGTAATGTTGACATGCATTCTTTGTAAAGCTGCTTTGAAATAATATGTATCGTGAAAAGCGCTATACAAATAAATGTGAATTGAATTGAGTCTTCAGCAAGCAGCTAGCGACCAAACGCCTGGGGCTACTCCGCCAAGGGGTAAAGTATACCCACTGCCCATCCCAGAACAGAAGGCCATAGAGGAGTACATCAAGGGGGCTCTTAAGCAAGGATTCATCTGTTTATCCACTTCCCCTACCGCTTCGAATTTCTTCTTCATTGGCAAAAAGAACGGCGGCTTGCGTACCTGCATCGTTTACCGCTCTCTGAACTCTCAAAAAGTTAAGTTCCGGTACCCTCTTCCTCTGGTCCCAGCAGCCCTGGAGCAGTTACATGGAGCTTGCATCTTTACCAAGTTGGACCTGTGGAGTGCCTATAACTTTGTCCGGATACGTGAGGGTGATGAATGGAAAATATCATCAGGCCACTATGAGTATGCCGTGTGGGCTGTCCAACTCACCCTCCGTATTCCAGAGATTCATGAACAAGGTGTTTTGGGGGTTCCTCCATTGTTTCGTCGATGTCTCGACAAGCCCGAGAAGTGTGAGTTCCACCATGACACTGTTTACTTCCTTGGTTACTTCATCGACCAACATGGCATCCAGATGGTAAAAGCAGTTGAGAGCTGGCCACAGCCATCATCCATCAAGGAGCTACACCGCTTCTTTGGGTTTGCCAACTTCTACAGGAGATTCATCAATAACTTCAGCAAGATCAGTTTGCCACTCACCTCCTTGCTGCGCAGTGGGCCCAAGTCTGTGTTCTGGAACACCGAAGCCACTGCAGCCTTCAACCAGCTAAAGAAAGCCTTCTGTACAGCTCCTACCCTCGCACATCCTAATCTTAAACTCCCCTTCATCGTTGAGGTGGACGCTTCCATCACCGGGGTAGGAGTTGTCCTATCTCAGCTGCAAGGTGAGCCTCCCATACTCCATCCATGCACCTTCTATTTAAAGAAACTGTCTCCGGTGGAGCACAACTACGACATAAGCAACCGCGAACTGCTGGCCATCAAACTGGCATTAGAGAAGTGGTGACACTGGCTGGAGGGAGCCAAACACCCATTCGAAGTGATCATGGACCACCGTAATCTGGAGTACCTCCAAGAAGCCAAGTGACTGAACACTCATCAAGCTCACTGGGCCCTATTCTTCACTTGATTCAACATCACCGTAACTTACTGACCTGGTGACAAGAACCAGAAGGCTGACGCTCTATCCCGTATATACAATCTAGTGACCACTACTACTCCTCTGGAACCTATTCTCCCTCCAGCCATCATTGTCGGTCCCATCCAGTGGTCCTTCGATGACCAAATCGCGGAAGCCACGCAGTCTGAGCCTGCTCCGCCGGGAGGTCCAGAGGGACCTCCCTATGTACCAACTTGCTTTCGTCTGTCCCTTATGGGCTCACTACATACATCACTGGGCTCTGGACACCCAGGCAGCCAGGTGACCCTCATGCTCATCAACAACCACTACTGGTGGCCCAATATGGCCCAGGAAGTCTCCTGATATGTCCAAGGATGCTCAGTCTGTGCTATCTCAAAAGACCTGCGCCATCATCCTGGGGGTAAATTGGTACCTGTCCCGTGGTCTCACATATGAATTGACTTACTCATTGATCTACCACTCTCTGACTTCCACACCTGTGTCTTCATCATTGTAGGCTGCTTCATAAAGGCTTGTAAATAAATTTCTCTGAGAGGGCTACCTACTGACATAGAAACTGCCAAAACCCTCTTCCAGTAACTCTTCTGTCACTTTGGGATACCCGAAGATATCATCTCCGACTGTGGTCCCCAATTTATCTCCTAAGTATGGCACGTCTTCTTCAAACCAGTGTTAATTTTGACAGCAAATTTTGATTTAGTTTTAGTCATAGTCATCGTAAATTGTTTTAGTTTTAATCCAGTTTTAGTCGACTAAATATCATAAGATTTTAGTCGACGAAATCTACAGTAGATTTAGTCGACTAAAATCTAATTTAGTTAAATTGTAATGCATTAAGTAAACATTTCTCTAACAATACACAGATCCAATACACTGATACACATCTGATATTCTCTAAACTTTTTATGTTTTAACCTTTAAAACCGGATGTGCCGTCGGCACCACATCCAACCAAGCTGTATTCATGTTACCGCAACTCTTGAACCATTTGCGCCATCGTAATAATTAAAATTGCTACAGACAGTAGACAACATGGGCTTTTCGGCAATATGTGGGTTATTACAGTAATTTCAATGCAAATGGCAGCTGCTTTCAGGGAGAGCAGGTGGAAGGAGGATTTGAACGGAGAGATATAGAGCACGGCAGTTTAAGGAGTTTTGGATCGCATAAATAATAGAAGGAACAAACAAAAACAGAGGGAGTACACAGTTGATTGGGATGATTTTTGAGAAGACTTGGGAGGAGGCTAAGTGACACTCGCATTTCGCATTTGTTGTGTGCATCTGTATAATGTGTCCATGCGGTAAATGTATGCATGCATGTATGCGTGCATATGTAGTATATGTGTGCGTGTATTAAAAAATGTTCTCCTGAATGAAAACTGTGCAACCAAGTGTCACAAAAAGACTTGTATATATGTAATATAGTTGAATTTTAAAGTTTAAAGTGTTAGAATCTATCAATCATCCTTTTTTCTCTTTTTTTCTAAATAAAAATCTGAATAATTATTCTTGTTTTTTTTTATTTTCATCTATTTAAATTCTATTTACAAACTCACCATATATATTAATGGTCAATAACTGTAATTTATTGAAAGCCAGTTGTTTCCTGAAAAAAATGACACCTTGCACTTGAAGATAGCACATTGTTTGAGAATTAATTATATTATTTATAATAAAATTATAATAATTAATTATAAGGGGAAAAAAAAACATAATATGTGAAAACTGGCTATTTTAGAGGGTTTTTAAAGGGTTAAGACAACCAACTGTACTTGCCAAAACTGATGTTTTTTTGTTTTTTTTTTACTGTTCAGTGCAAAAAGACATGAAAGAGAGCTCACACTTCTTACTGAGGTACTATTATAATTGATTAGATTTTTAGTTCCCTTTCATGGGAACATCGATGCTGCGTCGAGCGCTTTGGGAACGCCTCTGCGTGATTGCGTCGTGTAGCACTTGTGAAATCGAACCAATAGGGTGACGGGACGTCAGAGTGGGTGACATCACGGACCAGAAAACTATAAAGCACTCCTGAGAACAAAGAACGGCAGCTTCTGTGTCTTCAGCAAGCGCTCTGTGTTATCATGTATCTTATTTGGTGTTGTCTGTCAGCTACATATACAGTTCAAAATATCTCTTCGTCTGAGGACAAGAGTATTTTCACACAACAGTATATTCCTATATATATATTTAAAGACACAAAATGGCGAGCAAACAGCAGTTTGTCAAGTGTGTACATCCCTGCCCTCGTTTTATCACGGGTGGGGATACACATGAGTTGTGTGTTGTTTGCTTAGGAGTGGAGCATGCCCAGGCAGCTCTTGAGGGAACTGTCTGTGTGCATTGTGAGAAGTTAACGCTCCATACACTCCGTTCTCGCTTCATTCGTGGGGTGGACTCCCAGGTGGATCTGACAGAGGGGTTAGAGACAGGCCCAGCCCTTTCTCTGCCTTCACCTGCCAGATCCAGTGTCTCTCCTCTGGCAACGGAAGCATGCGCTGCAGTTTCTTCCCCCCGGAAAGAGGCACCGGCGCTTCATCTATCCAGCTCTGAGGAGGTGAATGTGGTGAGCATCGATGCTGGTGATGAGGACTCGCCATCCTCATCCCCAGCATATGAGGAGCTGCTTGAGGTGGTGACTAGGGCAGTAGGCAAATTAAAGCTCGAATGGCCAGCAGAAAAATGGCCATTCTATGGCAGCCCTGGTGGCCACGGAGAGGCATTTGTGGCTGAATCTCTCTGATATTAAAGAAAGAGACAAAAGCATTTTGATGGATGCGCCGCTGTCTCCCCTGGGCCTCTTCGGCGACTCAGTTACATCTGTCGTCGAGAGGTTCCAGGAAACTAGAAAACAGTCAGCGGCCTTCCTGAGACTCCTTCCCCGCCGCTCTCATCCCCCTGAGGCTGCTGAGCGGGAGCAGCCTCGGCCTTCAACAAGCTCCTCAGCGCATAGAGCGCAACAGAAACAGCTTGGGGACAGGGGCGGGTGACACAATCAAAGCCTTTTATGGGTAAGACAGATCTGAAGACTGTCATTTTCGCGAAGAAGGCTTCGAAGAGGTCCTGACGCCAATGGTACAGGACCTCTGAGGGCAGCCCCCTCCGGAGAGGATCCTGTATCACATTACATGGTACCCGTCCCTCTTCGGTGCCCTCTGGGGGCCAGTCTGCCAACCCTGCCACCTCATGTGCTTCAGGGCACAGCGGTCCCCACCGACCCTCTGAGGAGGGCCGGTCAACGTTTGATTCGACTGTTCCCTGCCGGTTCGCCGCTTCAGGGCGTTGGGTCAAATGCTCAAAAAACACCAGAGGCCAGTCTCGAGAGACTGGTTCCCTTAGTACAATTTCTGGCAGAATGGAAAGTTCTCCCCAATATTTCTCAATGGGTGCTGCTTACAATAGAAAAGGGTTACAAAATACAATTAGGGTCTCGCCCGCCCCGGTTCACCGGGGTCCTCCCTACAGTGGTGGGCCCCGAGCAGTCTCTGGTAATGCTCTTACAAAAAGGAGCTATAGAAAGGGTGTCTCCTCCCAGCAAACTGTCAGGGTTCTACAGCCGTTACTTCCTTGTTCCAAAGAAGGATGGAGGGCTGCGTCCTATTCTAGATTTACGTACGCTAAATCTCTCTGTTCAAAAGCTCAAGTTCAAGATCATCACACAGATCAGATCCGAGGACTGGTTTGTGACAATAGATCTGAAAGATGCTTACTTTCATGTATCCATCCATCCTCATCACACGAAGTTCCTCAGATTTGCTTTCGGGGGCGAAGCTTATCAATAAAGGGTTATTCCTTTCGGCCTAGCACTTTCACCCCGCACCTTCACAAAATGCGTGGATGCAGCTCTGGCTCCTCTGAGACTCCAGGGCATCCGCATATTGAATTATATCGACGATTGGTTGATTCTAGCTCAATCCGAGCAACTGGCAGTTCAACATCGAGATGTTGTTCTGTCCCACATGAGAAGGTTAGGGCTGAGACTCAATGCCAAGAAGAGCATGCTTCTTCCAGCTCAAACTACCAACTATCTAGGGGTGGTCTGGGATTCCGCTACGATGCAGGCACGCCTGTCTCCTGCTGAATTCCATTTTCTCAGCCACGAATGGGGTGAAATTACATTTACATTTGGTAATTTAGCCGACACTTTTCTCCAAAGCGACTTACAAATGAGAATAGTAGAAGCAGTTGAATCAACATGAGTACAATACAAAAACAGCGCGTAAGTGCTGTGTCAAGTCACAGTTTCATCAGTAAAGTGCTCATAGTTTTTTTTTTTTTTTTTTTTAAATATACGCAAATAGATGGAGAAAGAATGGAAAGTTGAAAAAAGAAAGTAAAACATAAATAAAAAGTGCTATATTACTGGGTCAAGTGTTGACAAGTGTGAGTGATATGTCTTTAGCAGTTTTTTGAAAATGGCTAAAGACTCAGTTGCTCGGATAGAGCATGGTATGTCATTCCACCAACCAGGAACAGACCAGGAGAAGGTCCGTGAGAGTGATTTTGTGCCCCTTTGGGATGGCACCACAAGACGCCGTTCACTTGCAGAACGCAAGCTTCTGGAGGGCGCATAAGTCTGAAGTAGTGAGTTTAGGTATAGTGGTGCAGAGCCAGTGGTTGTTCTGTAGGCAAACATCAGAGCCTTGAATTGGATGTGAGCAGCTATTGGCAACCAATTCAAACTGATGAAGAGAGGTGTGACATATCATCAACAAGACTGGCCTTTGTTTCCTGCTGTCTAGAGTCGATTGCTCCTGTCTGCCTCGCTGCTCAGAGTGGTTTGCGTCTGTAACTCCGTATAGCTTCGATTTGAATCTCTTACTTTTATTCATTGTTGCTTATATTATTAGTACCTTATATTTAATATTGCCTACTACATTAATCTGACGTCGCTAGCTTTAAATCTTTGAATCTAAATCGCTGTTACAACGCGTTTGCATCTCGCTAGCTTGTTAACTTGTCATCAGTCTCTCGCGCGCTCCTTTTCAACGCGCTCATCAAACAGCTGTGGTAACTCGGATCAGTCTACAAACACGGTGAGTCATGTCATCCTCTCCTAGCATTGTTACCTGTTCCATTTGCCACATGTTCAGTATAGCTCTCTCTGTCAGCGACGAGGGATTTACATGTCATAAATGTAGGGAAATAGTCAGGCTGACAGAGAGAATCTCAGAATTAGAGACACGCATCCAAACTTTAATCGAGGATAGTAAGAACGCAAGGGCTTCAGATACTGTTTTGGATGCGATTAGCTTAGTGAACTCTGTACATTGTTCGGTTCCGGCTGTAGAGCCCGTGCAGCAGGGCACTTGGGTAACAGTGAGGCGGCCTAGCCGCGGAAAACACCACTTTTCCGTTCCAATAATAACATCAAACAGGTTCTCCCCACTCAGTGACGCACCCACTGAGAATCCTGTTGAAAGTGCCCTAGTTATTGGCGATTCTATTACACGGAACGTGAAAATAGAGACACCAGCCACTATAGTCACATGTTTGCCGGGAGCCAGAGCACCTGACATTAAAGCAAATTTAAAAGTGCTGGCTAATGCTAATCGTAAATACTCTAAAATTATTATTCACGTCGGCACTAATGATGTTCGACTTCGCCAGTCGGAGATCACTAAAATTAACATTAAAGAGGTGTGTGAACTCTCAAATACAATGTCAGGAGAAGTAATTTGCTCTGGTCCCCTTCCTGTTCGTCGGAGTGATGAGATAGTTAGCAGATTATCATCACTCAATGGCTGGCTGTCTAAGTGGTGTCCGCAAAATAATATAGGTTTTATAGACAATTGGAAAAGTTTTTGGGGCAGACCTGACCTGTTGAAAAGAGATGGTATTCATCCCTCTCGGGATGGTGCTGCTCTTCTCTCTAGTAATATGGCACTTAGTCTTAGAGCTGAAACATGACAAACTGTGGCCCAGGTCAGGAAGCAGACATACTGGCTAAACCGACCGTCTGCTAGCTGCCTCACGTTACAGAAGTCAGATAATTCCCAACACATAGAAACTCTTACACCTAGATATTATCACATAGAGACTGTGTCTGTACCCCGAATCAGTAAAAACAAAAAACTTCCAAACCCATTTAATGGTAAAAATTTAATTGATGTTCAACAAATAAAAAATAGAGATAGTAATGATAAACAAATGATAAAGCTTGGGTTGTTAAATATTAGATCCCTTTCATCAAAATCACTTATTGTAAATGATATTATCACAGACAATAATCTAGATATGCTGTGTTTGACAGAAACTTGGCTAAAACCGGACGATTACATTACTTTAAATGAGTCTAGCCCTCAAGGTTATGATTATCGACACAATCCTCGTCAGAAAGGCAAAGGAGGAGGTGTTGCTGTAATTTATAGTAATATTTATAGTATTAGTCAAAAGTCTCTCAAATATAATTCCTTCGAAGTGATGGTACTTTACGTAACATTATGTAAGTTGACATTTGTGTTGGCTACTGTATACAGGCCACCAGGACACCATACAGACTTTATCAAAGAATTTGCTGATTTTCTATCGGAGTTAGTACTAGCAGCAGATAAAGTACTTGTTGTTGGTGACTTTAATATCCATGTAGATAATGAAAAAGACTCATTGGGATTGGCATTTGCAGGTATTCTAAACTCTATTGGTGTTAGACAACACGTGTCAGGACCCACTCATTGTCGTAACCATACCTTAGATCTAATATTGTCATATGGAATTGATATTGATGCCGTTGAAATTCTGCAGCAGAGTGACGACATCTCAGATCATTACCTAGTCTCGTGTATACTACATTTAGTCAAAACAGCTAAACTGCCTCCCTGCCATAAATTTGGTAGAACCATCACTTCTACCACTAAAGAACGCTTTATAAATAATCTTCCTGATCAGTTTCATCGCCTTAGCATGCCAGACAGCTTAGAAGACCTCGATGTTGCAACGGAAACTATTGCCTCTGTCTTTTCAAGCACATTAGACTCAGTTGCTCCTTTGCGTTTAAAAAAGATTAAGGAAATTAATCCAACGCCATGGTACAACGAGCACACTCAGGCCCTAAAGGTAGCAGCCAGAAAAATGGAACGCAGCTGGAAGAAAACAAAACTAGAAGTATTTCGCATTTTGTGGAGGGAGAGAATGGTTGAGTACAGAAAGGCCTTAAAATCTGCTAGATCTGCCTATTTTTCAAAACTTTTAGAAGAAAATAAACAAAACCCTAGGTATTTATTTGATACAGTGGCTAAATTAACAAGAAATAAAACTTCAACTTCTGATGTTTCCAAAGAGCACAGCAGTGATGACTTCATGAACTTCTTTACTTGCAAGATTGATAATATTAGAAAAAAAAATTATAACCACGCAACCGTCTACTACAGTATTGCGTCAGACGGTGCATTGTAGTATCCCTGAGGAAAAATTCAATTCATTTACTCCTTTAAGAGAGGAAGAACTGTCTAAACTTGTTAAATCGTCAAAATCGACAACATGTATGTTAGACCCTATACCAACTAAGCTATTGAAAGAGATGCTTCCAGAGGTCATAGATCCTCTTCTTAATATCGTTAATTCATCTTTATCACTAGGATACGTACCAAAAACTTTTAAGTTGGCTATTATTAAACCTCTTATTAAAAAACCACAACTTGATCCTAGAGAATTAGTCAATTACAGGCCAATCTCAAATCTCACTTTTCTGTCAAAAATACTAGAAAAGGCAGTATCATCACAACTATGTTCCTTTTTAGAAAGAAATAGCATCTATGAGGATTTCCAGTCAGGATTTAGACCATACCATAGTACTGAAACTGCTCTCATTAGAGTTACTAATGATTTGCTCTTATCATCAGATCGTGGTTGTATCTCTCTATTAGTGTTACTGGATCTTAGTGCTGCATTTGACACTATTGATCATAATATTCTTTTAAATAGACTCGAAAATTATGTTGGCATTAGTGGAATTGCATTGTCATGGTTCAAATCATACTTATCTGACCGTTATCAGTTTGTAGAAGTAAATGAAGAGAGGTCATATCGATCACAAGTTGAATATGGAGTACCGCAAGGCTCGGTACTAGGACCATTGCTTTTCAATCTGTACATGCTACCCTTAGGAGATATCATCAGGAAGCATGGTATTAGTTTTCACTGTTACGCTGATGATACTCAGCTCTATATTTCTTCGCGCCCTGACGAAACTTACCAATTCACAAAATTAACGGAATGCATAGCTGATATAAAAAATTGGATGACCAGTAATTTCCTACTACTAAATTCAGAAAAAACAGATATTCTAATTTTTGGACCAAAAACTTCCTCACGTAATAACCTAGAATACTGTCTAACACTTGATGGCTGCTCTGTTAAGTCTTCGTCGTCAGTTAGGAACCTGGGTGTGCTCTTTGATACCAATCTTTCATTTGAAGGCCATGTTTCTAGCATCTGTAAAACCGCATTCTTCCATCTTAAAAATATATCTAAATTACGACATATGCTCTCGATGACAAATGCAGAACAGTTAGTTCATGCGTTCATGACCTCAAGGCTAGATTACTGTAACGCTCTACTAGGTGGTTGTTCTGCTCGCCTGATAAATAAACTACAGCTCGTACAAAATGCAGCAGCTAGAGTTCTTACTAGAACTAGGAAATATGACCATATCAGCCCGGTTCTGTCAACACTGCATTGGCTTCCTGTTAAACATCGTATAGATTTTAAAATCTTGCTAATTACCTACAAAGCACTAAATGGTTTAGCTCCCCAGTACCTGAGCGAGCTCTTAATGCATTATAGTCCTTCGCGTCTATTACGATCTCAGAATTCAGGCCAGCTAATAATACCTAGAATATCAAAATCAACTGCAGGTGGTAGATCCTTCTCCTATTTGGCACCTAAACTCTGGAACAATCTTCCTAGCATTGTTCGGGAAGCAGACACACTCTGTCAGTTTAAATCTAAACTAAAAACACATCTCTTTAACCTGGCATACACATAACACATTATCAATTTATTTTTTCAAATCCGTTAAAGGATTATTAGGCTGCATAAATTAGGTCAGCCGGAACCGGGAACACTTCCAATAACACCAGATGTACTCGTTACATCAGAAGAAGAATGGCATCTACGCTAATATTAGTCTTTCTGTTTATCCCGAGGTTTACCGTAGTCAGCCGGATCCGGGCCGTATCCGGGTGAGATCGAGGACCTGCACCATGACACAACCACAACACAGCCCTGAAGTATCTGCAGAGATTGAGTCAACTAGATCATCCACTATGAAGGCCTCATCAACATGACAACCAGTGGCACATCTCCTCAACAACCGTCCATACCGGTGTGATGAATACGATCCTCAACTGGATGGAACTGAATTAAACACTTTGAATGTTGCGATCATATCTGACTTATGATAGCAGCCTGAGTCGTAACAAAGCACTGTTCGCCAGAGGAGAACTGGCCCCCCGACTAAGCCTGGTTTCTCCCAAGGTTTTTTCTCCATTTTAACACCTGTTTGCCACCTGATGTCACCTGTTGGAGTTTGGGTTCCTTGCCGCTGTCGCCTTTGGCTTGCTTAGTTGGGGACACTTGACAATTGACATTTGATATTCAACAGTGCTTTGATCTGCCTGCATTGACACTATTCCTTACGAGCTGCTGTGCAGCCAAAATAATGTACCAGTTATCACTGTAAAGCTGCTTTGACACAATCTACATTGTAAAAAGCGCTATATAAATAATGGTGACTTGACTTGACTTGACTTGACATGCGCTCTCTTTGGTTCGTTAAAGACCAGTCTTGCTGCAGCATTCTGGATCAGTTGTAGGGGCTTGACAGTGCATGCTGGAAGGCCTGCCAAGAGAGCATTACAATAGTCCAGTCTAGATAGAACAAGAGCTTGGACAAGAATTTGTGTAGAATGCTCCGATAGGAAGGGTCTAATCTTCCTAATGTCGTATAGAGCAAATCTGCAGGACCGGGCCGTTGTAGCGATGTGATCTGTGAAGCTTAAACCATCATCCATCACCACTCCAAGGTTCCTGGCCATCCTGGAAGGAGTTATGGTTATGATGAAGTGGTGGGTTGGCACCGACCACAAGCAGTTCCGTTTTTGCAAGGTTAAGTTGAAGGTGGTGGTCCTTCATCCAGGCAGAAATGGCTGTCAGGCAGGCTGCGATGTGACCAGCAACCGTTGGATCATCTGGTTGGAATGAGAGGTAAAGTTGTATGTCATCAGCATAACAGTGATAGGAAAAACCATGTTTCTGAATGACAGATCCTAGTGATGACATGTAGATGGAGAAGAAAAGTGGTCCAAGCACTGAGCCCTGAAGTACCTCAGTAGCAAGATGATGCGACTCAGACACCTCACCTCTCCAAGATACCCTGAAGGACCTACCTGAGAGGTAAGAACCACTGGAGTGCGGTTCCTGAGATGCCCTTCGACATGACGGTTGACAGGAGTATCTGGTGGTTAACAGTGTCAAAAGCAGCAGACAGATCCAGCAAGATGAGTACAGATGATTTTGAAGTTGCTTGTGCCAGTCTCAGGGCTTCAGTAACTGAGAGCAGGGCAGTCTCAGTTGAGTGGCCACTCTTGAAGCCAGACTGGTTGTTGTCAAGGAGGTTGTTCTGTGTGAGATAAGTAGACAGTTGGTTGAACACAACTCTCTCAAGTGTCTTCGCAATGAATGGAAGAAGGGATACTGGTCTATAGTTTTCTAAAAGCGCTGGATTCAGAGTGGGTTTTTTAAGCAGTGGTGTAATCCTAGCCTGCTTAAAAACTGTGGGAAATGTACCAGTGTGAAGAGAAGAATTGATAATGTGAGTGAGTGCAGGTACAATTGAGGAGGAGATGGCCTGAAGAAGATGAGTGGGGATAGGGTCTAGCGGACAGGTAGTAGGGTGATTGGAAAGGATGAGTTTGGAAACATCTGCCTCAGAGAGCAAAGAGAAGGAGGGGAGAATTTGTGTGTTTTCCATTAAAATGTTATTGTTAGTATGTGGTGTGGAGAAATGGCCGCTGATGGTTGTTATTTTATGTGTGAAGAATGTGGCAAAGTCATCAGCTGTAAGAGCTGATGTGGGAGGGTGAGGAGGTGGGCAAAGAAGAGAAGAGAAAGTTTTGAAAAGTGTATGGGCATCAGTAGAATTGTTAATTTTATTGTGATAGTATGATGTTTTAGCATTGGAAACAATTGTAGAGAAAGAAGAAAGGAGTGACTGATAGAAGCTAACCATCAGTAGGATCTTTAGATTTGCACTACTTCCTCTCTGCAGCCCTGAGTCTAGACCGATGTTCACGGAGAACATCGGATAGCCAGGGGGCAGAGGAGGTGGCGTGGGCTGGTCTGGATGAAAGGGGGCAGAAGTCATCTAAGCAAGATGTTAGCGTGGTGCAAAGAGTGTCAGTAGCATTTTTAGTGTCCAGAGATGAGAACTGATTAGGGGGAGGAAGTGTGGATGAGACCAAAGTGGATAGGTCAGAGGGTGAGAGCGAGCGTAGGTTTCGCCGAAAAGTAACATGTGGTGGAGTGCGTGTTAAGTTAGGGGTCAGGTTGAGATTAAAAGTGATGAGGAAGTGGTCTGAGGTGTGTAGTGGAGTGATCAGTGTATTATCAGTGGAGCAGCAGCATGTGTAGATGAGGTCCAATTGGTTACCTGATTTGTGGGTAGCTGTAGTAGACACTCGCTTGAGATCAAATGAGGCAAGCAGAGTGTGGAAGTCAGCAGCCTGAGGTTTGTCTAGATGGATGTTGAAATCTCCAAGTACTAGCAGAGGAGTACCATCCTCTGGGAAGGATGAGAGCAACACATCTAACTCCTCCAAGAAGTTACCAAGCTGACCTGGGGGACGATAAAGCACTACAACATGGATTTTAGCAGGGTAGGTGATGGTAATTGCATGTAATTCAAATGAGCTATTGTCACAGAGAGCTGGTAAAGGATTGACCTTCCATTCATTGGACATAAGCAGACCAGTACCTCCTCCCCTCCCAATCTGGCGTGGGGTGTGAGAGAAAGTGAAATTAGAGGAGAGGGCTGCTGGTGTGGTACTGTCCTCTGGTTTGATCCATGTCTCAGTCAGAGGTGGAGACCTGAATAAGTAGCAATGGATGTAATGAAGTCTGCTTTGTTTACAGCAGATTGGGAATTCCAGAGACCAATAGAGATTGAAAGTAATGCACTAGATGACATGGGTAGAATACGCAGGTTGTTATGATTGCACTGCCTCCAACGTGTAGGATGCGATTTACGAGTGTTAGTAATAGTGGGAATTTGCAAGCATATATCTAAAACAGGTTGCAAGATAGACAGACAAGAACTAACTATATATAAAAGAGGAAGGAGAGGAGGAAAAAAGAAAAGAGCAATACTCAAGTGCCTTGTCTGTGTCCTTGCTCGGTGGAGTCGCACAGGTAGAGTCGCTGGTCTTTACACTCTTTGGTCTTCACGCGATGAGGGCTTCACACGAGGGCTGCCGCGTCCGCTACCGCGGTATACTACACAGTTTTATACCCACTTGATACAACTTTAATTATTCCACGCCTTACTGACAAATTAGGTCAGTCACTCACTGTAAAACAATTTCATAGACTGTTGGGTATGATGGCAGCTGCGTCCAACGTGATACCTTTTGGCCTGCTGCACATGAGACCCTTACAGTGGTGGCTCAAGACCAAAGGTTTTTTTTTTTTGAGTGGAAATCCTTTTTGCATGATCAAGGTCACGCGGCGATGCCTTCATGCCTTAGTCATGTGGAAGAAGCCTTGGTTCTTGTCCTAGAGACCTGTGTTGTGGGCTCCTTGTCATTGCGTAATGCTAACGATGGATGCCTCCCTCACAGGCTGGGGAGCGATCATGAGTGGTCGCTCAGCTCAGGGTCTTTGGGAGGACCGTCTTCTTTCCTGGCACATAAATCGGCTGGTAATGATGGCGGTATTTCAAGCTCTCAAATACTTCCTCCCAGACCTGAGGGGCCATCATGTGTTGGTTCGCATGGACAACATGTCGGTGATCTCCTATATCAACCAACAAGGGGGGTCTAAGGTCTCGCCAGTTGTGCAAGTTAGCCCATCAGATCCTCCTGTGGGCCCAGGGGAAGCTCCTCTCACTGAGAGCAGCTCATATCCCCGGGCATCAAAATGTGGGGGCAGACATCCTGTCGAGGCAGGGGCCGAGGCCCGGGGAATGGAGACTCCACCCTGAGGTGGTGGAGCTCATCTGGAAGAATTTCGGTCATGCAAAAGTCGACCTGTTTGCTTCAAAAGAAACATCTCACTGCCCACTGTGGTACTCTCTGTCTCATCCAGCCCCAGAGGAGAGAGGGTTCTGGAGAGGGTTCGCCGGGACAGAGTCCGTCTCATATTGATAGCCCCGTTATGGCCGACCCGAGTGTGGTTCTCAGACATAATGTGTCTTCTGTACAGCACCCGAATGGAGCTTCCGATCAGACAGAACCTTCTGTCTCAAGCGGGCGGCATGATAATTCATCCTCGCCCGGAGTTGTGGAAACTGTAGTAAAGCTGATTGGAAAAAAGTTACTCAAAACAGGATAAACAAACAAAAATAACAAAAGTACCAAGACGCTACAAACCGGGGCGGCCATCCGCGGCGCCATCTTGTGTCACAAGATGTGACAGAAGATACAGTAGTTTACTATGAATTAAATAGAAATTAAATTAAATACAGTTTATTGTGTAAACAAAATAACAATAATGACCAGGAATAAATTATAATTATAAACTATCCCAAAATACACTGTGACTCTTATTCTGAAATGTCTGCAGTCAGCACTGTAGCAGGCTCCTCATTTAAGTTCAGATGACAGAGATAAAATATGCATTCTTACAACCGTCTAAAACATATTACCATATAAACATTGTGTAGTAAACATTGTCATAATTCATCAACATCAGCCTTTAAGCAATTGCTTGGCATAAATATACGCTACTCATTAATTGCAAAGCCATCAGATGTGCTGCTGCTCGAGCCTGTAGAGCAAGCAACAGCACCGCTTTTCCCATGGTTAGATCAGCATGTTACACTTCAAATGTGCGCATCTTCCACACAGGAGAGCAGTCCTGACTATATATCTTCCCAAATTGTCCCTCTCTATAATTTGTCTCATTTTATTGGTTGACGAAAATTAAAGAATATTTTCGTCATAGTTTTAGTCAGTAAAAACGTATTTTTATTTAGTCATTGTCTCGTTTTCGTCCGTGAAAAAATGTCACAAAATTATGACACAAATTATTCGCCAACGAAATTCCCTTTCAAGGGAACTCGCGTTGCGTCAAGAAATTGACGCTGTGGGAACGCGACACGTGATGTCGTCATGAAGCACGTGTGAAATCCGTCCAATGGTGTGACGAGACGTCAGAGGCGGGTGACGTCACGACCAGGAAGATATAAAGCACACTCAAACAGTGTAACGCTGGCTTCTGTGTCTTCAGTTGCGCTTTGTGTGATCTCGTTTGTCTTATTTGGTGTTGTATTGTCTTTCTCTACTGTTCCCTTTCAAGGGAACTCGCGTTGCGTCAAGAAATTGACACTGTGGGAACACGACGCGTGATGTCGTCATGAAGCACGTGTGAAATCTGTCCAATGGTGTGACGAGACGTCAGAAGCGGGTGACGTCACGACCAGGAAGCTATAAAGCACACTCAAACAGCAACGCTAGCTTCTGTGTCTTCAGTTGCGCTTTGTGTGATCTCGTTTGTCTTATTTGGTGTTGTTTTGTCATTATCATTATCATTATTATGGCGGACAAGCAGTTTAGACCGTGTGTTCATCCCTGCCCACGTTACATCATGAGTGGGGATACACACGATCTTTGTGTAGCTTGTTTGGGAGTGGAGCATGCACGGTCAGCACTCGAGGGTGCTGGCTGTGGGCATTGTGATTTGCTTCCTTTACGGATACTCTGCTCCCGCCTGGCGCTCTTCGAGGATGGCGCCCAGGCTCGTGTTCCCCAGGGTATTTTTCTCTCCGGGCCACCAAGGAGACGGCTAGATCTGTGGGCCGTGCTATGGCAGCCCTGGTGGCCACGGAGAGGCATTTATGGCTTAATCTTAGCTCCATCAAAGATAAGGATAAGAACTTCCTTATGGACGCCCCACTTACGCCCCCCTGGCCTCTTCGGTGACGCAGTCAATACTGTCGTCGAGAGGTTTCAGGAAGCCAACAAGCAAGCGGTGGCGTTCCAGAAGCTCCTCCCCCGTCGCTCTCATACCCCTGGGGCTGCTCAGCAACACCAGCAGCCCCAAACATCAAAAGCCAGCTCCTCACAACAATGCCGTGCTGCACAAAAACAGAGCGTTACCACCCGCACTCCCCCTCAGAGACATGGGGGCTCGGGTGGGCGCTCTCAACCGCAGCCTTTGAGGGGTAGGGCGGATCTGAGGACCATCCTTATCGCAAAGAAGGCTGTGGGGAAAAAGTCCTGACGCTATCAGTGTCAGGACCCTGAGGGCAGCCCCCTCCGAAGAGAAGTGGTTTACACCTCAGCATACGTGCCCACTTCTCTTCAGTGCCCTCAGGGGGCCGTTCTGCCAACCCTGCCACCTCGTGTGTTTCAGGGCGCAGCGGTCCCCAGCGAACATTCACCCAGGTGTCGCCCGGAAACGTAGCGGTACTGGGATGTTCGCCCCCTCCGAGGAGGGTCTCTCTGGTTGTTCAAAAAACACCAGAGGCCAGTCTCGAGAGACTGGTTCCCTTAGTAGAATATCTGACAGCGTGGAAGCTACTGCCAAATATTTTTCAATGGGTCCTGCGTACAGTCGAAAAAGGTTATGCCATTCAGTTTGGGTCTCGCCCACCCAGGTTTATGGGGGTCCTGCCCACCGTGGTGGGCCCCGAGCAGGCTCTGGTTCTGGAACAAGAAGTAAAGACTCTATTGGAGAAGGGAGCCATAAATTATGTACCTACCTCAGAGAGAACAGCCGTTACTTTATCGTTCCAAAGAAGGAAGGCGGGTTGTGTCCCATTTTGGATCTGCGTCAGCTGATCCAGTCAGTTATGAAGCTCAAATTCAAGATGTTAACTCTGAGACAAATCGTGTCACAGATCAGGTCCGAGGACTGGTTTGTCACGATCAACCTCAAGGACGCATACTTCAATATCTCCATCCTTCCACATCACAGGAAGTTCCTGAGGTTTGCTTTCGGGGGCAAAGCTTACCAATATCGGGTTCTTCCATTTGGCCTAGCGTTATCACCCCACACATTCACCAAGTGTATGGATGCAGCCCTGGTACCACTTCGTCTCCAGGGTATTCGTGTTCTCAATTACATCGACGATTGGTTAATATTAGCTCAATTGCAACAGTTAGCGGTTCGGCATAGATGTTTCGTCCTCGCTCACATGAAGAGGCTGGGGTTAAGGTTAAACGCCAAGAAGAGTGTGCTTTCTCCAGCTCAGAGAACCACTTTTCTGGGCGTGGTTTGGGACTCTGTTGTGATGCAGGCACGTCTTTCTCCTGCTCGCATCGAATCAATCCTTTCTACCGTAAACCGGATAAAGCTAGGCCAGTCACTCACTGTAAAACAGTTTCAGAGACTGTTGGGGCTGATGGTAGCAGCGTCCAACGTGATACCTTTTGGTCTGCTGTACATGAGACCCCTGCAGTGGTGGCTCAGAACCAGGGGCTTTTCCCTGAGGGGAAATCCTTTTTGCATGATCAAGGTCACGCGGCGATGCTTACGTGCCCTGGCCATGTGGAAGAAACCCTGGTTCCTATCCCAAGGGCCCGTGTTGGGAGCTCCTTGTCGTCGCAAAACGCTAATGGCAGATGCTTCCCTCACGGGCTGGGGAGCGGTCCTAGACGGGCGCTCAACTCAGGGTCTGTGGAGCGGTCACCACCTCTCCTGGCACATCAACTTCCTGGAGATGATGGCTGTCTTTCTGGCTCTCAAGAATTTTCCCCAAGACCTCAGGGGCCACCATGTTCTTGTCCGTTCAGACAACACATCGGTGGTCGCCTATATAAATCACCAGGGGGGTTTGTGTTCACGTCCACTCTCCAAACTGGAGCACCAAATCCTCCTGTGGTCCCTAGGGAAATTGCTGTCACTCAGAGCAGCATATATCCCAGGGGTCCAGAATATCGGAGCAGACGTCCTGTTGAGGTGATTTCACTTCCTTATGGGTCAGCCGGACTACCTTCACCTCTGGCAGTTCGAGCCCACTCTACCAGGAGTATGGCGGCCTCTAAAGCTCTTCTTTCTGGAGCCTCTTTACAGGACGTATGTGATGCGGCAGGTTGGTCCTCGCCGCACACATTCGTCAGGTTCTATGACCTTGACCTTAGCTCCCCTGGGGCCCGGGTTCTCTCTAGTGCTGACAAGTCACACTAGACAGGCCTTGGTAACTATGGCTGCGTGGGTATTAACGTTCCCACAGCGTCAATTTCTCGATGCAACGCAAGTTCCCTTGAAAGGGAACGTCTCGCTTACGACTGTAACCCTAGTTCCCTGAAGAGGGAACGAGACGTTGCGTCGCCCTGCCATACTTCCGGCACGCCTGTCAGCGCTTACTTCAGACACTTTAAGCTAGCGTTGCTCTGTTTGAGTGTGCTTTATAGCTTCCTGGTCGTGACGTCACCCGCTTCTGACGTCTCGTCACACCATTAGACGGATTTCACACGTGCTTCATGACAACATCATGCGTCGCGTTCCCACAGCGTCAATTTCTCGACGCAACGTCTCGTTCCCTCTTCAGGGAACTAGGGTTACAGTCGTAACCGAGACGTTAGTTATTCATACTTATTTACATTATTTGATGTGATTTTTATTTTTTTTATTTTATTTTTTTAGGTTGTGTACATTTTGGGACTTTTTTTTTTAGAAAACAGAAAGGTTCTATCTACAAAGGACTATGGAATGTGAAGTTCAATATCTCAAAACTGCTCAGAATGCAGATTTGAACCTTATAATTATATAATACAAAAATTGAGAAGTCACTTTAGAGAATAGGTGGGGTGTTTGAAAACTTTAATGAATAGAAAATAAACTATTGTTTCAATGATCTATCAGATTCTTTAATGCATTGTGGTTGTGCATTGGTTTGTCTGATGTAACAAGTGAATTATTACAAAAGAAATATATTTGTCAAGAAAATTCCTTATGTTTTGGTTCCCTTGAGGAAAACAGCTTATAAATCTTACTAAATTATTTATTTATTGAAAATGTAAATGTAAAAAATGTGTGTGTGTGTGTTAGTGTGTATATATATAATGATGAGCCAGAATATTATGACCAGTCACAGGCGAAGCAAATATTGTTGATCATCTCCTAACAAGGCCACATATTATGGATTGGGTAGATTAGATAGTAGGAAATAAATCAATTATCATGATCAATGTGTTGGATACAGGAGAAATGGTCATGAATACAGACAGAGCCAGTGAAAAGAGCAGAGAAAAGAAGAGCCCAAGAAAAAGAGACCAGAGCAACAATTACAATCTTCTTTTATCTGTTCCTTTACCATGTGACTGAAACTCAAATGTGAGACATTCAGACTGACCAATCAGAAGATTAAAACTTCCCCCACCGTACTAAAGGTGTAACAATAAGCAGACCCCTGATGTATACACATCTTGGCCTACAGGCCAATCAACACCTCTTTGCCTTTAGGAATTCAAAATGGCCCTTTGAAATTGAAATTGAAATAGTAAAGCAAATTTCTTTGTTCATTTTCAAATATCTCTGGTTATTAATCTTTTCAACCCTACATTGCCAACAATGTCAGAGGGGGGACAAATTACAAACCATCTGTTCCTAACCAGCAGAAGGTCTACTGTGGTGCAAGTCGTACAGAATTTTAATGATGGTTATGGGAGAAATGTCACAACACATTCTGCAACTCCCTCTCTCTCTCTATATATATATTATAATGTATTATAAAATGAAGGCAAACATATGTTATATTCCTATATGTTAAAAAAATAAATTTTATTTGTTATTTATACTAAATAATGATGGTAAACAGTATTAATATTTATTGCTATTTTTTTTTTTTTTTTGCTTACTGGATTGTTTTTGGGCTCACACCTGCCAAACTCAAGGTCTCTTAATAGATTGTTACTGACCTCTAGTGGATGATCAGGAGCAGAGAGAAAATGACAGTTATAATTACACACAAAACATTTTTTTTTTCTTGGTACTGAAGCTTCCAGTGCACAAATACAACAACAAGAAATATGGTAATACATTTAAGAATAAAAAGTAGAAAAGTATAGGTTTAGTCATAATAAACATATTTAGATTATGAACATTTACACTATTATGAATAATATAAACTAAATTTACACTAAGCAGTGAGTATTGCACTTACAGGCATATGCCTTGGGAGGCATTTAACAGTTTAAGAAGGGAAATAGCCTGTGGGAAGAAGCTGTTCTAGTGCCTAGTTATCTGAAATGCCATACAGATGCAATAGTTCAAATAGGTTGTGGCCGGGATGAGTGGAGTCTGTGATGGTTTTACCTGCCCTTTTCCTCATTCTGGAAGAGTACAGGTCCTGGAAGACGTTAAAATCCTCTCTGCAGTGGTGTTGTCTGCAAACATCAGGAGCTTGACAGATGGGTCTTTTGAAGTGTAGTCATTTGTGTAGAGGGAGAAGAGAAGTGGGGAGAGAACGCAACCTTGATTGAGGAGCACCAGTGCTGATAGTGAGGTTCCTGGATGTGAGTTTTCCCAGCCTCACTAGCTGCTGCTTATCTTTCAAAAAGTATATTTCATTTCATTGCAGTGTACTCTAGTGACACTGTTCTTGTAGTCTTGTCAGGTTTTTTTTGTGTGTGTGTGTGTGTGTGTGCAGATTCACTATTTGTGCAACTGAAACTGGTAATGTCATAAAATCATAGCCAAGTCATGAATCACCAAAACATGCATCACCAAAATTGACAAAGGTCTACGTAACTGGCCCAGAACCGGATCTGCCAGACTGTTGCGTTGCAAGTAAATCTTAACCCTGAATATCAGGATTAGACATCAGTTAATTGTTCTCAGACTGAGTGTGTTTCACCGTTAAGATTTCCTTCTTGTCAGCACCATTGTTTTTGGGCAGAAGGAATTTTTCCATTAGTCAGTTTGTGGACTAATACATACAATGGCACATAATATGAAGTTATTGCGTATATCCTTTATGGATATAACAAAGAATATATGGCTGCTGGAAAAGACTACAAAGTTTAAAGTAGTATTATTTATATACTTTTATAAAGTTTATTAACATTTTAAATTAGCATTTGCATTTATATTTATTTTTCATTTTAATTTTAGTTAAAAAATACTAAAAACTAACATTTTCATTTTAGTAATTTTGTTAATTTTAGTATTTTATGTTTATTATATGTTAATTAGTATTTTAGTATTGTTAATTTTTTCTTATTTTATTCGTTTTTTTATGTTACTGTTTAGCTTTAATTTTCATATTAGTTTTAGTTTTTAGTACTTTTAGTACTTCAACTACAACTTATTTTATTTAGTTGCCAAAATAACATTTTTAATTTAAGCTTTTCATCTAATATTTATATTTTATTTTATTTCAGGTTTATTTCAATTAACACATTTTAACAATTTTTAATAGTTTTAATATTAGTTAACAAAAAAGACATTATCACTTAATATTTTTGGTGGGCCTTTATTATTTTCATTATAAATAGTTAATTTTTTATTATTTTATTTTATTTTTCTGTTTAATTTTGTCATATGGTCCGTGTTGGGGTAACGCATTACAAGTAATGCGAGTTACGTAATCAAATTACTTTTTTTTCGAGTAACTAATAGAGTAACACATTACTTTTAAATTTACAACAAAATATCTGAGTTATTTTTTCAAATAAGTAACGCAAGTTCCTCTCCGGTGCCCATGTTAAGAGGAACCAGGGAGTAAGTGCAGAGGCGTTGTGCGCTCTGTGAGAACATAATGAGTATTGTAGTTCTAGACTAAATGTGAACATGCTTTTACTTATCTCACTTGCACAAAACAGAAAACTAGTTTGAGTTGCGCCCTCTGCTGTACAGGCATGAATTTACATTTACTTTAGCCTGAGGCTTATTCATTTCACTTTTGGTGTAGGCCTTTATATTTGTCAAAAATTTTACATTTGTATTTTTGTTATTAAAAAACTTACAAGCAAGCCCAGCCCAGTAACACAATTAGTTATATTTTTAGGGAGCAACGCAATGTTGTAACGCATTATTTTTAAAAGTAACTTTCCTCAGCACTGCATATGGTTACTTGTCAGTAAAATTACAGTTTTAGTTCCCAAGTCATTTCTCATTTAAAGTATTTAAAGAATTATTCAGCACTACATACGTTTTATACTGTGGCTTTAGCAAACATTTACTGACTAAACAGATTGAGCTCTTTACTGCATTCTTTAAAACATTTTCAGTGTGTCATGATAAGTAATCAAATAAAAGCTACCCTAAAAAAGTGAGTTTTAAAGTCCCCCTGTAGTCAATAAATTTATCCCTTAAAACTCTTCTTTGATCACCAAAATTACACATTTAAAAAAATGTCTTCATGTCTTAAAATAGCTTGAATGTAACTCTACACCCTTGCCTCATTTATTATACGTGGATATATCAAAGACCCTTTAAGACAAGTCATTTCACTCGGCGGCCATCTTTGTAACGCCTCTCGGTCATGCAAGTGCAGATCCTGTCTCTTTGAATGAGGAAACATAAATGACAAAATTCTTCAAAGCTGTTTGCCAAGCTTTCGATTAAATTTCATATTTGAAATCACCAATGAAATCTGACAACAACTGTTTCATAAATTAAACGCTCGAATTATGACAAAAAAACTATTTTTCATGCTGGATCAAGCGAATACACAGTCCGTCTGACTTTCTATAGGAACCGGAGCTTCTAATGGCCGCTGCAGTGATGCGATGACTTTACCAATCGGTGATTGGCTCTTATTTAGAAGGCGGGACTTATTCCGCCACATTGCACGTTACACTTTCTCCCATTCAAAACAATACGAGTGACGCGTCTTGCGTTATTCTATAGTCTTTGGATATATGAGTATGCTAATTAGCCTGCATCCACTCACTCGCACAAGCTCAAGAGATCCATTCAGTGAACTTACTGAGGTAAACACTGCACAATGGTATCGCTTTTTACAACGCCAGACACATAACGGTAATTAATATGATTAGCCTTTTGCTTCAAACAGCTAATAATGTGTTGCTAATGTTACACAAACCATGTTGTAGTGAAATTAACTCAAAGGGGAAATATTAATAATTATTCATAACTCATTTTGATGATTACTTATGATTAATTATGAATATGTGAATCAGTTAATCAGATTAACTTGATGTAGCTACATTAAAATTAATATTACAATCAATTAACCTGTTCATCCAGTGAACACTTAGTGTTAATTGATTATTAAGTCTAAGAAATGTTCATTTCCAGGTTATGGAAGAGCAACATTCTATTTGTACAGTACTACTCAGAGCATGTAGTCAAGATCTAAATCATTTAAGAGGCAATTTATTAGCAGACGGAGTCAGAACCAAACATCTATTGTGCACAATCTTTATTAACTAACTCACAAACACATAACTAAACTAACAAACACATAACATACACGCAGGTCACACACATACGTAGGTAAAAATGAGCAATGATAGAGTTGAACCGGAAGTGGGACTGGAAATAGAGCTACGGAAATAGTCAAAGACAGTCTGGAAAAGAAATCATCAGTATTTCTGAGTAATAAAACACCTTTGCTGATAGGTGGTCTACACATTAATACTAAATCGCTGTTTAGTGTTCAAATGTACGATACTTGCAAGGTGCCTTTAGGCTGAGGAGCATCGGATCTGCAGACTGAGGAGAAATCGATGATTCGGTCCGAAGTCGTTGCCAGTATCTTCTGCGCTGGATGAAGTAATATGAAACGACTTAAGCTGTTAGTTTGACTCTTAGTGGGGAAAGCGCCCTTTCTCACTCTCACAGATGAGCACATGGCTGGGTTGCAGGCCTAGGCTTACAGGCCCTCCAGGCCCACAGGTCAAAAAGTATTTTTTGTCGTCCCAGAAGCAAGAAGAAGAAAGAGGAGAGAGAGAGTGATCTTATGATCAATGATTTTCAAAGGGTGAACATGTCGCACCTACTTGAGGTGTCTGAGCCAATAAGGAGTTTACCCCTCGGAGGGAAACGTTTACGCGTCTTTGTCTTGTAGCAAGATATTGGATTGGATGTTTGAGAGAAGAACCTTCTAGATTCTTATAATACTAATGTGTCACAGAGTTAGTAACATGTAACATAAATTACCAAATTGGAAACGAAAGTTGGAGTCCATAGATATCAAACATGCTGCCCATGTGATTTTAGGTAATTATAACTTTGCAACTCTGAAACATTAATACAAAAATAGTTCAAAAGAGAGAGTTAATACATAGAATAAACCTTATAAAAGGAAAATCGTGAGCAGGGAAAATTGGATACACATTTATACATTTCTCATGTGGTTATATATAGAATATATAGGATTAAAAGGGTTTATTTGTCCTCAGAAAGAATGAAGTCGGAGTCTTCTCTGCACATTCCTGACCGCAATAAAATAGAAATAGGACACCTATTCTGTCGCAGTATTGCAGTTGTGGGGGATGGAATTAACAGGACTTGTGAGAGAGTGAGTTTCTGGGTAATTCATTAGATATAATGAATAACTGTGTGTCTGATTGGTCCAGACGCTACAATGTTCACGTTTGCGAGTCAGACAGCTGTCTTCTAACAATCAATATCCTTAGAAATGCTTTGAACACCTTAATGTCAGTGGAGAAAGGCATATAGTTCATCATAACATACATAATACACCTGCTATATTGCCAAATATAGCAGTCAGGATTCTACCAACAGAATTTTGCACAAACTGTAATTTATTTAGGGTATCTTTTGAAACCCCAGCCAGCATAGCATTGCAATAATCAATGCGAGGAAATGCAAAAATTTTAATAAACTTTTCAGCCACAGGGAAAGACAAAATATGTTTTGACAGTATTCTAATGTCAGGATCAAATGTTAAATTAGCATCAAATATCACCCCCAAATTTTAGAGCCATCCACATAAGGTTAATAACCCAGGTTTACGTAGCTTGTGGGGTGAGCCGATGAGCATAACCTCTGTCTTGTCACTGTTAAGACAAAGAAAACTTTGATACATCCATTTTTTTTAAATCTCAGAAATACAATGAGAAAGAAAGGCCACAGCTACATTATCATTGGGTTTTGAATATAGATTTGAATGTGTAGATTAGATGAAGATCATAGATTGGATGAATATTGGAAATGGGATTGAAAATTATTAAGATTATCTAAAGTCCGTGTTAGTTTTTTTGTTTGGAACAGGGGTAACAGCAGCAATTTTAAATGCTGCTGGCACAACACCAGTGCACAGGGAGTCATTTATAATACCCAAAACAACAGGACACAAGGAAGCAAAATATGATTGAAACAGACAAGTTGGTATAGGATCAACTATGGAAGTGGCAGCTTTCATTTGTGAAACCTCATTACTAAGAGAATGAAAGTCCAGTGTGGAGAAATTTGAGTGCAAGAAAAATCTGAAATATTTAGAGGAGAAGCATTTACGAGCATTATCAATCTTGGTGCTGAAGAACTAAAGAAACTTATTACAAAGGTGAGTTGATGCAAGGACATTAGAGAGTTTGTTAATGGAATGAAACGGTTGTCTAGAATTTCTTTGATTATTGACAATTATCTGTAAAAAATAATCAGACCTGGCTGATACAATTTCAGCCTTATATTTATGTAAGTGGTCTTTCCAGGCCTGGTGATTAATTCAAGCCAGACAGACACCACCTATGCTCCATTTTATGACAGGATGCCTTTATTGCACGCAGATCATCATTATACTAGGGAGCAGAAGGTACAAAGGATACAGATTATGAATTTAAAGGAGCAAATTAAGTATAAAAAAAAAAAAAAAATGCATGCAATATTTAAGTTTCCTTGGCTGCTGAAGCAACAAGCCACATGTGTTACAACACTATGGATAGAGAATGGATTTGCATCGTAACATGGTTTTTAAAATGATAGTGTGATCAGAAAGATTTTTTGAGTGTTCATCAGTCTTCATGCTTTTAGGTTTGGTGGTAAGAGAACATCATTTGTAAGGCAAATAAATACAGGTGAGAACATTTGTTTGAAAGTTACTATGTCTTAGTTGTATCTTGCATCACAGTTTCTGTCATTGTTAAAGTGAAGTTGTTTGTTTTATATTATACTTTGAAATGCTTTACTTTAAAGGAGTATATTATTTTGTCATATTGCCGAATTACTTTATATGGATCATGGCAACCTATAACATTTTAAGCTCAGATCATTAATTACACTTTGCAACACTCTTCTTTACATTTTTTATTATTATTATTCTATTTTATTCATCTCATTTATTGACACATTTTCATTATTTGTACAGCTGAAATGGGAAAACAGTATGAAGTCACAGACAGGTAATCAGAAGTCCAGACTTAAAAATATTCAAGAAATATTCAGACCGGCGCTCTAGTTGGAAGCGATAGTCCTGTCGATCCAGGAGCGCAGTTGGGAGATGCGGGCGTAGACTCCAGGGGAACTGGTGTCACAAGTCCTGGCGCCCCAGGACACAGATCCCACCAGAGTCCAGACCCCTTTACTCTCACACACCAGAGGACCACCAGAGTCACCCTGTGGGAAACACACAGACACAAACACACATTTGAGACTGAAACAGCAGCAACATTGATATGGGAATGTATTTGTCTTGATCTGTCTTCATATACCTGGCAAGATGAGGATCCAGAGGCTCCAGCACAGATCATGGCATCAGTGATTCTGCTCTGACCCCAGATCTGCCTGCACACAGCAGGACTCATGACGGGCAGACCTGTTTGCTGCAGGATCAGAGGACTCGCTGACAAAAGAGAGGAAGACATCAGAAAGGACAGATCAGTCATTTTTTACAATTCGTCTTTGTCTAACATGCGACTCACATGTGGTGGCAGTTCTGCCCCATCCAGTGGTGAAGCAGCGGGTTGGCAGGATGTTGATGGCTGATGGAGCCAGACATACAGGAGAGATACGGGGAGTGAAGACAACTGGAGATGCAAGTTTCAGCAACGCAATGTCATTGTTCAATGTCGTGCTGCTGTAGAGCGGATGGGTGATGACCTGCACATTCATATAAGGATGAATGGTTAATAGTGAAAGCTGACTTTATAAAAAGTAAACTAAGATGTAAGCATTTACTTATACCCTATATCAGAATATAGTTTGGATGTTTTCTTTCCTGTGCTGAATTGTGAATGTGAAAAAATGTAATAGCAAAAAAGAAAAAAGAAATGTGTAAAGGCAAGTTTTAGTAGTACAATAGCATACAGTACAGATAACATAAAATCTTTGATTAGAAAGAGACATGTTGACCTATATTGTTTTCACCAATTTTTATACTTTTTTTTAACTTAATTGAGGTATTCCATTTTTTTTTATATTGGGTTCACCAATTAAAAAACACCACTGTTTAACTTTTTAAATAAAAATAATTGAATCACAAATTAAAAATATGTAAGTTAAACCAAAGAACAGAGTAAAACAACAATTAAAATGGCTTATCAATTGGATGCTTAGAAATAGCATAAATAATCTCTTCTTTATGTAATCGGTATTGGTCATAAAAAAGCAAACTCAACTGGTCTCTTTTTTTCAGTGTCATCTCTGTTCCAGTAAGTTCATTAAATATTGTTACCTTGGACACGAGTTTGACCTGGATGGGTTCAACATTGGAGCCACGATCATGTTCTCCAAGAATGACACGATGATAGCCGACCCTAAAAAGAGAGAGATAAAGACAAAACTAACTGTAAGAGCAACAGCTTCTATTAAGCACTATTGCATGTGACGTTTGTCAGATTGAAGACTCTTACACGACACCGCAGTGAGCAGCAGTGAGAACCCAGTTCTGGTTGATCAGGGATCCACCGCAGAAGTGGAATCCATTGGGTAGCTGTTTCAGAGGTAAAAGCATTGAAAACATGACATAAACTCTTTGAACAAATCAGGCAAATGCATGATAAAAGCCGGCCAATACACAGTTACCTGGAGAGAGACCTGCCAGGGCCAAGAACCAGAGATGGCATTCTGTCCGTTCACAATCCTGCTGCCAATCATCTGTGGCTTAATCGCAGGAACTCCACAACCTGTTGATAAAGAAGAAAAGTTCATGACACAAGAATGAAGCTCTTTATTTAGGTTTTGCATTCACCCATCACTTTTCTTGCAAACTTCTAAAGAAGACACTTACCCAGAGCAGAGGCCACCAGGGCAAGGCAGGTGATGGTGAAGATCATGATGTAGATGAGCTTGTGATGTCTCACTGTTGTATCTGTAGGTGCTCTCTCTTGCTTTTATATAATTTACAGCATCTATTAATGGGATGTGATCGTGGTCCATCCCAGCAGCTCCAATGAGCTCATAGCTCTGGAATGTTCACTGCTGGAGACAATCTGCATCTCCATTGTTTAAACTGTCGTATGTGCAAAGAAGATTAATTCTCTATTGTTTGTAGGGGTTTATGACTTCTGTCTATTTCCTTGACAGGCATCATGACTTCAACTCTGTCATTGTATGTTATCAAATGTTTTGAATGGGAAGGTTTTGTTGTTGCTGTTGTGAAATTTCGTTTATTTTCATGCAAAGTGCTTGCTGTAAATGAGCTGCTTTCCCGTTAAATCTGTGATGTCAACTAATCCCATATTCAAACTTGCATGCCACTCAAGCTAATGATACTGAAGAGGGAGTGAAGTTATGGGATTATGTTACACTATGATTATATCAGTTTTGAGAGCTGCACTTAAGTGAAACGTGAAGTACTAATATCAATTTCTATAACATCACAAGCAGTTTAGAAAAATGATGAACAAATTCTTTTAAGACAAGCTGTTTTGTGTATTGATTTGGTTTATTTATTGTTTATTTATTATTTTTGTTTCTTTGTTTATTGGTAATCTACATGTCATATTTATGAGTGGAAGATAAAGTCAGTTTGATGCAACTTTGCAAAAGTTTGATGGGGTCTTGGTCAGTTTTATAAGATTTTAAATGTTTAATTATCAGGTAACACTTTATTTCGATAGTCCGCTCAGGCATTAGGCATTTAGGTCATTAGAGTATTAGTAGACTGCTTAAAAGGGATTGTTCACCCAAAAATGAAAATTCTGTCATCATTTACTCACTCTCATGTTGTTCAGAAGCTGGATGAGTTTCTTTGCTCTGTTGAATACAAAAAATATATATTTTAAAGAATGTTGTTAACCATATAGTTGATGGTAGTCATTGACTTCCTACCATCAACTGTTTGGTTACCAACATTCTTTAAAATATCTTTTTTTGTGTGTTCAACAGAACAACAACAAAAACCTCAGGTTTGGAACAACTTAAGGGTGAGTAAGTGATAACACAATTTTCAATTTTGGGTGAACTATCCCTTTTAATATCTGCTAACACTTTATTTTGATGGTCCCCAGACATCAGACTGACTATAAGTAACTTTGCAACTTGCAAGTACATGTAACTTATTCTACTTACCCAAACCCTAACATCTAACCTTGACCTAACATTCTACGAAATACTCTGAGAGTTAGTTGACATATACTTGCAAAGTTACTTATGTCTAAAGTGAACTATCGAAATAAAATGTAACCAAAATAATTGTGATTCAAGCTGAATTAAATGCTAGCTGTTTTGGCTTTATTTTAATATTAAAGTTGTTAAAGACCCCCTGTGGTGAAAATCAAGTTTTTAATGTTGTTTATATGTCTATGTAGTGTTTTTAATATGCTTTAAGACAAACCATGTGCAAATTCATAAGTCAGCACCATTGCTGAGTATTTTATGTTTGAAACGGCAGTAAACCAAAGATTAGTTTGAAATCGTGAGTGTTTCTGACGTCACAGACTACCTTGTAACCAATCACAACAACGTGCCAGCAGGCTTTAGCATATCATTAACTATGGCTGCTCTGAAGCAGGAAAGTCTCAAGAGATTTTCTCAGAAGATATTTTCTGTTGATATGAAAAACTGTGTAGATTTAGCAATATAGCTAAATTAGCTATAAATATAAAATATAAATAAAATATAGCTATAGCGTCTATTACGATGTTATGATGAACTATATGCCTTTCTTCACTGATGCTCTGAGATGTTCAAAGCGTTTGTGAGGATACTGATTGTTAGAAGGCAGCTGTCTGATTCTGTCTGAGATGAAGAACGGGAACGGTGTGTGTAACATTAGCAACACATTATTAGCTGTTTGATAACGTAGTCAAGCAAAAGGCTAATCATATTAATTCATATTAAAGTACACATGAAATCAAAATTGACCTTATTTATTTTGTTAGCTCAAATTGCTAGTTTTGTGGTGAACAATTCATCCATGCAAGTCAAATCAAGATTTAATCAAAATCTGAAAATGCTCCTCCCCTCTGCAACGGTGCCCCTTCTCTAATGACATCAGTTTGACGGCTTGGGTTGAAAACGCTTAAACCACTCCCCTCTGACCGTTAGTCTGCTATGAGCGAGAGATGGAGAGGAGGAGCGCTAAAATAAAACCCTGCCCTCTATTCAATATTCCGTTTCACTTGGAAATACGTCACAACACTGGAGAAAAGTCGTTTGCAACTTCCGGTTCACGGGGAATTAAGTGTGAGTACTTTGGTCGCGCCAAAGTAAAGTGACAGCTGACTTGAAGTAAAGCCAATAAAGTTCATGTTTTTTTTCCCTTCGAAATATTTTAATACTATAAAGCATAGCAAAAACAATATTGCTCTGAGTGTGTGTGTGTGTGTGACCATGATTTGTGTGCATATGTCAGTCAGTGTGTCCTTGCACGGCAAGTTCTGAGAGAGCTATCTAGTCCATTATAAATTCTGATTTTGGCCGCCTCTGGTATGGATCAAACCATAGATATTAGCCTACCTGATAAATTCAAGTAAATACGCTGGAAATCCGCGCTCATTCAAGGATGTGCATTTATTTCATGTACCGAGAAGACACGGGCGCCTGCAGGTTTTCATCTGAATGTTTTTTTAAATCTGAAAACTCCAAAAAGCAACGAAATTGTCAAACATCCATTTAGCGCATGTTCACAGAGGAAAACGGCTGATTGTTCTCTCGATACTGTCTGTTTTACTGAGAAATTGCTTCAGGTGATTCAGTAAGAGAACAGTCCAAACAAATGCAAGTGGATTTTGCAAAGGCGTTTTACCAATTCATAATTTAAAACACAATTTAAGCGTCACAAAATATGAGCAGTTCAGTTGCACAGCTGTTAAACTGAATAGGAGCGAAGCAAGCTTTTTTCTTAAATATCCACAACACAAACCACAAATTGCTCGTCACTACAGCAATAGTATACTCTCCGAGCTGGCGTGAGCGAGTGGGGGTGGGGCTAATTTGCATATTAATTGTATATTAAATGAGGCAAGGGTTTAGAGTTACATTTAAGCTATTTTAAGGCATGAATCATTTTTTTTCACTTGAATTTTTTTTTTTAAATATGTCATTTTGGTGATCAAAAATGAGTTTTAAGGGATAAAATAATTGGCTACAGGGGGACTTTAACATTATAATGTGTACAATATATTTGGTTCAGTTTGTTCACAATGCAGGGAAAGACAATAAAGGCTTTTTAAACTTCCTCACAATACAATACATGAGGTACTTAAAACATATCTGGGCCAGTTTTGGCAAAGATGAGGAACAGTAACGACTGGCGAATCTGAATGTGAATCTAAACTGGCCCACACACAGCATAGCAAATATGGCCCAGATACATTACTCCAACTTTGGACCACATTTGGCAAATGTACGGCACAGACAACACTGGCTAATCAGGGTGTGAGCCTAAACTGGCCTAAATATAATGCAGCAAATGTAGCCCAATTATCTTAAAACATATCTGGGCCAGTTTTGGCAAAAATGACGGAGTGTAATCACTGGCGATTCTGAATGTGAACCTAAAGTGGCCCACACATGGCACAACAAATATGGCTTGAATACATTACTCCAACTTTGGACCACATTTGGCATATGTATGGCACAGTCAGCACTGGCCAAACCAGGGTGTAAGCTCAAAATGGAACAGTAAGCAAGTTAATGGTTAATAACAATTAGGGCCACTTTTGGCAAATATACGGTACAGTTGACACAGCAAATATGCTCTAAATATTAGGGATGCACCGATACCATTTTTTAAGGACAGAGTACGAGTACCGGTACTTTTTTTCTGGTACTCGCCAATACCGATGCCTATACATTTATTCATTTCTCTCTCTCTCTCTTTCTCTTTTTTGGGTGATGTTGCAGTTTTCAAGCACAACACAGTGAGATTAATGCATGTAGGACAGCTTCTTTATTATTACTCTAATGAAAAAAGTAATAATTTTTATGTGCTTGTCACAAACTTACCATACAACAAATACAACAAGCAATACAACAAATACTACAAAGATACAAATTAAATAAACTTGTTTTTCAGATACAGTGGTCATTATTTACCATGTCAACATTTATTTAACATCTTTTGTTGTTTTATTAACATTAATGACAAATATAGGCTACAGTCCCTTTAAAACCGAATCCATGGATACCGACACATATCCTGTTTTCACCCAAATGTTTACGTCCACTTGAGATACATGAGATACTCCATACCATGGACATTTTGACAACTATGTGTGCATATGACCATTCAGGTGCAAGGAGAACTGATCGCGCTCTGTCTGAGAGAACTGGGATCGCACGCAAGAAAGATTTGGAAAATGTAAACTGTAGAAAGTTTTCTGTGATGGGTAGGTTTAATGCAGGGGAATATATTATGCAGTTTGTACAGTATAAAAATCATTATTTCTATGGGAAGTCCCCACCCAGACAGCAACATAGTGTGGCCCAGATCCGGCCCACATCTGGTACATGTGGATTACATGCGGATCAGATGTGGGCTGGATCTGGGCCAACACTATGTTGCTATCAGGACATAAAACATGAAAACACAACATGAGTGTGTGTGTGTGTGTGGGTGTGTGTGTGTGTACTGTAGAGCAGAAACACAGACGTGCACTATTACAGCTCTTACAGTCAGTTATGCTGTACATGTACTGTAGGTAGAGTGTCTGATTAAGAAACGTGTACAACATAGTTAAAATTAGTGAACTGTTTTTATGTTCTTGGAACATACATTTTAATGTTTGGTAGAGAGACAATTTGAGCTGCTGTATGTTAAAATCTTTGCCATAGTTTCAAGCAGGACATATTCCTCTGTCCACATGTTTTGTTGATCTTGTAACAAGATCCCAAGAACAAGTTAGTCCTAACGCTACCCCTAAACCTAACCCAACCCATTATCCTTTAAGCAGGAAATGATAACCAGCACAAAACCCTGGTTATATGCATAAACTTGACATAAACTGTAAACCTGACATTCAGCAACTTTTTAAACAGGCTTTAGCTACTTAGATTTAAATGTAGCAGTTGATGATGTGCCACACTGAATGTGATTGTGTAAAATATTATTAATTTTTGTCTTTTGGAAGCTGCATTCAAAAGACATTTGGCTCAAAAATCTGAGTGGCTACTACCCCTTTGGTTTGAATAGCAGTTAGCTCTTTTGAAAAGATGTCTAAACATTTGAAAGAGGTAAAGGAATATTAGGTTCAATACAAGTAAAGCTTAATTGACAACATTAGTGGCATGGCCTGCCGTCAAATGACATGTTTAGCTGGTGAGTGGTGAAATGCAAACTCACAAATACAAAAACTCAGAATTCCAAGAAAAAAAGTCATAATTCCTTTAATTCAAATTTGTAAGAATAAAGCAATGAAGTCAGAATTGTGAGATAAACAGTCTGTTACCTTTGTTTTATTATAGCAGAAACAGGCTTCAAAATATCAAGCTTAGAAAAGTCAAAGTAAAGTGTTTATTAAATTTACAGTACAAAAACAAGATATTGCATTACTGGTATATAAAGATTTAACTGTGACATTACTTATTTTTTCTGTCTTTAATATTTTTTATGCATTAGCTGTTTCATAAAAGCAATAAGGCACACATTAATGTTGGCTGGATTGTAAATACAGACAAAGATAAAAAGGTTGCAGATATTCTTCTGTGTTGTGCCTAACATAATTTAAGTATCTACTACATTTACAATATATACCACAGCCACAGCCTCCAACATATACCACAAACCTGATTGTTTAAACAAGTAATCTGTAATTACCCAAAATATATGCATTATTGTTAAGTAAAGTTGAACAGCAATAAAGAAAAATACCAAAACTAACAAAGAATAACATAACTAAACAGTAGAATGAAGACAAAATTGCAAATTGCAAAAAATAAATTCTGAGAAAAGAAGTCTGAATTATAATGTTAACTCAAAATTGCAAATAATATTATATAGGAAAGATAAAAAGTTCTTAAAGTTAACTTTAAGAAAATGTTTTCTATTTGTGGTGTACCATTTTATAGATCTCAGTATACTGAACAATCATAATTATCTCATTTAATTATCTCATTCATCATGGATTCAATCTTTTTTTCTTGTCTTGTGATTTTTTATTTTTTATTTTTTGAATAACTTAACCCACAGGTGTCAAACTCAGTTCCAGTGGCCTGTTGCATGAAGCTAGTTGAACAAACTCTGAGTTTCAGAGTATGTTTAGAGTTGAAAAATCCAGACTGGTTAAGATCAGGATCAGATGTTGCACAACGTTCGGTATAAACTTTCTCGGTAACACTTTACAATACGGGTGCACTAATATGCATTTATCCATGCTTAACTAATGCACAGATAATCATGTTTTAATGTATGACTCATGAAGAACTAAACCATTAATTAATGATTACTGCATCAGCAACTAACAAAGAGTCTATATGATTAATAGATTAAGTAATATATGAATTGTTATTAATTAAATGTGTCATCATGTATTAATTCCTTAATAACATATTTTATTAACTAAAAGTGTAAATTAATGTGTGAACTACCACAGTGTACTTCAACTTCCAGTTCTCTGCCTTAATTAATCATTAACTAATGATTTGAAAATGTATCATTATGTTATGACTTTACTTGTTGAGGCACATGACTATTAACTAATTGTTAAGTAATATGTAATTAATGGGTTTTGACAGTTGCACATGCAGTGAGTGTAATGTCAGAGAATGTGTTTGAAGGATGGGTAAGTTGGGCTGCACACAAATATCAGCACACCAGAATCTGAACTACAGACTGATGTTGCACTGTGTTTAAACTGGATGCAACCTTTATCGAGTCATGCCGCAACAGCTGTCTACACTGAACATGACAGACCATTACAAGTCCATTTGTCCTTCATAACAGAAGTAGCATTTTGTTGTGTTGTCCTGTGTTTTATTGTGTTATGTTGTGTTGTGTTGCGTCGTGCCGCATCCAGTGTAGCATCATTATCTTTGATTATAATGGGTTCTATTGTCTTTGTCCGGTCTTGACACAGTGTTATGAAATAGCAGTGCCCGGCCACACGTTCTCATTGTTCTACCTTTGAATCCTAGACCTCAAGCTTAACCTGAACAACAAGGTTCTGGATGCAGCAGTTCATCTGGTACAGTGGAATCCTGGTTGTAGATGGTTGGTAATTGAAATCTATGGCTTAGTGTAGATATCAAAACCATAATGACATATTACTTAACAATTAGTTAATAATCATGTGCCTCAACAAGTAAAGACATAACATAATGATACATTTGCAAATCATTAGTTAAGGATTAATTAAAGCAGACAACTGGAAGTTGAAGTACATGGCTTCAAACCATTGTTGTAATTAACATATTAACTTACACTATTAGTTAATAAAATATGTTATTAAGGAATACATTATGATTTAATTAATAACAATTCATATATTATTTAATCTATTAATCATATAGAAACTTTATTAGTTGCTGATGCTGTAATCATTAATTAATGGTTTAGTTCTTCATGAGTCATACATTAACACATGATTATCTGTGCATTAATTAAGCATGAATTAATGCATATTAGTGGAACCGTATTGTAAAGTGTTTCTTCTCCACTTTCTCTGTCAACTCAGGTTTAATCCAGAGTTTGCGATTAACTCTGAAGCACGTGCACCTGAAAGTGTCACACGTGTAGCAAACAGCCAATCACACGGAACATGCAGAGTGTCCGTTTGATTCACTTCTCGCGAGAGAGACGCGCAATTCACTTCCATAGCAATGAAACCCGCTAAAGTTTACTCAAACTAATCTTGAGCTTACCTGAGTAGAAACTGAAACCGGCTTTGTGCAACAGGCCACAGGAGGGCCACAGCCCTGCAGAATTTAGCTTCAACCCTAATTAAATGCACCTGATTCAACTAATCAAGTCCTTCAGGCCTATTTGAAAACTAGGTATGTGTGTTTGGAGCAGGGTTGGAACTAAACCAGGAACTGAGTTTGACACCCCTGACTTAACCTTTCTTTTAACATCTTGCATGACTTTCTTCACTGAATAAAAATGATTGAATAAAGTTTGTTTTCAGTGGCTCTTCACCTAGTTTTCAAGAAGTCATTTAATTGTTAATGCTCTCTTCCGTTGATTTGGGCACAGGGTTTAGTGCATCCATTTCTTGGGTGTTGTTGATGACCATTCTTTGGTCAGGATTATTTTGGTCAGGAAAAAAAAAAAAAAAACATTCAATTATTAATCCATATAACTATTGTTTCCAAAATGTCAGCTTATTTTCAATACATATATATATATATATATATATATATTCTGGACTCTCAACAAAATTCCCGTTAAAATCAACGAATCACTGCATTCATGCGCTTAACATGTCTGTGATCGGCTACAATGCTCATCAATGCTGCCCACAGCTACGGGTGTGTGTGTGTGTGTGTGTTCAATACTGTGTGTGTACTTGGATGGGTGCAATAGTGCAGATGCTCAGAAAAACAACACTTGCTTGTGTGATAACTCATATGTCATAGGCTTATGTTATAAATATAAAAAACGGGAATTCATTGGGTGTTTTTTTTATCATTTTGATGACTTCTGCCCCACTGATGGCAGTGAGATGGGAAAGAGTGCTCAAACTCTTCAGATTGCATAATTTAGTGGAAAATTAAGTGGAAGTAAGTGGAAGGTAAAGAAATGAGGCTTGAACATAATTTATCAAGAACTTTCTTAATGTGCGCTCTTTTGGGCTGAAAGCCTTAATGAAGCTGTTTAAAGTAGCTATGTGATCACAATGGAGCAGATGCGATTCAACACGTATGTTCATCTATATGTGAAATTATGATAAATACGAGTTGACACCGCTTGATTATGGCCTCGAAGCTCGTAGGCGGAGGCTATTAGCCCTGGCTGGCCCTTTTATAGCCCATGTTTCCACTGGCCTGACAGTGGAAATGTGGCTAATAATTTCTTGTGCCTACATTACAGTTTATCTGTTAGGTCGAGCTCTGTACTCCCCTTGTTTGAGGGTTGTTTTACATAGTACTTAACTCTCTAAGCTGGTCAGTGGTCGAAGGCTTCCCTTTTGAGGATCAGCCCCTAGGCTGGTAAATGTACTCCCTTGTGTTGGGTTCCTTTAGAGTGCACAGCCTCCTCAGCGCAAATAATCAAACGCTGAGTAGATCCTAGGATTATGCAGAGTGTTACTCCCCTCGGTGGTAAGGGTAAAGAGCGCTAAGCTGAGTCCTGCTCTCCGGGATGCCCGTCTCTACACTCCGGTCTGAGTTAGTTACCGCCTCGCTGCAGTCACTCTTACTGGATATCTTCTTTGAAGAATGTGATTGGAGACTCTGTGATCAGACAGGTTGTTGGCCAAGACTAGGTTTCTGTAAAGTAAACCAGGTCCAGCCTCCCTGGTGGCAATCAGGGTCGAGAACATTCCCCTGACAAGTGACTGGCTGGGGTTTCCTCGGGCCCCCTGGCGACATTCCCTTAAAGGTACCCTCTTTGAAAAGAAGTTTGGGTCCAGAAGCCTTGGAGAGGCCTTGGTAGGCCTTCTGCGGAAGGCCTCTTTGAGGCTTTTTAGCTTGGGCTGTTGAGGACAGGGAATGAGACTCTGCGTTTCCTAGCCATGCATCAGGGCTGCCTGCTGAACAGTCCCTTCAGGCGAAAAGATACTGACTGGTTCTCTAGGCGCTCCTTATATACTTCCGGGTCACGCTATGATGATGTCATAGGGTGTCGCCGGCCAATAGGATTGTCGTGAGTTCATATTGTTTTCAGACACCGGTTCACGCAGAGGCGTTCCCCAAAGCATTTCCAAACGCAGAGTCTCGTTCCCTGTTCTCAGGGAACCATGGTTACATACGTAACCTGAGACGTTTTGTGGCCTTAATTCAGTGACTTAAGTTTTTTCAATAACCACGCATAAACGTTATTCCTAAATACAAACATGTACCTACATGTTGCTCGTGTAATGACACTTTTTCCATTAATATGTTTATGAACAACTGAAAAAAGCACAAATGTCAGGGCATGTCAAAACTTCTCCAGGGCCCCAAAAATCTACAGGCCCCAGAGGGTTAACCATCTGGAGTTGTATTGATTCATCTTTTTTTCTTTTTTTCCATCAAATATTGGCAATATTAACAGGATTTGGTATTTCCAATTAATGTAGGCCTGTTGCTACATTCGTCTAGTCTTTTATTATTACTATTAGGCAGGGCTCTGAACCGGTTCAAGGGACGAAAAACGAAAACCGGAAACGAACGAAATTTTGACCGGAACGAACTTTAATCGTTCTGAACTGAAACGCTAATTTGAAATGGCCATTAACCGGTTAATAACGTTATTTTTTCGTTCTGTTTAATATTTTGATTTGGCAGTCAACCAATCACGATTGCAAATAGTATGCAAATGTGACGCTGGCGCATCCAAAGTGTGTGAAATGCCTGCGCTGACCCGCTCAGGCTCAGCTGTCAAGTCATCATAGGTAAGTCGCAATGGCAATGCCCTGGCATTAGTTTTTCCGATGATATATGTCACCAACCGTCAAGCATTAGGCCTACATTTAAGTGAAAATGAAGGTCAAGTAATATGCAGCTTGCTGTGCGTTTTGAAACTAGCGAAAATTACATGTTACAGGATAACATGTTTACACAAGGCCACATCACATACATGCAGCGCTTCTGTAAACGAAGAAAACAGAATAAAACTATAGGCCTACATAACACATATACAATAAAAGGGAATATTTAGGCCTATAGGCTACGGGATATTTCACAATATAGGTCTACAGATTAACAAAACAAAAGGGGTTCAATGTGGCTCACTCCAAAGATCTAGGAAAGGAAACAGACATTCTGCTTGTTTTCGTTATTTAAGTGTCTTTTGTAAATGTATGAATTGTGTCTTGCTTTTACCTGTATGACCATAAATTATGGAGTACAGTTTACTGTCTTAGAAGGAAAAAAATTCCAGTGGTCGCGCCGGCGCCTGGCCCGCACACAAATTCTTGCATTGCTTAGCCTACTTGATATCACAGCCTGTTAAATAATTAAAATACAATACAATCAACCAAATATATAAAACCTATTCTGTAATACAATCTGCCGTTGACCACCCGTGACCACAGCCTGAATGTGATGTGAAGGATGATGTCGATGGAGTGAAGTAGGCTACAAAGCTTACATAATAAATAATAGTTTAGCATTCCTCTCGAAAATGGAAACAGTGCCGAATGAGAATGGTAGGCTTCAGATTCACTTTAAATTAATTCGTTTAGCATCTTATTTAGTTTTATTTCTAATAAATAAACCTGTTTCTCGCCTTAAATAGCAATAGAACATGGAATGGTGTTAAAAAAGAAAAGAGGTTTTGGCTTGATATATAGTCTAAATAGGCCAACTGTTAACTTAGATGTTTTGTGGTAAAATAAAATGGGGCAGTTTTGTTCATAATTTATGTTTACAAACATTATAATTATATTATATATAGGCTAGGCTATTTGTAAATATCTTATTTTATTTACCGATAAATTACATTATTTCTGAATGTAATAATAAAATGCGACGTATAGCCTACACAGCATATCTTTTTTCCTTTCGGGAATAGCTTCGGTATTTTTAACCATGCAGCAAACATTTTAAAATATCTTGAAAAAATACTTTATAAACCGTCGATAGTTTTTCCTTTCGTTTAATAGGTTTACATTTGGACAATCTTGTTATAAAATATAATTTTAGGCCTGTATGCTAAGATGGCAAATACTCTTTGTTTTTTAATAAATAAAATACTGTACGTATTATTATTATTATTATTATTAAGTAGGCTACATGCAAACAACAACAACAAAAAAGTTTTTTTTTTTTTTTTAAAAATAAGGCTATTAACCTTTTTTTTTTTTTTTTTTTTTTCTAAACAAACCGGTTTCGGAACGTTAATAATACAGAAGGAAGGCTGGAACAGAAACGTTAAAATACCGATTCTGCTCGGAGTGAAACAATTGAATTTTTAGTTTTTTAGTTTTTAAGCCCTGCTATTAGGTTACTTTATTAAATGAATATTATAATACATTTTCCCCGCATATAAATTAAAATTATTAACAGTCTATAATATTTCCTAACAATGCATCACTTAAAATTAAGAGCAGCTTTAGCCTACTTAAAGCACAGACTTTGAAAATAATAATAAACTGTTTAACACGAAATACTATTCTTCTCATTTGTTTCACTATATGTATGGGCCACAGAAATAATGGAATAAATTAAGACAGTTTTATACAGTTTTATACCAGTATCAGCATATTATGTTGAAATTCGTCTCTCGTCGTCTCTGAGAAAATATGCTCCCTTAAATCCAGCGTCAGATGCCTACAGGTCTGTCACTTTTTACTTTCACTTTCTGTATGCCTAGTGAACACTGACCAAGGTTAAAACTCTTTCAAAGTTTGCACGTTGCTTGCGTGATATCCATTGCCTTCTTGGTTTAAAACGGATTTCCAATATTGCGACGTAACACACTTTGGTTTGTGTTTGTGAATAAAATGTGTTTTAGATAATATCTACAGATGACTTGCAACAAATGTTTAACTATACATTCAGTTCTCTTTGAACTTACCCTGAAATAAAACTCCATAGTTGAAGATTGAAGTCACTTTAAGAGTTGAATCAATAATTTTAAAACTATCAAGAATCTTGTAAGTCTTTAGCTCAATAGATCTGCTCGAGCGTGTTTCTCAACATTTTAGGCTTGATCGACGGGTAATGGCTGAACCTGGATATCAGGACTGCCTTTTTCCTTTTACTTTCAGGTAGGCTACGTCAAGCACGTCACGTCAGGTCAGTTATTCTCAAACTTTTTTGGTCACGCCCCGCCCTTTTAAACCTTTTTGAAAATCTGGTGCACAGGTGCATTTTATATTTTAAAAATTATTTTTTTTTAATTATTTTTTCAATTTTACATTGAAAAACTGCGATGAAAAACACCTGCAACAACTTTGTAATGTAACTGATGCTTTGTATTACAATAGTCAGTGGCCGCGGTGAGCTCTTATTATGACGGCACTCACAAGCCACCACGTCGTAGCTGCAACATGGCGGCGGGGCGGCACGTTTATAACTGCAGCTGATCAAAAATAGGGACTTGTGATGCCGTCCGTGTTCACCTTTTCTATGGTAAACTATGGGCTTGTTCAGACGGTGACAAGTCAACGAAAAGATTCCGTGGTATTGGCGTTCGGAAATGCTTTATAAAGGCAGAGTACCAGCCGCTATCCATACTCTTTAACCAAAGTCCCCTTATGTCTTTGCTTTAACGACGTTGGAATGACTGTTCCCTATCTGTCAGTCATTGCGACGTCGTGTGGAAATACGAAGCACAGTTAGGGCTCAACAGAGCACGCCCTTTTTGCCATTATACTCCGAAGTGCTCTTTTTTTCTTCTTTTTCTTTTTTGGTGGTGGTGTTTTTTTTTCTTTTTCCCTTCAATAAATAAATGCAATTGGTCACCATTTACGTCTTTCTGTCTGTTTTACAAATATTTAGCCAATAGAAGGTATTAAAAAGAGCTTGTGACTAAATCTTGTTGGATCCTCAGGTAAACCTCATAACTCCTACCCCCTCTATCTTGACTGAATGAACTGATGTGAGTGATGAGTGATAGGACGATGGTGGAGGCAAAGACGCCAGAAAACTTTTGTTAGCGAAAGTTGCACTCTCTTTGATATAAGTGAGTTTGTCTTTGTATTATTTTTGTTGTGTTGCCATAAACGGAGTGTCTATTAGTGCAAATAGCGTCCCTTGTTGGCAAACGCTATTTACACTAGCTCCATTAGCTACATTTATGCTACATAAGTTTAAAAAAGACAAGCAGAATTTAATGTTTTCAGTGGCACAGCAGTAGAGTAAAGCTCTCAGGACTGGCTTTTATCGCGATGGACGCTGGTTCGAATCCGCCCAGGTGAAAAAAAAGTACACTTCTATAGTGTACTTAAAGTGCTCTTTTTTTCGCACAATAATTTTGTACTTAATATACTAAAATTAATCTGTAGTACTTCTTAAGATAATCTAAGTGTACTCAACTCAGCACCATGAAATAGCCTATGAACTACTATTTCTGTATTTAAAAAAATTCTAGATAGTATATTAAAAGCCAATTTTAGTTCATATTTCATGGTGTCTCAAAATAGCACAGTTGAGTACACTTAGAAGTCTGAGATTATCTTAAGAAGTACTAAAGAAGATTTTTTTTTGTATATTAAGTACACAATTAGTGTGCGAAAATAGAGCATTTTACATTTTAGAAATGTACTTTTTTTTCACCTGCTTGCCCTTTTGCCAAGCTTGCTCTTCATTTTTCCATCACATAGGCTATCACATCAGAAAGGCATTTATTTTTCAATAAAAATAAAAATAATGTTCTAAAAGTAAAATAACTGCCTAAGGAGTGTTTAATAATATTAACCCTTTCGCACTTAAGTTTAAAATATTCTGGCTGACCCCCCAGTGTGAGCTTTTTTAAGGCGACCGTCACTTTACTGTTTCCATGGTGACGTGTCATTGCTTGTCACGTAACAGGACGATTCTAAGGGCCCACGCACTTTTGGGACCCCCAGAAATCGGTTTTATTAGTAGTAACAGTCAGTGCATGAAGTGGGCCGGTATCTCACATGTTGCCGGTGCTCTGAACGGCCACACCGAAACGTAGAATCATCAGACTATTAATTAATTGTATACATCGCGCTTTTGGAGCTTCTATAAGCTGTACGAACTGAACGGATCAGTTGTCTGCGCAATATGACTGTGACTGAAGCCCAGTTGTTTAATTTTGCATGAGTGGCGCGCGAATCAGCGCTCCAAAAGTGTTAGGATTTGCAAGAGCCGTTCCTATGCGACGCTGATGATAAAATGTACGACCCATTTGGATTCTATTGAGGATAGTAAAACGCTACAGAGAAAGTCGAACATGATCTAAAACAGCCACTAAAATGACTGATGAAAAGAGGTGAAAACATCATCCTGCAAACTTTTTAAACTCATGAAGACCACATTTACTAGGATTTATCATATTCTATTGTATTTATTGTGGTAAATTTACACTAGTTGTAGAATTTATAATAGATAATCTGTTAAGGGAATAGATTTTTCACTAAAGATTTATATTACAACTGTGGCATGTTGTAGCTATAGTTTCTAACTGTGTTGCTATTTTTCATAACAAATGCTATAAAAAGAAAGAAAGATGGTCTTGCCTGTAATTATATCCTTATTGTAACAAATGCTATAGTTAACAATTACAAGAACTATGTTATTTTAAGGACGAGTAAAAGTTAGAAAGAGCTTTAAAACATGGACCTTCTTGAATTTTTGATTAAACAACTGGCTTTGTTTAAGAATGTATGAATATGAATATTTGATTACTGTACTTTATTTTTCTATTATATTTACATTTGCATAATAAATCTGCTAGTGCTAGGTACAGTCATGGGAGGTCTCTGACTAAATACTGATACCTAGTGGTCAAAAGCAATAGCAAAAGTAATAGGTCATTATTAAATTGCGGACAAAGATTTTGAATAGCTAGGTTGACTTCTATGTTTGGTGCGAAATGGGTGCGGTAGAGGCCTCAACCTCAAATTCTTTCATAGGGCCCAAAATTGCTAGCAGCGCCCCTGCATATGTGATATATGAAAAGCGCTGCGTCTCTGGTTTAGCGCCAGCCAAAGCACGCAAGCACATTTGAATTTGGCAGTTGATCATGTGATGCACTGAAAGTTCTAATCACACCGGTGTGATCGTACGCTCCAGGGACCAGTCAACACCGGTGTGATCGTACGCTCCAGGGACCAGTCAACACCGGTTTGATCGTACGCGTCAAAGGGGTAAAAGTATTTATTGGGTAGGGTTAGGGGGAAGGTAAGGAGAGATTTTATTCTCCCAAAAAGGCAGCATCCATTAAAAAAATTGTAATAAATAAATCATTTACAGTGATATTATTGCATCCTGTTAATGTACAAAAATACTGAGGTACTGCTATAAAGGCTCATATTTTATGTATTTGAGGTCAGAGACATGTGGGACATTACCGGGGAGAGAGCATTTGCCATCTAGTCATAGCCAATAGCCTACCTACACTATAGAGAATGAGGAGTTACGTCACTGTTTTCACTCCGCATTGCATTTTGGGAAGTCATCGCCATGTTAGAAGGATACGCTATCCGTTACCATGGTTACTTCGACAGTGAGACTGAGAGAAATAGCAAAACAGCTTGGTATTTGTTTGCATCTTTGCGATACGGTGCAGTTTTTTTGGAGAGAAATGGAGCCAAGCAGCGTTATTTAGAGAAACTGCTTGACATCAACAACATCAAACCGTACGATCTGCCAGCAACAGAATGGATGAAAGACCTAGAAGCACTACCACCTGTCACATACCCTGACATTGTTAATTACCTGGTTTATATGGTATTGGTGGCTCCACAATGCAAGAGTTCAGACACTTTAAGCCTGAAGCTTATGAACAATTCTGCTGTTGCTGGGTGCAAGACTTACACTGTGTCTACAGCAGATGTGCCTGCATCGCGCCGCAACAGCTAAAAGCTCTCTACACTGAACGACAAACCATTGCAAAGCACTTGGACTATGTTAGAAATAGAACAGGGAATTTGTTTACTGTCAGGAATTTGTTGTATCGCGTCGCGCTGCATCCAGTGTAGACAATATATCACATCACTGATTATAATGGGTTCTATTGTCTTTTGACCCGTCGCGTCATGCCACTCGCGTCCGGTGTAGACACGGTGTTACAAACCCACAAACCTGTAAACTGTGAGAGCTCAGTCATACTTGCTAAGGTAGGTTGCACTCCACTTTTACAACAGTTATAATGCTTATTATTGTAAAAAAAATAAATAAATAAATAAAAATAATTATATATTAATATATAATATATATATATATATATATTAGGCTATTCATTGTAAACTGAATTGTAAAATTGTAAAAATGAAATTATTTTCGCCTACTGTGTCAGACTGATTAGTGATATCAAGCAGTTTCTCTACAAAATGCTGCTTGCTAATTACTTAAACTTAACGACTTTCTTCTAATGACTTAAAGCTTCTGTACTCTTGCATTGTGTAGGCACTGATACCACATAAACGAGGTAATTGATGATGTCAGGGTATGTGACAGGTGGTAGTGCTTCTGGGCCTTTCGTCCATTCTGTAGCTGGCAGCTTGTACGGCTCGATGTTGTTTATGTCAAACAGTTTCTCTAAATAACGCAGCTTGGCAGTGTTATTTAGTCTCTCCCGATAGAGTCCCTTTTTTCCCTTCCTCCTTCTCCATTTCTTTCCAAGAAACTGTGGCATATCGCAAAAATGCAAACAAATATCACGCTATTTTTCTCAGTCTCACTGTCGAAGTAACTATGGCAGTGGATAGTGTATCCTTCTAATATGGCGACGCCTTCCCGAAATGCAACACAAGTGAAAATGCTGTGATGTCACCTTCTCATTCTCTATATAGCCTGTGCATACAGTAACATTTTATAAAATGAGATTTGAAAATCTGATGTAAATTATATAATGAAGCAAAACCATTTGCTCTTTTAATTACATTTTATTTGTTTTATGCAGTGCTGGTAAGTATTTTAACTTTTATAAAATGAGATTTTAGCCAAATGTATTTTAAAACAGGAAAAACTGAGCGCCCATAAGCTACAACAAACTTTGTAACCTGTATGAAAACATAATGTGATGCCGCCACATGGTTAATTCATGTTTACGCTGTTAATATGCAAGTATTCACTAGCTAGCTAATTTTTTAATCTAGTATTTTATAGCTTGTAGTAACTAAAAAAAAAAAAAAAAAAATTACAGAATCAGATTACTGTGAAATTTATATATATATATATATATATATATATATATATATATATACAGTGGGTACGGAAAGTATTCAGACCCAGATTTTTCACTCTTTGTCATATTGCAGCCATTTGCTAAAATAATTTAAGTTCATTTGTTTTCCTCATTAATGTACACACAGCACCCCATATTGACAGAAAAACACAGAATTGTTGACATTTTTGCAGATTTATTAAAAAAGAAAAACTGAAATATCACATGGTCCTAAGTATTCAGACCCTTTGCTGTGACACTCCTATATTTAACTCAGGTGCTGTCCATTTCTTCTGATCATCCTTGAGATGGTTCTATACCTTCATTTGAGTCCAGCTGTGTTTGATTATACTGATTGGACTTGATTAGGAAAGCCACACACCTATCTATATAAGACCTTACAGCTCACAGTGCATGTCAGAGCAAATGAGAATCATGAGGTCAAAGGAACTGCCTGAAGAGCTCAGAGACAGAATTGTGGTAAGGCACAGATCTGGCCAAGGTTACAAAAAAAATTCTGCTGAACTTAAGGTTCCTAAGAGCACTGTGGCCTCCATAATCCTTAAATGGAAGACGTTTGGGACAACCAGAACCCTTCCTAGAGCTGGCCGTCCGGCCAAACTGAGCTATCGGGGGAGAAGAGCCTTGGTGAGAGAGGTAAAGAAGAACCCAGAGATCACTGTGGCTGAGCTCCAGAGACGCAGTCGGGAGATGGGAGAAAGTTGTAGAAAGTCAACCATCACTGCAGCCCTCCACCAGTCGGGCTTTATGGCAGAGTGGCCGACAGAAGCCTCTCCTCAGTGCAAGACACATGAAAGCCCACATGGAGTTTGCTAAAAAAACACCTGAAGGACTCCAAGATGCTGAGAAATAAGATTCTCTGGTCTGACAGAACTTTTTTGGCCTTATTTCTAAGCGGTATGTGTGGAGAAAACCAGGCACTGCTCATCACCTGTCCAATACAGTCCCAACAGTGAAGCATGGTGGTGGCAGCATCATGCTGTGGGGGTGTTTTTCAGCTGCAGGGACAGGACGACTGGTTGCAATCGAGGGAAAGATGAATGCGGCCAAGTACAGGGATATCCTGGACGAAAACCTTCTCCAGAGTGCTCAGGACCTCAGACTGGGCCGAAGGTTTACCTTCCAACAAGACAATGACCCTAAGCACACAGCTAAAATAACGAAGGAGTGGCTTCACAACAACTCTGTGACTGTTCTTGAATGGCCCAGCCAGAGCCCTGACTTAAACCCAATTGAGCATCTCTGGAGAGACCTAAAAATGGCTGTCCACCAATGTTTACCATCCAACCTGACAGAACTGGAGAGGATCTGCAAGGAGGAATGGCAGAGGATCCCCAAATCCAGGTGTGAAAAACTTGTTGCATCTTTCCCAAAAAGACTCATGGCTGTATTAGATCAAAAGGGTGCTTCTACTAAATACTGAGCAAAGGGTCTGAATACTTAGGACCATGTGATATTTCAGTTTTTCTTTTTTAATAAATCTGCAAAAATGTCAACAATTTTGTGTTTTTCTGTCAATATGGGGTGCTGTGTGTACATTAATGAGGAAAAAAAATGAACTTAAATGATTTTAGCAAATGGCTGCAATATAACAAAGAGTGAAAAATTTAAGGGGGTCTGAATACTTTCCGTACCCACTGTATATATACTCATTTATGCTGAGCACTGTATAATATATATACCCCCTTTGAAAAGTAACATTTTAAACAATATCTCAATGAACACAAAAACAATTTCCAAAATGTTAACAGGACTAAGTTTAATATAACATCTTTTTAACTTACATTATTAACCTTACTTTCATGTTGTAACTTAAATTACACATTTTTCAGTTTTACTCAAATTAGTGTGATGCAAAAATGAGTACACCGCACAACAAAAACTACTACATCTAGTACTTTGTATGGCCTCCATGATTTTTAATGACAGCACCGAGTCTTCTAGGCATGGAATGAACAATTTGGCGACATTTTGCAACATTTGTCTTTTTCCATTCTTCAAGAATGACCTCTTTTAGAGACTGGATGCTGGATGGAGAGTGATGCTCAACTTGTCTCTTTCCCATAGGTGTTCAATTGGGTTCAGATCAGGAGACATACTTGGCCACTGAATCACTTTCACCCTGTTCTTCTTCAGAAATCCAACAGTGGCCTTAGATGTGCGTTTAGGATCATTATTATGTTGGAAAAGTGCACAACGACCAAGGGCACGGAGTGATGGTAGCATCTTCACTTTCAGTATAGAGCAGTACATCTGTGAATTCATGATGCCATCAATGAAATGCAGCTCCCCGACACCAGCAGCACTCATGCAGCCCCATATAAGGACACTGCCACCACCATGTTTCACTGTAGGCATCATGCATTTTTCTTTGTATTCCTCACCTTTGCGACGCCATACAGTTTTGAAGCCATCAGTTCCAAAAACATTTATCTTGGTCTCATCACTCCAGAGTATAGAGTCCCAGTAGTCTCCATCTTTGTCAGCATGGGCCCTGGCAAACTCTAGGCGAGCTTTTTTGTGCCTGCGCTTTTGGAGAGGCTTCTTTCGTGGACCCTAATCACCCTAATTTGCTCATGCATGCTATTCCTCTGCAGTGTACGCCGTATTGTGTCAGGGGAAATAGTCACCCCAGTTTGGCTTTCTACTTCTTTAGATAACTGCAGTGAGCTTGCGTGCCGATTTTCTTCAACCCTTCTCATCAGAAGACGCTCCTGTCAAGGTGTTAACTTCCGTGGACGACCTGGACATCTCTGTGAGATGGTTGCAGTTCCATCTTTTTTTAATTTATGTACCACTTTTGCTACAGTATTCTGACTGATACTTAAAGCTTTGCTGATTTTCTTGTAGCCTTTACCTTTCTGGTGTAAAGAAATTATTTTCTTTCTCAGGTCTTGTGACATTACTCTTCCATGTGGTGCCATTGCTGACAGCATGAAATGGTAAGGGGTTTTAACACCCTTTTTTAGTCAACTGTCTGCTGGACACCTGTGTAATGAATAATTAGGCTCACCTGTGTTTGAATTCTTGTTAAATTAGACATTTGTAGTCTAAAATTTAGCTTTGCTCCAGAGACTTTCAGTGAGGTGTATTCATTTTTGCATCACCCTAATTTGAGTAAAACTGAAAATTTTGTTCTCTGTTATATTATTAACCTTACTTTCATGTTATAAGTTAAACAGATGTTATATAAAACTTAGTCTTGTCAACATTTTGGAAATTGTTTTTGTGTTCATTGAGATATTGTTTAAAATGTTACTTTTCATAAGGGGTGTACTCATTTACGCTGAGCACTGTATATACGGTGCATTCGGAAAGTATTCACAGTGCTTCACTTTTTCCACATTTTATGTTACGGCCTTATTCCAAAAGGGATTAAAGTAATTATTTTCCTCAAAATTCTACAAACAATACCCCATAATGACAACGTGAAAGAAGTTTGTTTGAAATCTTTGCAAATTTATTAAAAATAAAAAATGAAAAAAAATCACATGTACATAAGTATTCACAGCCTTTGCCATGATACTCAAAATTGAGCTCAGGTGCATCCTGTTTCTACTGATCATCCTTGAAATGTTTCTACAACTTGATTGGAGTCCACCTGTGGTAAATCCAGTTGATTGGACATGATTTGGAAAGGCACAAAGCAAGTGCTCTGTGTTTTTGTCTGTCCTATTTGGTGTTGTTTATCACAAAGCATGTGCACACACACACACACACACATATACACCGATCAGGCATAACATTATGACCACCTTCTAAATATTGTGTTGGTCCCCCTTTTGCTGCCAAAACAGCCCTGACTCATCAAGGCATGGACTCCACTAGATCCCTGAAGATATGGTGTGGTATCTGGCACCAAGATGTTAGCAGCAGATCTTTTAAGTCCTGTAAGTTGTGAGGTGAGGCCTCCATAGATCGGACATGTTTGTTCAGCACATCCCACAGATGCTCGATTGGATTGAGATCTGGGGAATTTGGAGACTAAGTCAACACCTCAAACTTGTTGTGTTCCTCAAACCATTCCTAAACCATTTTTACTTTGTGGGAGGGCTCATTATCCTGCTGAAAGAGGCCACAGCCACCAGGGAATACCGTTTTTCCATGAAAGGGTGTATATGGTCTGCAACAATGCTTAGGTAGGTGGTATGTGTCATCCACATGGATGGCAGGACCCAAGGTTTCGCATCAGAACATTGCCCAAAGCATCACACTGCCTCTGCCGGCTTGCCTTCTTCCCATAGTGCATCCTGGTGCCATGTGTTCCCCAGGTAAGCGACACACATGCACCCGGCCATCCACGTGGTGTAAAAGAAAACGTGATCCATCAGACCAGGCCACCTTCTTCCATTGCTCCGTGGTCCAGTTCTGATGCTCTCGTGCCCACTGTTGGTGCTTTTGGCGGTTGGCACCCTGACTGGTGTGCAGCTATTGGTGGGCAGGGCCTAAATGGCTGCAGGTTGGGCTGGTGTGTGCTTGCACACCATGTCTATTTTGCAAGCGTACCAGGACCAGGACGGCCGCATATCTAAAATCATTTTCGGTCAGTCTCTGCCGGTTATCCGCTTCAGGGAATCGAAAACGTTGCTCCAAAAACACCCAAGACCAGCTTCGATTGGCTGGTTTCCTAAGTAGATTTTCTCAAAGCATTGCAATGCCTTCCGAATATATCTCCATGGGTCCTGCATACTGTAGAGATGGATACAATAGAGAGGATACAGACTGCAGTTCGAATGCTGCCCCCTGAAGTTCAACAGGGTGGTCTGGACTGCAGTGGATCCAGAGCAGGTTAGGTGTTGGAACAGGAAGTTCATTCCCTGTTGGGAAAGGGGGCCATAGAACGTATTCCTCCTCCAGACAGGGAGTCCAGGTTCTACAGCCGGTATTTTTTAGTTCCAAAAAAGGATTGCGGGTTGGGGTCCGATTTTAGATCTGAGACACTTAAATTGTTCTTTGAGGAGATTCAGGTTCAAGAATCTCATAGTGAATCAAATCAGGTCTGAGGACTGGTTTGTCACAAAAGATCTAAAAGATGCATACTTTCACATATCCATCCTTCCATCCCGCAGGAAGTTCCTGAGGTTTGCTTTCGGGGGCAACGCATTCCAATATCGGGTTCTTATATATATGCAGCCCTGAGGCTACAGGGCATCTGTGTGCTAAATTATATCTACAATTGGCTTATACTGGCCCAGTCTTGAGAAATGGCAGTTCGACATTGAGATGTCGTCCTTGGCCACATTCAAAGCTTGGGGTTGAGACTCAACACAAAAAAGAGCGTGCTGATGCCTACCCAGAGAACTATGTTCCTGGGAGTGGTATGGAACTTGACTATGATGCGGGCACAAATGTCTCCTGCACGTATCGAGTCCATACTGGCAATGGTCTTCAGGGTGAAGCTATGCCACAACATCACTGTAAAGCAGTTTCAAAAACTGCTGGGGCTCATGGCAGCTGCGTCCAACATAATACCTTTTGACCTTCTGCACATGAGTCCTCTACAGTGGTGGTTGAAAACCAAGGGGTTCTCCCCCAGGAGAAACCCATTCCGTATGATCAGGATTACACGCAGGTGCCTTCGTTCCCTGTCCATATGGGGAAAAAATTGGCTTTTGTCCCAAGGCCCAGTGTTGGGAGCGCCGTGTTGCCAGGCAATCGTCTTGACAGATGCATCCCTCATGTGCTGGGGCACGGTCATAAACGTCCGCTTTTACTTCAGACGCGCTACGCTGAGGGGCGTTCCCCATAGTGTCGTTCCCCATAGTGTTGTTACCGGTGCAGTGTCATACGTAACCCGAGACGTTCTTTGATAGAGCTTTTTCTTTATTTGTCTTTTCTTCTATTTACTGTACACAAAGTGATCAGCTGAATTCTGCACAAAATCATTCTCGCTGAGGTAGCCATGTAACATTTTGTTCCAGTTTCTACCTGACTGTTTTAAACCATACAGTGACTTGTTAAGCTTGCAGACTAGTTTTTCACCTATGTCTGACACTTCAAATCCTATTGGCTGTTCCATGTAACTCTGCCAATTTGCATGCTCCAATTAACTGTGAGTTTTTACATCCATCTGGTGGAGGTAAAGATCATATTGTGCCGCCATTTGCATCAAGGCTTGTATATACTGAAGTGATACTTGCTTTTAGGGAGAAAGTCTTTTTGTAATCTACACCTATCACTTGACTATAACCTTTAGCGACATATCTGGCCATGTATGTTTCATCTGCATTATTTCTGATATAACAGACCCATCTACCTAGACCCATCTACCCTCACTCCATGTTTATCTCCTGGTAAACATGAGTAAATGTATCATTTTCCTTAAAGTCCCCTGTAGTCAATAATTGTATCCCTTTATTCTCACCTCTGATCACCAAAATGATCACATAAAAAAAAAAAATTTAAAATAGCTTGAATGTAACTTTACACCCTTGCTTCATTTATTATACACGGATCTATGAATATGCTAATTAGCCCCACCTCCCTTCACTCACACAAGATTAAGAGATCCACTCTGTGAGAGACTCTCCTGCTTCAGAATGGTCATAGTTAATGGCACGTTGACATGATTGGTTACAAGTTTGTGATGCCACAAACACCAGCGATTTCAAACCACGGGTTTGAGACTGTCTTTTTTTTCACTGCAGTTTTAAATAGAAAATAGTCAGCAATGGTGTTGACTTATAAATTTGCACATGGTTTGTCTTAAAGCATATTAAAAACATTTCAATGGCAGATTTTCAATGAGGAAAGATATGTTTCCTTCCAGTCAAAACAGAATGTGACTGATCAAACCCCAGAAGAGACTCATGAACCTCAAAATGAGGTTAGTGCTCAGTCAAGAGGGAGTTGATCATAGTACACGTTACCCTACTTTTTCTTACCTGGGCTAGGTTTTTTCTTGTTTATTTTTTAATAACAACAAAAATGATGGCCAAAACTTTACTGATGAGTTTCTTGAAGCTTTATTGTACATTCAGCAATGATGAAATATCCTTTTTAACTTCAGAAATCACTGTAAGAGCTTATGCCTTTTTGGGGGGTGCTTTAGAAAACTTTAGAAAGCTCAGATAAACTGTAACAATGCACACACTCTCCTGTTCAATACTGCTGGAATCAGTATCACTCTGTAGAATACAATAACCTGTCAAAATAAGAGTCCCCAGTATGTAAGACAGATAGTGCAGACTTTATACATAATTAAACCCACAAAAAATAAATACAAAAAAATAAAAACAATTAGAAGATTAATTACAATAATGTCTGTTACACTCCCACCAAATTATAAATGTTTTTCAAAGCATAATAAAGTCTCTTTAAAGATCAGTTCACTCTGTTTTTAATAATAAGATCAACTTCAGAGCTGGTCTCTCTACTATTGAGACCTTGTTGATTCGTTCTCCTTTCTTGTTCAATTTCTTGTCACCATTGTGACTTTTCTTTCTAGTCCATCTGGGCAAGTTACAGTGTCTATAATCCGACATAATCTCCATTCGTTTCCGGGTACAGTATCATCTGAATCTATGACTATGTCACCTATTTAAAAATTCCTTTTTGGAGCATGTCTGCATTGTCGAGCAGCCATGTTATGAAGGTACTCGTTTTTTCCATCTACACCAAACTGTTTAGTAAGGTACTGTACCTCTCCATCAGTAGAGGTATACACGTCCTCTGCATACACGTCCTCTCTTATGAACTTTCCTGGTGGAGGTAGGGCTGTGGTGGCTTTCATGTTAATCAGATGGTTGGGTGTGAGTAGTTCTAAGCTCTTGGGGTCGTTCCGATTATCCACTGTAAGGGGGCAACTATTGAATATTGCCATGGCTTCAAAAAACAAAGTGCACAGTGAAGCATCGAGTCTGCCTGATAAAAGTGTGACGATAGCATTAAGAACGCTCTGTACAGTTTTGATTGCTGCTCCCATACACCATCTGTATGACTGGAATGGGGAGCATTCAGAACAAAATCACACTGTTTATCTGCAAGGAAAGCAGTGAGCTTTTCTGGGTCAAGTTCCTGTAATGCTGAGTTCAGTTCGTTCAGACCATACCTTTTATGCTGTTTCTCCCTTCTTTAGTCATGAAAGGACCAAAGCAATCCATACCACAACACACAAATGGTGGGGAAGGCTCTACACGTTCTGTAGGAAGACCACTCATCTTCTGATCTTCTACCAATTTTCTCAGTCTTCTACAGGTTACACAGTTATGTAAGATATGACGGCTCTGTTTATTCTAGGTATCCAATAGCCGCAAGACCTGATTTCATTAATTGTGAAACCCTTTCCTTGATGTTTTACACTTTCATGATGGTGTGCAATTATCAACTTTGTTACACGATGATCTTTAGGAAGGATTAGTGGGTGCTTGAATGAGTGAGTGCATAAAGAGTGACTTAATCTTCCTCCCACCTTGATCATACCATCCATATCCAAGAAAGCATCCAGATGGTGGAGTTTATCATACCCTGGAATTTGTTTGCCTTGACTCAGGACATCAATTTCTTTCTGATACACTTGTTTTTGCACTCCCTTCAGAATCAAGCACTTTGCATCCTCTTGTTCCCGTACGGAAGCCGGTGAATTAGTTTTATCCCTCTTAATCTATCTCAGAAGGCATGCAATAGCTTTGACAGCCTTAGACCAAGATGAGTACTTAGACAAATGGTCTACAAGATCTTTACTTTCTGTCGTCTCTTGAAACGTCTGATTTTTTTTAACTTCTTGATCTCCTACTGGGAGTTCCGGTACAACACTGGAGGTCACTATTTCCTTCTTCCACAAGAATTAAGGACCAGAGAACCAGCTGGATGAGAGCAGCTCACCTATTGAGACTTGTATCTTTAAATTTCATAGAGCAGTCAAATACGACCCGTAGCTTGTCTGGCTTCTTTGGATGGTAGATGCTATTATGTGGTATGTACCACTTTTCACCATCAGTTCCATCATCATTCACTGATTCTACATCACCTCTCTCAATGATGTTATTCATGTAAGTAATGTCGTCTGTATTTCTAATTTCTACTGAATTTCTTGTTCAAATGATTGAGTCTAACTTTGGGAAGCTCTGTTGTCAGGTAAGTATGGCCATTGTTTGAACGGAAGAGGCATTTCATAATGCCCTTGAGCCCTTGAGCAACTCTCCAGATTAGATTTAGAAATTTAGATTTAAAGTAATTTTTGCTGATTAGTATGATTGAATTGAAGGTCAGCAGCAAAGACACTGATTAATAAAGTAAGATTAAATACATGACTATATTTGTGTAAATAATATAGTTAATTACTACAGGTTTGCATAAAATTCTAAAATTGCATTTCACTGTTTTTATTCATTTTGAGGAATACTGAATGTTTTCGTGCAAGTGAGATGAGTAAATGCATGTTCACATTTAGTCTAGAACAACAATAACCATCATGTTTACACAGTGCACACAACGCCTCTGCACTTTATTTCTCTCAACATGGGGACAGGAGAGCTGTCAGTCAATAAATGTGAAAAAGTAACTTAGGTATTTTGTTGTAAACTGAAAAAATAATCTGATTACGTAACTCAATTTACTTGTAATGCGTTACATCCAACACTGATCATCAGTAAATGCTAGAGCCTAAGTTAAACCATCTTTAGCTTCTGGGTCAACAGGAACAGCTAGATCTGTGTACACTAGTTCAAGTGCAGCCTTTTCTCGTGTATCAGTGTCAAGGAGACACAGCCAACACCCACCAACGCGTCATCACCAGATCTCCACGCTCCGCCCACTCATTCACTCTCCCCTGAGTACTGATCACGAGCACCTGCACCTCATCTCACGAGCACTATAAAGACTCTTACTCCCCACACCTCTTTGTCTGGTCTTGTTGATACATACCTGGACTCCTTACCCACTACTTACCTGTGTCATCCTGCTGTCTCCACTCCGTCTCCAGTGTCCTGTTCTCCGCATTCTCCCGCCGATCACCTATCAAGGAAACACTACATTACTCTCCAGCTAAGTCACTGTAACTATGTGCTTGCATCTTGACTCACCCTTTTATTGTTGTCTCCTGTGTTCGTGCCTCTGTTAAATAAACACCTGCTTACATTTACCTCTCTGTCTCCGTCTGAGTCTGACAGAAGACCAGACCAAATGCAGAGCTCCACGAACACGGGCAAGGAACGTGCACCGGATCTGTTAACCACCTTGGTTGACGCTGTACGATCCTCATCCTGCAACCTCCATCTGCAAGCACTGCACCTGCCGTCAACGATAACCTTGTGCATGCCATCTGCCAAGCTCTCCTTCACCCAGCACCCACTGCTTCTACCACTGCCTCTGTAAGTCCCATGGCCTGGCCAGCGACATTCTCCGGTGCGGTGGAGGATTGCAGTGGGTTTCTTCTACAATGCTCACTGTATCTGGAAGCTCAGGTTCATCTTTTCTCAACTGAGCATGCGAGGGTGGTGTTCATCATTTCCCTGCTCTCCGGACGAGCATTGCAATGGGCTCAACCCATCTGGGAATCCAACGCTCCAGTCACAGCCACCATTAATGATCTCTTCAGCCATTTCAGAGAAGTATTTGGGCAGAATACCGCCGATCTCTCCAAACATGACCAATTATTCAACCTTCGCCAGAGTGAGGAAACTGAGTATGTATGCGCTCCGATTTCGTACACTAGCGGCCCCTAGCGGGTGGAACTAGACTGCGCTGATAACAGCATTCCGCCAAGAACTCAACCCTCAAGTAAAGCAGTGGTTCTGTACGACGACACTATGGGATTGGAAAACCTCATCCAGAAAACTATTCGAGTGGCTCAATGTTTCTCAGCATGCTCAGTGTTAACGCCCACTGCCAATCCTCTGCCCACCACACCATCTGTCACCCTTCCAGCACCTGAACAGATGCAGGTGGACTCCTACCGCCTCACCCGAGCGGAGCGTCAGAGAAGAATTCAACAACATCTGTCTTTACTGTGGGGGAGAGGACCACTTCATCACTGCCTGTCCCATCCGACCACCATGCCCCACGTTAAGTACCATCCAGTTACCCGCTCATACTGCTCCTCTTACTAGAACTACTGTCCACATCCTAAATTCTCATGCCTGTGTTTCAGCACAAGCCCTCCTCGATTCCGGTTCAGCAGGGAACTTCATCAGCAACCAGCAACCAAAACCTGAATGTACGCCGTAAACGATGTCAGCAGGATCTCCACATACAGACCATCCAAGGAAAGCCGCTGGGGCGTGGTCGCATCAGGCATTTCTCCCCCACACTGACGCTCCGCATCAGCTGCCTACACCATGATATAACGTTCATGGTGCTGGAAGGATCCACTGCAGACATCATCCTGGGATGCCCGTGGCTCAACCAACATCAACCACATGTACAATGGAATACGGGTGAGATTCTCAAATGGAGTGCCAATTGTTTCACGAACTGCTTATCTTCTATCAAGAAACCTCCTACGAAGCTGTGACCTTCTTCTTCTTCCGAATCTGAAGTTATCCCTGACCTCTCCATGTCTATCGAGAGTCCTGAGATGGATTTGAAAATTGAGATCCCTCCAGAATACTGGGCATTCCAGGATGTGTTTAGCAAGCGGTTGGCAATGCATCTACCACCTCACCGCCCATGAGACTGTGCCATCGACCTGCTGCCTGGGGCTACTTTACCCAAGGGAAGAGTTTACCCATTGTCCATCCCGGAACAAAAGGCCATGGAGAAGTACGTCCAGGAAGCTCTTAAACAACTGTTTATTCAACCTTCTACATCCCCTGCCACTTCCAAGCCAAGAAGGACAGAGGCTTGAGGCTGTGCATCGACTACCGCCATCTCAACTCTAGACTACCGCCATCTGGACTCCATCAGCCCAAGAGGCATTCCAGCAGCTCCAAAAGCTTTCCTTACCGCCCCGATCCTGGTACATCTGAATCCAGAGCTCCTGTTCGTCGTCGAGGTGGACGCCTCCTCCACTGGGGTCGGGGCGATGTTGTCACAGCGGCAGGGTGATCCCCCACGACTCCATCCATGTGCCTTCTTCTCCGAGAAGCTATTCCTGGCGGAGCAAAATTATGAAATCGGGAACAGAGAATTACTCGCCATCAAGTTAGTTTTGGAGGAGTGGAGACACTGGCTGGAGGGAGCCAACCATTCTTCTGAGGTCATCACTGACCACCGGAATCTGGAATATCTCAGAGAAGCAAAAAGACTGAACCCTCATCAGGCTCGCTGGGCTCTCTTCTTCACAAGGTTCAATTTTACGGTTTCCTAAACCGAAAAACTGCAAAGCGGATGCCTTATCTCGACTATATCAACCGAGTCAGAAAGTTCTGACCCCGAACCGATCCTTCCTCCAGCCATGATCGTCAGCCCTATCCAGTGGGCCATCAACCAACAGATAACCCAAGCTAACGCTTCTGAACCTGCAAGTACCGCAAGGCTCAGTACTAGGACCATTGCTGTTCACTCTGTACATGCTACCCTTGGGAGATATTATTAGGAAGCATGGCATTAGTTTTCACTGTTACGCTGATGATACTCATCTCTATATTTCTTCGCGCCCTGACGAAACTTACCAATTCACTAAATTAACGGAATGGCTGATATAAAAAATTGGATGACCAGTAATTTCCTACTACTAAATTCAGAAAAAACACAGATTCTAATTTTTGGACCAAAAACTTCTTTACGTAATAACCTAGAATACTGTCTAACACTTTATGGCTGCTCTGTTAAGTCTTCGTCATCAGTTAGGAACCTGGGTGTGCTCTTTGATACCAATCTTTCATTTGAAGGCCATGTTTCTAGCATCTGTAAAACCGCATTCTTCCATTTTAAAAATATATCTAAACTACGACATATTTGCACCTGGTATGATGAAAGCCTTCCTTCATCCCAGACCTGGTTACATTCCTAAAGTTCCCACTAATGTGGCTAGGCCCATTGTACTGCAGGCCTTCTGTCCTCCTCCCTTCAGGACGTCAGACCAGGAACGCCTTAATTTGCTTTGCCCTGTTCGGGCCCTAGACGCTTACGTCCACAGAGCTGCCCTGTGGCGTAAGACTGAACAATTGTTCATCCTCTTTGGGTCCCCCAATAAAGGGGCCCCGGCGTCTAAGCAGAGGATGAGTAAGTGGTTAGTCGAGGCTATCTCACTTGCTTACGAGTCGGCCGGACTGCCTTCACCTCTAGCAGTCCGAGCCCACTCTACCAGGAGTATGGCGGCCTCCAAAGCCCTCCTTTCGGGAGCCTCTCTACACGACGTCTGTGATGCGGCAGGCTGGTCCTCACCGCACACATTCGTCAGGTTTTACCAACTTGACCTCAGCTCCCCCGGGGCCCGGGTTCTCTCTGGCGACTGACGAGTCATACCAGACAGGCCCTTGTAACTATGGCGGCGTGGGTATTAACGTTCCCAAAGCATCAATTTCTCGACGCAACACGAGTTCTCTTGAAAGGGAACGTCTCGGTTACGACTGCAACCTTAGTTCCCTGAAGAGGGAATGAGACGTTGCGTCGCCCTGCCGTACTTGCGGCACGCCTGTCAGCGCTTACCTCAGACACTTTAGGCTAGCGTTGCTTTGTTTGAGCGTGCTTTATAGCTTCCTGGCCATGACGTCACCGCTTCTGACGTCTCGACACACCATTGGACTGATTTCACACGTGCTTCATGACGACATCACGCGTTGCGTTCCCAAAGTGTCAATTTCTTGACTTAACGTCTCGTTCCCTCTTCAGGGAACTAAGGTTACAGTCGTAACCGAGACGTTTTTGCACGAGCCCGGTTGCTTTCCCTTTGCTCTCCACAGTCTGAAGTCTTTTACTTTTTACCACAGTTGTCAATGATGATTGTCATTTTGAACTTTCCGGATTACAAGCCACCATTTCAAGTTTAAATACATTCCTGCTGCTGTAAGAAGAGGCGATATGCGATATAGCCTACTAGCCAGGACTCCTTCTTTCTGCTTACAGACTTGACGTAATGACGCAAAGACAAACGTCAGCAAACTCATATTTCCCGCAAATTCCTACCAGTATCACTCAGATTATAAAACATTATTACAAGCTTACCATTGTGAATCAAGCTAAGGTAAGGAGATGAACACTGGCTGGTTATGCTCAATAATTGATTTTGGATCATTTTTAACCAAAAAAAAACGTTACGGACAGCAGCTTTAACTAAACACAGTCGACAAAGGCATCATGTTTTGTTTATGCTTGTACAGCTGGTTTCACACAGCGCTCTTTCTGTGTTGCCATGATCACTCATTATAAGCGGTGGCATAACTTTGTTTTAAAAAGTAGGTGGGAGAGGAATGTGTATTGTATTTGTATTATTACAAAAATATTGCACAAAATGTATTGACATAGACCTCATGTTTAATATGATAGTTTCATATATATTAAGACACGAGAGTATTTACATTAGTCAATAAATATGTGAATCTGAATTCAGTATTAAATTGTCTGATTAGTGGTAGAATTTTTGTTAAGCGTGCCAGAGGTTCTGGGTTCTAATCCGCCCTCGTATAGTTTATTTTGTTTTGTTTTTTCTCATTAAAACCAAACATGTTCATCAGTGTTTGTATATCAAGAGCAGGGACACGTTTATGTGCATTTTGTTTTGTGATTTCACTGCAACGATTAGAGAGTCTCCACAACAGCGTTAAGTGATAGATTGAAGCACTCGGTCTTGTGAAGACATGTGCAGAGAGAACACTTGCACCACTGATAACAGCAGCAAGAAACACTCAACATGATTTCAAAAACAACACATTCCAGCACCAGATCCCCTATTATTTAACACAAATGTACGAATTGCTTATCAACTAGAGATGTTTATTTTGTATTAGATACATCTGTGCCGCCATCTGTTATAAAAAGTGGTGGGGGCAATATTGACCCTGGCAAAAAGTTGTGGGGACGTGTCCCGCCCGTAAATTACACCTATGATTATAAGGCTCATAAAGCAATAGAGTTATTAAGAGGAGCAGACACGAGTCATGATATTTTGGTCTTATTTTCAGCATCAAGCATTTGGATTTATTTTATTTTATTTTGGGCTTGTTCATGTTTGATGATTTTTCTAGCAAGATCTGGAAACACGAATGAGTCAAGGCTCATACCGCTTTCCCTGTGATTCACCACACTTACAGAAGAGAAAGACACATCTCTGATGCATGTTAAAAAATGTCCTGTGTTCAGTTCTGTTTTGAACACACTGCATAAAATTTCTGTAATAGTTAATTCACTTGTAGTATGTGGTTGTCACTCCTGTATTTTACTGAACTGTGTGTGTACAGAACAGGATTAAGCACTAAAAGGTGAACTGACAACCGAATTTAGCTGCAGTGTATACGTGGCCAGAGAAAGTTATATGAGGTTAATGTATTCTCTCCTGTTGTTATACCCAGATAAGAAAGGAAGCCTCCCCAGTGTTTTACAAACAGATCTTGATGTTTCTTTAAGCGAAATGCTAATTTTTCAAGAGGTACAGTACATAGGAATGATACTTCTTTAGTCCACATAGAATTAGAATCCTTCCATGTCAATGAAATACATTTTATGGCTGCTAAAAGAGCTAATCTAACAAACCTCAGATTAATCCCCTTTTGTTCATCATGTAATGAAGTGTCCCCTAACAGGGTAAGCCTGGGCTCCCTGGGCATATTACTCTTACGAAAAAGTAGTATACTTCAAGTTCATTTAATGAAGTATACTTAAGTAATGCTCAAGTACACTAATATCAATGTACTAGTAGTAAACTTGTAAGTGTACTTTTTCAGTACTGATTCGGACTAAAATGGCCCAATTTAGTATATAAAAAAATTATTTGTATTATAAGTGTAACAGTAGTAAACTTTGAGTGCACAACTAGTTTACAACTATGTTTCTCATTTGTACTGCATCTGTACTACAAGTGAACAATCTCAGGTTGTGAATATAACCAACGTTCCCTTTCGAGGGGAACTCGCACTGCGTCGATGACGCTTTGGGGAACGACATACCAAAACGCCATGCTTGCAAGTACCTGCCTGTATGAACTGTTCACACTAAGACACAAGCACCTGTGAACCTGGAGCAGCGTCCAAGTCGAGGTTATAATACCTCTCAAACGTGAGCGGAGAGGACCACCCTGCCGCATCACAAACTTCTCTGAGGGAAACCCCCGAAAGTAAGGCCTTGGAGGCCGCCATACTTCTGGTAAAATGAGCTCTGACAGCCAAAAAAACATGGCTGACCAGAAACCTCATAAGCCAGTGAAATAGGCTCGACTATCCACTTGCTGACTGTTTGTTTGGACACAGGGCTCCCCGAAACAAACAAATAGCTGATCTGATTTCCTCCACAGGGAAGCTCTGTGGACATAGATTAAACTTTTCCTGGTCTGGTTCAGAGAATGGAGAAGGACAGAAAGCTTGCAACACAATAGGCCGTGGTATATTGGTCGGAACCTTAGGGACATATCCCAGTTTAGGGTAAAGGAATGCTTTGACCATCCCCAGTGCAAACTCAAGGCATGAGGCGGATATTGATAGGGCCTAAAGGTCTCCTACTCTATTTAGGGACTAAATGGCTAGAAGGAAGATGATTTTTAAAGTCAGAAACTTTTCTGAAACCATTTCAAGCAGCTCGAAGGGAGCTGTAGATAAACCTTCCAAAACAATGGCCAAGTCACAAGCAGGAACCCTGGTATGTGTTGCAGGCCTCAGCCTCAAAGTGCCATGAAGGAAACGGGTTATCACAGGTTTCTCCCCACAGTTATACCATCCAAAGAAGTATGATAGGCAGAAAAAACGTACACCTTCAGAGTTGACGGGGATAGCCCTGATGAAAAGCAATCCCTAGAACTCTAGCAATGGACCGACTAGGCAGTTTACTGGATGTAACTGACACATATCACACCAAGAAGTGAAAAGTTTCCACTTCAGAGCTCTGGAGTGAAGTATGGTTTCCACAGCCTCGGTTGAGAGACCAGACTCTATGAGTCGGGCCTCCTCAGAGGCCAAACCCACAGGTTCCACATTTCTGGGCGGGGTGAAATATCATGCCTCCCGCCTGAAATAGAAGGTCCCTCCTGACCGGAATCTCTGAGTTTGCATAGTGAGCGTGAATGCAGATCCTCCTTTTGATTTATGTAAGAGACCACCGATGTGTTGTCTGTCCGGACAAGCACATGCACTGAAGACCGCCATCATCTCCAGGCAATTTATGTGCCACGAAAGATGATGACTCCTCCACAGACCTTAAGCTGAGCGGCCTTCCATTACCGCTCCCCAGCCTGTGAGAGAGGTGTAAGGATTTATTTTTTACTAAGACTGAATTACTGAATTCAAGATTCCTGTCCTGTAATAAAACAATAAAACTCTCTAATCTGAAGAGAGGATCTGCGAGAAAGAACTCAGGACAACACTTGGTTCAACCTCCTCTCTTCCCCCCCATGCTGAGTTCCTGACTCCACACACCTTCTCCTTCCCTTCAGGCCATGCAAGTCTCACCAATCTGCTATCTTAGTTGTTTGAAGTGACATCAGTGAAAATACTTCTGGTGCGATTGGTAAGAGGGTTTCACTCCCACAACAATAGAACAGACAAGAATAAAGAAAACAAAACCTGTTCTCCTGGGGTGGGAGGTGTCCCAATAAAAAATTAACCATTTGCTCGGATCCCCAAAACCAGGCGTGTCACCCGTTGGGGCATGAGAAAAGGTCCAGTAAAAGCTGCATAAATATTTGGGTGCTAAATGTTTATAGCCCTTTTGCTATAACTGGGGGTATTTAAAGGAATTTGGCAAACCACTCAAGGAAGCATCTGCATTCAGAACTCCCCACACGATTGCTGTGTGTATCTCTCTATTTGCCAGGTATGCTGACTTTTAATATTTTGTTGTGAAATGTACTTTGCATTTTATGCTGATCAGTTGTGTGATGTATTCTTTTAATTTGTAATTCTTTTAATTCATGATTTATCCTGCCTGGCAAAAACAATAAATGTTAATCTTGATTTATCTTGGATTCCTCTAAAATCATTATGACTAGTAGATTATTAGAGTCCTTCCCTTCCGTAAATCTGCGTCAGGACAGGGCAAACTAGAGAGCCCCATGAAAGGAGCATGTAAGCACATCATGGGACTTTTTGAGTTTGTTTATTGTTAAATTAGCAAGTTGCAGTATCATGACTAAGAAAACTGTATTTTTGTATGAACAAGCATGTGGCGGTTCGACTCAAATGCATTAGTAAACTCTGCACCCTCTGACTAAGAATCATAAACTGGCGAATTTATGTCGTGAGAATGCAGTCGGCCGCTGCGAAATTCTCTATATTGTGGTTCGGGCCGTAATGAACGAGTAATTTACTTTATGAGGTATCCAGAATGATCAAAGACCTAAATTAAAGCACAACTAATTTCATGATCAGCTGTTACATCGGAAAAAATGTGAAACTAAGATTCAGTTATAATTGGAGTCAGATAAAATTATTTACGAAGTCAGAACTGAATTAGAAACCAAAGTTGTATTAAATTAAGCTGAATTTTGCCAGAGGACGTACACGCGAAATACCTTCGACCAGACCACTAGATGCCGTCATTGGGCTAGTGGGTGGAACCTTACAGAGGCATCTGACGTAAGAGTAACTCGATGAGCAGACCTCCCAACACAGGGCCTTGGGACAGGAACTAAATTTTCTATAAAAATTTCATATAACCAAGACACTGCTGCGTTATCTTGATCATACGGAGTGGGTTCCCTCTCGGGGAAAACCCTTTGGTTCTGAGCCACCACTGCAAGGGTCTCATGTACAGCAGGCCAAAAGGTATTACGTTGGACGTGGATGCTGTCAGACCCAAAAGTTTCTGAAACTGTTTTACTGTAAGTGACTGGCCTAGCTTTATCTCCTGTGTGGCTGAAATGATTGCAGCAATACGAGTAGGTGAGAGAACAGCCCGCATCGTCACTGAATCCCATACCAGGCTCAGGAAGGTGGTTCTCTGTAAAGGAGAAAACACACTTTTCTTGGCATTCAGCCTCAACCCCAGTTTCTTTATATGAGCGATGCCGAACTGCCATCTGTTCCGACTGTGCTAAAATTAGCCAATCATTTATGTAGTTCAGAATACGTATGCCTTTCAGCAAGTATCAGTGGTTAGTGTGGTCTGATGTCAGTCTCAACTTATTGTTTGAGCACAGGAAATGAATGCATTTATGCAAGGACTGCCAGAACGAAAATCATGAACAAACAAAGTAAATTCAGTGATTATGTTCTGCTCTGTCTTTTGGGTGAGTTGTTATAGATTTAAATTATGTTTAGTCAA